>JAQHUG010000030.1:7249397-7266662 GCA_028555095.1 Dicrostonyx torquatus
AAAAAAACCTTTTTCTAAGAGCATGCTTTAAAAACAACAACAAAAAGCTTATGTTAAATCACAAACATAACCCTTATCTATTTTAAAGTCTCCAATGTAGCCACAAATACAAAGGGACCATAAAAAAAAAATAAACTGCCAAGCCTCATATACTTCTAAGCCCAAATCCCATTTTGGTACATGAAATACAGAGGGATCTCTGGGAGCCCACCCTCAAAATGCTGGGCTCTTTTTAGTTCTATTACTTACATAGCATCAGGTGCTTAACCTTGGTGGTTGATTTAAACTGAAGACTTTTCCTCATAATTACTCAAAGTGTTTGTGATATTTTAAAAAAAAAAAGCCAAGGGTTTTTTGTTTGTTTGTTTGTTTTTAAAGTAACATCGAATGTCATGCATGCAGCTGTAAAACGAGCCACTTGTTCCTGTAGCTATGAAAGTTATCTGTAAAGACGAAGCCAGGGGTATGGAAATAACTGTGATCTGTTTTCTGCATGGTGATGCAACTAAGTGAAAGACCTCTCTCTAGCACAGCTGGCCTGTGCAAAAGTTTAGTCTGCATTAAGTATACTGTGGAAAAAATTAAGTGAAATCTGTTTCTCCAGATTTCTGCAATGTGTATCCAGATTTTGCTGCTTCTGAGTGATAGATGTAAAAGTGAAGCCAGTAAGAAATAATCTTAAATACCATAAGCCTGAATGCTGAAATAATAAAAGATTACAATCTCTGAAGTTTAAAAAGTCACAATCCTAAAAGTAAAACTACAGATGTTGAATTCCCAAAGGGCCAAATCCTGAAAATTAATTCTCACTGAGAGAGTAGGAGAAGACTTTGTCAGAGGAACAGAATGAGGAACAAAGTCTGGGGATGGGCTTATTGTCTCCACTTACATGTAGGATGGTATCACCTGATGCAGAAAAAAATACCTAAAAATCTGATCAAACACCATCTTGGATATGTCTGTGAGGTTGTCCAAAGATGAGTGTGGTTCTGGCTAGACCAGGTAGGGATGATCATCCTTGATATTAACTGATAACCATCTACCAGCCAGGAGACCAAAAAGAACAGGGGCAGAAAGTGAACTGCCTTTTCTCTCTGAGAATTACAAAGGTTTTCTTTGTTGCACCAGAGATCAGAACACTAGGCTTGGGTGGAGGAGTTAGCTCATTGACAGTATGTGTGCCCTGACCTGCACAAAGTCCTGAGTTCAACCCCTACCAGGACGAAAAGAAAGGTATAAAACAAACACAAGTCCAGAATCAGTAGCCTCTGGATTCAACAACCCACACCATTAGCTTCCCCAAAGTCAGCAGGCTTTTAGCTTCCTATTATTTTAAAATGTCAGCATTACTTCTGTACAATTTGGTATGCTGTATTGTTGTATTGTTCTGATTCCAATGCTGGAAGTATAAATGATACAGACTTTCAGATAACTCTAACTCATTTTAGTCTCTATTAATAAAGTATCAGTATTGTCTGAATATGTAGATGCACTGAAATTTCTTAAAATTAATGGTTGTCAGCCAGGCGGTGGTGGCGCACGCCTTTAATCCCAGCACTCGGGAGGCAGAGGCAGGCGGATCTCTGTGAGTTCGAGACCAGCCTGGTCTACAAGAGCTAGTTCCAGGACAGGCTCCAAAGCTACAGAGAAATCCTGTCTCAAAAACCAAAAAAAAAAAAAAAAATTAATGGTTGTCATCATTATGCACGTGTACTCTTCTAAGATAAAATTGTACAAAATCCCAGTTCTCTGATGATTACAAACACAACAATGACCAAAATGACTTTTGATTAGCCTTGTCAGAAGACTTGGACTATCTACCATGGCATTTCAGAGGACCACAGTTATAAAGTTGGATGTATGTAATTGCGAATGGTAATGATACACATGTAGATATTTGCTTTCTGACTTGGTTCTTTATGAATATAGTTCATCTGCCTGTAACTCTTAAAGCTATGTGACTTGTTTCAATAAACCTGAGCATTTAGCTTGGCAAAATTTTCTCTATTCTCACATATATTATTATGAGTGTTCTATGAAGTATTATGTAAACATTTCCCTATCTTTCTGATATAAATATCCCTTTAAAATGTAAATAAGCCAGGTGTAGTGTATGCCCTTAATTCTAACACCAGGGAAGTAGAAGGTGGGTGAATTTCTACATGTTAGAGGCCATCCTGGTCTACATAGCAAGTTCCAGGGCAGTGAGGGCTATGCATAGAGACTTTGTCTCAAAACAAAACAAAAATCAAATATGTGTGTGTGAAAAAAGTCTTTTAATGAATTTTAAATATTTTTATGTAACTATATTTTGGGGAGTTAAAACTTCTTGGATTTCAGACTTCAGGAATTTCCATCACCTTTCAGTTTTAGCATTTGGGATTACAATATGTTAGTAATTTGGGGAATTATGATTCAAGCCTAGGCCCAATGGTTTGATATATACTCCTACTGATCACCAACAAAATTACTCATTTGGAAACAAACAAACAAACAAATAAAAAACAAAACAAGATCCAGCAAGCATCACAGTGGAGTTATAATTACAGCTTTATACATCCATTTCTGGTTTTAAGTTTAAAAAAAAAAAGTAGTAACTCCTCTATCAATACAAAGTAATTTTACTAAAAATTTCTTTAAATTTTCAGCTACCTTTAAACCAGAAGCAAACAAGGCAACACACACATGAATGAGTCACCCAGAAGATAATGTACTTTTTTTCATTCAATAGCGTTTATATGCAGGAATGACAAAGGACAGAGAGTGGACTTTATAAGATTACTATAAAAGACATTATGGGATTACCGTAAGTGAGGATGTACAAAGGTTTTCCATTAGTGTCCATGGTTGTCAGACAGGGGGCCTTTGGTGAGATGGTCCCCCATCGCTGTAGTGCAGCTTCTAAAGAGGGGGGCCAGTTCGTGACCACTCCCAACTGTTCCCCTCTTGTGGCCAGCATCTGGGCACCTTCTGGCTTTGGCTGGTTTGGATCTGGTTGTTGAACTAAATACATTTAAACATATAAGATTTTCACAAAAAAATATACCCATGTTAGTATAATTTTTTTAGAGTTTCATATTTAAGAGTTTCATAAATTAAGAGATTCATATTTAAGGCATAAGCATATCAGCTGACAGTGAACATGCTTTTCTAGAATCAAAATCATTATGGATGTAACAAAAGAATTGAACTCTTACAATTTCCAAAGCAACACAGAATAGAGAATTCAGGTGGGTGTGAGAACATTTGTAGATAACAAACAAAACTGAACCATATGCCTAGAGTCTCACATTTAAATGCATGGGTTTAAAGTTCTAATTATTAGCACACAGTATTCAAGACTCCAAAAGGCTCAGCTCTTACATTATATTTTCCCCTTTAATGATGAGCTATAGGATGAAATCTTCTACAAACACTCTAAAAATAAAAAAATCATGATGAAATTACTTTTGTGAGTAAAACTAAACTAAATGTCTTATTGTAGAATACACTGTTCCTCTTCTTTTAGTTTAGATAGGTGTTAGCCTGGTAGTAGCACACGCCTTTAATCCCAGCACTCAGGAGGCAAAGGCAGGCAGATCTCTGTGAGTTCAAGGCTACCCTGGTCTACACAGAGAGTTCCAGGATAGTCGGGGATACACACAAAAATCATGTCTCAAAAAATGAAAATGTTTAGATAGGTGTGAAACTGAAATTATTTCCCCTATTTCTAGAAAGAAGATTTTCTCTCAGAGTTTGAGTGATCACCTCCATCTGCTATCTAAAAAATCAGCTGAGTTTTCTAGACATTTTAGTTTTCAATTTTTATGTATATGTATGTGGGATGTGTGTTCCCATGTGTACATGAATAGGCACATATAGGTTGAAGATTGATGTTCAGAATTGTCCTCCATCATTCTTCTCCCTTATTCATTGAGGCAGTGCCTCTCAATCAAACCCAGAACTCATAGATGAGGCTGGTGTTACTCACAGCTTGTTCTGGTGATCTATACTTTCCAAGACTGCATTTTACATGGGTTCTGGGGATCTGAAATTCCATCTTCACACTTGCACCCAAGTGCTTTATTCCGTTAATCATCTCTCTTCCCCATCCCTCAGATGAGTCTTAACTTCAGTTAACAGATACAAGAAACTTGGGTTTAATCCAACATACAGATCTATTTTGTTTCAATTTTAAGTTATCTAGTTGAAGACTCCCATTCACTATAGGTGAGGTGGAGGGCAGAATCCTCACCATGCTTCCCCAATCTCATAATCTTGTGTATAAAGTATCCTTCAGCACTGAGCAAAGGATCTCTATAGTTCCATTTTGCTTTGCTATCATGGCACTGAGTTCTTACAAAGAGGCCTAAATCACAGAACAGAGTCACATTACTACCGAGGGGCAGATGGCTTCAAAGCTCTAACTGCTCAGCACTTGTACCTTTAACATACGCACTGAAAACAGCAACCTGCTCTCCGGCTTACAGTTCTATTATTTATTATTAAGAAAAGGCAAGTTTATCACTCTTAACAAAATAAAGTCATTTGCAGAAAATATAGCATTGTACTTGGAACTACAGGACCTTCTAAAAGAAGAGGTAGAAAAAAAATTACCTTCTAACAATTCCTCAAAGTCATCAACAAAGAATTCCCGTAATGGGGGCCGCTTCGGTCGTTTAAGGGTATTGACAAGCTGTTGAATTTTTGCTGATACCCGACTACTTACTGGTACACCTGAAAAAAAATAGGAACCACGGTGGAAATGAACAAACAAACTCTGGAATAAATAAGATACCTTATGAAAAATTTTCCAAACAATAGTGTTTTTGTTTGCTGTAGTGAGAATACAGCATAAGGCCTTACATGCGAGACAAGGTATCTAAGCACTGACCTGTACCTTTATTACTTCAAAAGTGTTTTTAATCTTTAAATGTACTTTCAGAATCAAAAACTTATTATAGCTCTGAAAACATGGAAAAATAGCCATATTTCTTAACATCTAAACATAATATCTTCTCATCAGCTAATTCCAATAAATCTGGTTCAGATGAACCCAAAACTAGTAGTTTTGAAGCACAGGTAAGAATTTATTACTAGCTCAGGAGTGGTTTTGAGGTGAGAATGTACACAATGAGAAACATTGGACAATACAATACAGGAGTCAGAATTTACCCAATACTGAAACATGGACAGATTTCTAGGATAATAGAAGTTTTTAAGTAATGGAAAAAATAACACCAATGATCAATTTCAACAATGTGTATACCAGAAAACAAAAGCCAACTTGGTAGAATACAAGAACAGCAATTCTGTAAGAAATGGAATTCCTACCGTTTTAATGAAATTGATCTTTCATTAAGTAAGTAATTACTTAATGAAATTAAGTAGCATTAGGGCTTCAACCATGCTAAGGAAAGTATGTCATTTGTTAAAGATATGGCCAGAACTAAGTATTTAATTGTGAACCACTCAGTCATCATAACACCAACAAACACTGTAAGGTACATTGATTGTTGCATGTTGATACTGTTCTGCTCATTTTTCACAAAGAAATAAAAAGGATAATTTTACTGCCAGAGTCTACCCTAATTTTTATGACTCTGGCAGGAATATAACACAATTAAACTAGAATACAGCAGAAAGTTCATTATTGAGGCTTGCTGATTGGTACTCCATACTGGGAACTATTAATGTTATTATACCAAAATTAGAAATATGGCAACTAAGGTAACCCTTTTACTCTGTAAGTTATCAAAGCACTGATAATTTATTTCGAATTTTGAAAAAAAAGATAACTCCTCCTTCCAAAATCTAAGGCTACAATACCCCTATAAATCACTTTACTTTTCCATGTAACTTCATTTTGCCCTCTGAAGTAGGTATTCAAGGTCTTAACACTTGTACTGTAAATTCTGAAAGACACTAATAACTCAACCAACATTAGTTATAAATTAGAAAAACATCAGCATCTAATTAAATTTTTATCTTCTCATGGCTAAATTATTGCAATATTTGCATTCTTTTTAATAAAAAGAAAATCTTAGACAATTTAGTAATGATTTACATTTTTCGCTATTAGGTCACCTTCTAGAAAAGTTCCTGAGAAATCTGATAAGCAGGAATGAAGGAACCAATGAGTGTCATGTCTAGAAACAGCACATTCACTCAGAAAGACTCATACTAATTATAGTAAGGACAGAAGGAGAGTGTTCACACAGGATGAAGCACCTCACTGTAAGACATACCATCCCCAGTCTCCATGAGCTCAGCATTGCCATACTTTGGTGCTGTCCGGGATGTGGTAGAGCCCTGTGGCCTTTCCACTTGTATTGAGTGTTCTGAGGTGTATGTGGTTACATCAGGAGGTGCAGAATGATTTTCTGTAAAGAAGCACAGAAGACAATTTTCTGATGAACTTAATGGTTATTCCAAAGGCTAAGCAATAGACTCTCAATAATGTCTAGGAAATACTTTGACAAACTCACATAGTAAGATCACTTTGAACAAACATGGTGACAGAAACCTGTAAAACAGGCACTTGGAAGTAGATACAATGAACAGCATAAGTTTGAGTGCAGCCTGGACATATATATACATAAAGATCATGTCTCATAAAACAAAAATTTAGAAAGATTATGCTAAGCAAAAGTTGGCCACAAATCCCCCCAAACAAGGCTGATTAATTTTAAGATAATGTGTACCATTTCTAGTGAAAAACAGGTAAAAATTCAGATTTAATTTCCTAACAGGAGCGACATCAATGAATGAGTATAGCATCATTACTAGAGTAATGTCTGACATGAGCAAAGGATAAAGTATTATGAGCTATGTGCTTTTTCATAGAAACAAGCCACTTTTCTTGGTATGACAACAGAGGCAGTAAACAACTCAAGCTTTGAGCCAGAGAGCTCAGGACTTAAAGGGCAAAACTGTTGATTCCAGGAGATCCCTGGATGTACTTTAGTCTCTCTGTGCCTGTTTTCTTACCTACCAAATTGAAACAATAATGTTGACCCCTTTTGAGATTGGGTAGATTCAACAAATTTATACATGCAAAGCTTCCAACATATTCCTAAAAAATGGCAAGTGACATCAAGAAATAGTTAACTATCGTAATTAAAACATGAAGGCCTGTGAAAGGGTAAACCCTCCCCAGGAAAGGTCAAGACCACTCCCACAGGCTACTTTAACTGCCCCCCAGAGAATGAACACATGGTCTCCAGGTTTCATGTGGTCTCCCCTTTCCTCTCTTCCCCTTTTCATGCTTTCCTGGGACCACACAGGAGCATTGCATTAAACACCTTTTATTAGATCTAACTTGTCTGATTGGAATTATTTGCGTCTGCGGAGAGGCTCATCTTAAAAAATATTCCTAACACTTTTTACATGGAAATTTTAGATTGCTTCCTTTATATGTTAGAAGTATACAGTCTTGTGCTACTGAAAGTGACTGTCTTTGTCATGTCAACTGAATTCTAAAATATTCTGGGAAAGTCAATTACTTTTATAAAGATTGGGTTAGTAAAAATGTACTTTCCTCTGTGACAATGTTGTCAGATGAAGACATCATCAAAAGATTACAGAGGCTTAAAATTAAAACAAGTTCACATGAAAGTCTAATTTCCTAAACATATAGTCTGCTTTTGAATGCAGTCTACTTTTGAATATACAACATAATGCTATCTATCCAGCTTTGTTCTTAGTTCTTATTCTATGGCTATATTAATATAGCATGTCTTCAATTTGCCCAGTTATGTTATCTAAATAACTCCTATATTTTATTCAGCATTTTTTTCAAATACAAATCTTGGAGTTTAAAATCAATTAGTTAAATATACTGGCTAATCTAAGTTATATTTTTCAACTTCTCACGCTGATAAAATTTTATAGCACATTAACCCCTTCACTTCTAATTAAGATACTCTATCTACAGGTTTTAATTTTCTTATATTTTATGGTATTTAGGGTTGAAACAAAGTTACAAGAAGTAAATACTGAGCTATAATGCCTAGCATTAAGGTATTTAATAAACACTTTCTAATAATTACCATGTGTGATCCAGAGTCATTCTAGGTCTGGGATATGCCTCAGTGGCTAATATGCACAAGACCCTAAGTTTCATGTCCAGAAAACAGGTTGCCCTGGTTATAGTGATAGAGAGAAAGCCAGTAAGTCAGCCAGTGGATTATTCTGCCAAGAATGTAGGGAGTCAGAACATCAGCAGTCTACAAAGTCTCAGAATTCAGCACTGTAAGATTGGAGGCTTCGCTGTCTGGATCCTCAATGGGAGAGGAACAAGAATATCTTGCAATACACACAGCAAGTACCACAGGAAAAAGTAAAAATAATAGCCCAGAATAGAATTTTTCATACTATAGTAAACCAGCCTGGCTTACTATACACGGAAGCTGTCTTAAGTGTGAGCTCAATGGAATTTTCAGAAAAAAAATACACAAGGACTTGAGATTTTGCTTTGACCAAGGAGCAGAATGCTCATTTTGAGAGAGACTGTATGGTTGTTATTTCTTGCTTTTCTCATCTTATGTGCAAAAGAAATTTCTACATGTTCCACATGAAGCAACTTGCCCTAAAGTTTTGGAGTTTATTTTGCCTTGAGTTTTGTCAAACGTGCATACAGCATATAAAGGCACACACTCATGTTATTTTCTTGTTCCCAAGCTTTTGATGATCTCAGCAAAGAGTCAAGTGATGCCAACTTTGATTTTTTTTTTTTTGGCTGTCTTTGTCTCTGGAATGAAGTATTCTAATTCTCATCAGATTTTATTAGTTTGCTTTTGCTTAAAAAATGACAATTTCTATAGATAAGTCCCAGATATTCTAGGAACTTATCCTTGTGCCAAATGAGAAATTACTAAATGTCACACAGTCAGGAGTTATATTTAAGTCACACTGAGCTTTGGCGTATATGAGTAATACAACCTTTTATAGTTTGGATAAATTTAATTCTGCATGCTATAATTTCCTTCAGTATTCCAAGTGTAAACTCACAAAGGGAAAGCCAAAGGCAGTGATTAATTTGTGCAGAAATATATGGTCCTCTTAGTAATATTATGAGACCCTTCTTAAAAGAACAAAATCAGAGAACATAATGAGTTACATGAGACAGTTGGTGGGTAACCTCTTTGTTCAGGTACCATGGACAGCTGATGGCCTCAGCAACTATCCTAAGCTCCAATCAGCAAGAATGAATTATGTTGTCTAAATATATTTAATGGTTACATTTACATATAATGCTTAATTCTCTTATATTTCAAATGTAAGTTATTAGGTAACACTGACTGGTAATTTTCTTCAATATGTGTTAAACTGAAGTAATATCACTTTGAAAGGAGTATTGCTTGTTCAGAATGTTCCAATACGCTCCGTTTTACTTGCAACAGTTATGAGAGGAACAAGGGCAAGACATTATGGTTCACATTTTTTTTCCTTCACTGAAAAAGTGACTTCAAGATTCCAGTTGTTGCTAATGGGAGAACTCAAAGCAGATGCTGTTCTTCAGGCAATGGACCAAACAAACTCATTTGGATAAGAAAAAGTCAATGCTTTTAACTTTATTCTACTAAGTTCAAATGAGGTGAAGCTTAAATGTCAGTCTGAAATGACTTTGCCTACCCATCAAGTAGTTAAAGATCCACATTCTGGGTATCTGAGCTAACTGTGCCGTTATTAACTCATTCATTCCATTTCCTGTTTCCTGGTGTGGAAAGGTATTCCTGCAGTATTGCAGGTGTGACTTGGGAGGGCTGCATCTGCACCTCACTCATACTCTCAGTATAGATGACAGTGTAATATGCAACTGCCTCCAAGGACTTAAGTGTTTCCCTCCTTGGTGGCAACATGATGGAGTGACCATACTGGATCTTATCCAAGCAATTTATTTTGTGTAAACCTCTTACCATTGAACTGTTTGAGCATCTTAATCCACATAAAACAATGAATGACAACAGAGATCTAGATGTTCTACTTGTGCCCTGAGAGTGAGGACTAGACTAGGGCCCACTAAGTAACAAACACATGGGCCAGGATGATAACATCACCCACACAGTTCATACAACATACTCATCTAACACATGTTTCCTCTAATTACTGCTTACCTCTTTACCTAAACTATTTTCAGATGTCCCATGGTTTTGCTTCTGACCTTGTGGGTTTAAGATTTTTATTTTCCATTATGTATATGAATCTGGGGGATAGATGCATGTGAGTATAGCTATGTTTGGAGGCCAGAAGAGGCTACTGAGTCCCCTGGAGTTCAAGTACAGGGAGTTGTAAATAGTCCAATGTTTGTGCTGGCAGCAAAACTCAGGTCCTCTGCAAGAGCAGTATATGCTCTTAACTGCTGGGCCATCTTTCTAGCCCACCTTCTACTTTTTCTAATCTACACAGTCTTCCTCATTCTAGAGCCCACATAAAGAATAGTATGAAGTACCTAAACAATCTGAATGCTTTGGGGCAGAAATCATTAAATCCTTCAAGTTCCTCAAATGACACTCCCTCCCCATCCCCCACCAAGTAATAGCAGCTGGTACTTTATAATCTGTTTTGCTGTGGGACAATGGTCTTGAAACCTGTAAAGATTTGTCTCTGGTATTGATTTAATAAAAGACTTATTGGCCAGTAGCCAGGCAGGAAGTATAGGCCGGGTGACCAGAATAGGAGAATTCTGAGAAGAGAAAAGGCTCGCAGTCTGCGGCCATTAACCAGACACAGAGCATATGAGAATGCCTCACTGATAAAAGGTACCAAGCCACATGGCTAACACAGACAAGAATTATGGGTTAATGTAAGATGTAAGAGTTAATCAATAAGAATCCTGAATTAATAGGGCAACCAGCTTATAATTAGTATAGGCCTCTGTGTGTTTCTTTGGGACTGAAGGGCAGGAACCATGCAGGATAGAAACCTCCATCAACGCTGTTGTCTATATCAGCACAAAATTTCATTGAGTAGTGTATTTAACATAAAATACAAACATATAAGCAGATGTGGCTACAAGCTTTCCTAAAGAGTAAATATGCATTCTAACACCAACACAAAGCTGGGAGAATTCTTGCCACAAGAGAGTGAGGTGTTGAATAAACATAAATCAAGAGTTTGAGAGATGTTTTGTGCAATGCAGTAACCCAGGTGTCCATCAGATTCTATAACCAGAGCATTTCTAGAGAATAAACCAACACTCAGTGCTAACTCAGATAATGACAAGAACAAATCAGATACCAGAAAGGCAAAGGCAGCCAGCCCTCCATGCTATGTGCATCTCACTCACCTATGTGTGTTTGGGCCATGACGTCTGCCAGCCGGTGTGCAGCTCCACTGCCCCCACTCTGAGTGGAGGAGGAGGAGGTGGTTGATGTAGTAGAGCCATGGATGGCCTGGCTGATCCAATGCTCCATGTTGATGCTGCCCTGGCTAGAGGTCGGGGTTCCTTGGGAATCACCCTGTACTGAGCCTTCATCTTCTGAACCAGAAGAGGTATCTATTTTCAAAAAGAGATTTGATTTGTTAAATAGTGCAGCAAAAAATGGTCTTTAATATCATTGCCTTACCACACACTGCCAAAAGTTTCACTTCGGATCAAACAATAATAACCCAGTGATTTTTGGCTTGAAACATTTTTGAACAGTTATTCCACTATTTGTGTAATTTTCACTACTAAAACACATTAAGTATACTATACGACATTTCTCTGGACATTAAGATACTAGGCAGATACCTATTTTCTCAAGAGTAACTGCTTAGGAAGAAGCCAGCATCTTCTTTGTACACACCCACCAAGTTACAGGATGGGGTACAATTTTCTAACACATGCTTGAGCTGCTTTCACTTGTTTACAAATAGATTTGCTGTGATTCCTTGGATGTTCAAAATACTTTTTGAACTATGACTTATTTTTAGTCTTATTGAGAGTGCAAAATGCCTATGAGGTTGCTCAGACTTTGAGTGTGGATGAAGAAATGGGAACTAAAGAAGAACCCACTTTAAAGTACACACACACCCTATCTCCTTCTCCAGCATCCTAGCCACTTTGTGATCTCTGCCTCTATCTCTGGTGCTTATTACATACTCTCATTATATCACACTTCATGCTCAATGAAAGTCTATTCACTTTTAAAGCATTCATTTCTTAGAAAATGTTCTCACATTTAGTTGATTTATTTTTCTATCTGGAAAAAATGAGATAACCTAAGGAAAATGCACATTATTCACGAAGATTAATAGACATATTTTCATTTAATGCCAGTTCAGTTAGCAACAACGGGTTAAGAATGAATGACGTAGTGTTTGTTATCTAACCTACAGTGTAAGAATGACTTAGGATCTCACCTAGAGGTAAGTTATGTAAAATATGAGGAAACAAGAAGGCTCAGAAATAGCTCTGAAATATATAACAGGAAAGAGCAGAAGCAGCATCATTAAAAATAGCTACACCATTTTATCATAATCCATGCTCTGTACATTTTTTAGAAATATATTAGAAAAACAAGAATTAGAAAATTTCTCTCCTTTTTTGCCTTTTAGAATATAATTTTATATAATACCATTTAAATAAGTGACACTTAAACATCTTATATATTTATTCTTAAGATTTTGAGAGGTGCTTAAATGCATATATCAAGGCCATCTACAAGCTTCTCCCCAGAAACTCTTCATATGCTCCTTTCTAGTTAACATTTCATTTCTTACTCTAACCCACACCACCTTTCAAGATAAAAGTATAGAATTACATCCCTCAGAATAAAAACACAAAATCCTCCACAAAATATTAGTTAGCTAATAAACAAGCAACATACAAGAGAGATGATACACTATGACCAAGTGGTAGCTAGAACAGGACACTGAAACCCACAATTAAAGTCCAGGTTAGTATTTAAAAGTGAATTAATTGTTAATAATACACTAAAGAATGGCAAACTGTGACATCCTCTAAGACTACAAAAAGTACTTGATGGCATCTCAGGATGAAAACATTCAACATATTAGGAATATAAGGAAATTGTACTTAAACATAAATCGTCCAAAATTTTCAATTACTGAAAAATGTGCTCCTGAGCTCTTTGAGTACAATGATTTAGTGCCACCAGAGGTTATTTACTTCTGGTGTTTCAAAGGACCTTCTTAGTTCCTGTGGGAATATGCTGTTACAAAAACTGAGACTAGCCAAGTTCCTTTGGCTCCTGTCTTCCCATGGGACCTCTCCCTCTTACACTCACTCACTCTTCCGTCTCCCACACTTCGGCATAGTCAGAAAGTCCTCATCAAGCAAGCAGGTACCATGCTTCTTAACTTTCCTAACTGTGACTGTGTCAGCATTCTAAAATATTTTAAATAAAGCATACAGCAACAAGTATTTCACTAGTCACATAAAAACACCCTAACAAGGCAAAGGGAAAGTAAACAGGCCAATGCTTTTAAACATTTTAGATGAAGGGTTAGTAAATCTTGGATCAAATCATGGATACTGCCTGTTTTTGTGAACTTTTTCTGGGCCACAGCACTTCCATCCACTGACACAGCAATGGATGCTTTTATACTACAATATCAGGGTTGAGGAGCTGTGAAAGCTGTGAAAGCCTACAGAAGCTAAAATACTGTCTCACATTCCACAGGTAAAGTCTAAGTGACTCCTGTTTTAGGTCACTATCTGAATTGATTGACCAATTCACTTGGTTTCTTTCACAACATAATAACATATGATATTAGTATTTAAAGATTTAAGAATATATATGTATATATATACATATATATCTGTCTAGCAGAAAAAAAAACTATCTAACTTCAATTATAACTAAAAGATATAATATTTTCTAATGGATAAATAAATGAGTAAAATTTTCTAAGGATTTTGAGTGATTATAACTGAATCTTTATGAAAATATAAAATTCTAGTATAGGTACATGCATAATGATGTCAAATTTCCCTTCCAAGTTAAACTCACATAATATTTTTGGAGTATGGTTCATGAAATTGTTAACTTCTGGGGATGGATATACCTGAAGGACTCTATCTCAACACACTACAGATACTTGCACATCCTTTTTTATTGTAGCAGAAGTTACAATAGCCAGGTTATTAAACCAACTTATATGCCCATCAATAAAAAACTGTGGTTCACTATACACAATAGGCTTTTACTCAGTGGTAAGAAAAGGTCAAATCACAAGACCTACAAGAGAATGGACAGGGAAGGAGAGTTCATAAACCATACAACTAAGCAACTAAGAAAAATTGCATGTTCCCATTCACATATGGAATCTAGGTGTGTGTGTGTGTGTGTGTGTGTGTGTGTGTGTGTGTGTAGAACATGAAAGTAGAGGAGGAGATAAGATCTAAAGTGAGGGAGAACAAGAGAGTAATGGGATACATGTGACATAGAAGGGAAAGAGTGACAAACTGGGGGGAACTAAGGAATGAATGAGATGTAGATGGGCATCAGAAGAACGCTGAAGAGGATGAGTAACAGAAATATATATATATATTAATATATATAAAATATATACACATGTGTGTGTAACAGATATATATATATATATGAAGATGCTGTGATGAGGCCCATTATTTTGTATTATGACAATTAAAGAGTTTTTTTTTAAAGACAACTGTTGCTGAGATAGTTATCAATTAATTATAAGGAGGCAGACATATCACA
Organism: Dicrostonyx torquatus; assembly: GCA_028555095.1. Taxonomy (NCBI): domain Eukaryota; kingdom Metazoa; phylum Chordata; class Mammalia; order Rodentia; family Cricetidae; genus Dicrostonyx; species Dicrostonyx torquatus. Next base: position 7,264,049 of record JAQHUG010000030.1, read on the forward strand.
CATTTTAGAAGCAGAAACATTGAAGGTGTTGCTAACCTGGGGGTGTATAGGCATCCATAGAGGTCTGTACAACCAGGGATCTTCGTTTGGAAGGCATGGGCACTGCCATCTTCCTTTCTTTGTGTTTAGCAAGAGCTGCCTGGACAGCTTCTGTATGAACATCTGAAACCAAGAGAGAGTCCAATTATTCCACCATTTAGACCAAAGTCCTAAAAACAGATCCTTCATTCAACTGTCTGTACCTGTGGTACATGGGATCTTTGTACTTAGGCTAAGAAATAAATGGGTAAAAAAAAGTAAAGTAGTTAGTCCCAGTCTGAAATCCTCAGTAGAAAGAAACATTAAAATTCATTCACTTTATTAGCATTCAATCTTTATTTTAAACAAATTGGCTCCAAAATGCTCATGGCTTTTCATAGAGTTAATGGGCCCTGACTATTACAGGTCATGTTTTCAAGCTTGATAATTCCTTCCAATATCCCATATATGCTTCATATCTCATAATCAGAAAACATAAGGAGGAAGTATATATGCTTCATATCTCATAATCAGAAAACATAAGCTATAATCCAGGGACTGTGTTAGACATTTTATAAATATTAATCCATGATATAAATTCCACACATATTAACAAATGCCAATTACATGTTTATTTCTCTCCACTGCTAGAGATGGAAGGCAAGATGCTGCATGTGCTGGACAAGAGCTCTAACAATGAAAAACATCCCTAGCCTGAATGCCTACTTTGTAAGGCAGCATCTTTATGAAGGATTTAGAGTAATGAGAAAGAAGCAAGCATTGAGTTACATTCAGCAATTTTTTTCTATTTATTTGATGAGCAATATAAGGTATAAGTCATAGTTTTTATTGAAAATTTCCATTCAATTTTCTCTACTTGAGGTGTCTCCCCACATGTCCTTCCAGATCCTCCTGATTCCCCAATTCACCCAAATCCACACCCTTTGTTTCTCTCTCTCATTAAAATACAAATAGGTATCTAAAATAATAAGGTAAAATAAAAACAAAGAAACTAGAATAGGAAAAAGCAAACAGAAGGGAAAAAGACTAAGAGAAAATACAAGAAACACCTATAGGTGCAGAGACACACACTTAACAAACACAGAAATCCCACAAAAACACAACACCACAAACCATAATATATAAACAAAAAATTGTTTAAAAAAGGAAAAAAGTAAAAACATGCATAGACAAAGCATTATGAGACCAGGAATCTCCAAAAATATGACTTTGTTTCGTGTTGGCCATTTACTATTGGGCATAGAGTCTGTCCTTAATGATTTGTACACTCAGTGAGACTCCATTGGAGAAAACTAATTTTTCCTTTGTGAGCAGTTATCAACTGGAGATAACTTCCAGGTTAGGGATGAGGGCTTGTGCCCACTTCATCTTTTAGTGCTGGAACCACATTAGGCATAGACCTGTGTTTGCTGTCACAGTCTCTGTGAATTCATATGTGCATCATTCCCAATGTGTTTGGGAGGCCTTATTTCTTTGATATTATTCATCCCAACTGGCTCTTGCAATGTTTATGCCTCCTCTTCCACAGGTTCCTTGAGCTCTGAGAAGAGGGATTTGATAGACCCCATTTCAGACTGAGTGTTCCAAAGTCTCTCATTCTCTGAACATTGTCCCATTGTGGGTCTCTTTTTATTCCTACCTATTGCAGGTGGAAGCTTCACTAATGATGGCTGAATAAGATAGTGATCTACAAGTATAGTAGAACTGATACCTTCCTTTAGCAGAAAAGTAGTATCTGGATTTCTGCTATATCCCTGATCTTTCTACTTCAGGTTCCTGGCCACCTCAGCAGTGTCAGGTATGGGTTATAGCTCATGGAGTGGACCTTAAATCTAATCAGATATTAGTTGGTACCTTGGCTAGGGTTTTTATTGCTATGATGAAACGCTATGATCAAAAAACAAGTTGGGGAGGAAAGGCTTATACTTCCACTGCATCTATTAGCCATCAAAGAAGTTAGGGCAGGAGCTCAAACAGAGCAGGAAACTGAAGGCAGGATCTGATGCAGAGGCCATGGAGGAGTGCTTCTTACTGGTTTAGTCATCATGGCCTGCTCAGCCTTTCTTAGAGAACCCAGGACCACCAGCCCAGGGATGGCAGCACCCACAATGGGCTGGGCCTTCCCCCATCAATCACTAATTAAGAAAGTGCCCCTACAGGCTTGTCTATAGCCTGAACTTCTGGAGGCATCTTTTTAATTGAGGTCCCCTTTTCTTGGATGACTTTAGCTTGTGCCAAGTTGACATAAAACTATTCAGCACAGTTGGTTACTCCCAAAGATTTGTGCCACTACCGTACCAGCATGCAGGTAAGTCACCTTTGTAGAGCTTAGGGTTTGTAGCTCGGCTAGAGTTTACCATTCTCTTCTGGTATGGAAAGTACCTTCCAGTACCATGAACACTAGTCAGTAGAGGTGAAAGCTCTACTGTTTGACATTTCTGTGCTAATTATAATTGTCTTGAGTTACAATCAATTTGTGAAGAACAATCAATAGCTCTGGAAACAGCCTCAGTTGTTTGGTGGTGTTCACGGGGAAATAATCAAACTGAGTGCTGAAATCAACAAAATAGAGACA
>JAQHUG010000030.1:7270357-7281425 GCA_028555095.1 Dicrostonyx torquatus
AAGATGCTTTAGCAAGAGGAGAGACTAAAGCCATGTCACTCTGTGACTTTCACTTCTCCCTTTTTGCTAACTCACAAAGTTGAGTGTATGTCTAACTCTCAACTAGAAAGGAAATGCCCACTGTTGTTACTGGAGGCAGCTTCCAAGAATCTTGTTTAAAAGGCTGTAGATCTGAGATATTTAATAATGATTGCCAATTTGACAGGATCTAGACTCACCTTCAAGACAAACCTCTGGCAGGTCTGCTAGAGATTTTCTACATTAGGTTATAGGAAGAAGAATCTCTAAATGTGAATGGCATCATTTAATGGGATTTGTGTGCTACAGGTGAGTCCCAGACTGCATAAAAAGAAGAAAGCTAGCTGAGCACTGGCATTCATTGCTCTCTGCTTGACCTTGGATACACTGGGGCCAGTAACCTCTTGCTCCTGCCACCATACACTCTCAGCTATAATGGATTATATCCCCTCAAACTATAAGCCAAAATAAATCTTTTCTTAAGTTGCTTCTTGTTAGCTATTTTGTGACAGTCACAGGAAAAGTGACTGGTATAATGAGAGTCAAATCCTGAAGGAGAAAAGAACAAGGCTAAGATCTGGGCTCAGGGATAATGAGAACATGATGGTATCTGCTCTGTCTCCTGAAGGGTGTGAGGACCAAGGAATCACAGAAGTCCCCCAAAACCCCAGCCAGTCTCAGTACCCTGGACAAAGGAAACAAGAACTGTTTAAACATGTAAGACTGGAAAGGATGGGTATTACCTGAGATATAAGGTGAAACCCCACATAAATTCTAAAAGAGCACATGCAAATTAAAAACTTTGAGTACAAAACTGTCATATGATAAATAGGTTTCTACACAACGGATCTTCCTTTTATCTTCATGAGTCTATGAATGAAATTACCAGCTGTGATGCATTAGAAACACATTAAAGCACTTGATTAAGTGCCCCACAAAATCTTAATTAAAATGTTCTTGATGGAGTTTTTCCAGCCAAATGAATTAAAAGCTAGATGAGAGGCTGTGAAAGGGAAATGGTGAAAAGGAAAAAATAAATAAACCTCACTCATGCAAAGGTATTTGACCAGATAATGTGGGTCGGTTTACACAGAGGTGTCATAATGTCTTTCTAATGAGAGTCTGTAATGTCTACAAGACCTTAACAGATTTGTTGATCACACTGGACATACAGACTATGTCATGAATTCCACCTGAATGTCAGAAATACAAATGACTACAAAGACAAACCTTACAGGAAAAGACCTAGCCTCTAGGTGTGCACTATGCTGCAGAGATAACTGACTTCCTTTCTTTCTGTCACTACCCACAAGTACCAAAAGGTGGCCAAAAGCTAGGAAGTGATAGCCTACAATGTCAGGAAAATAGAAAAATGACTTTGGGGTAGATCCCAAAGTGATCTTAATATTGTATCAAAGCAAAAAATAAATTAAGCAGCAAAGCTATAACCTAGAAGTACTAAATTAGATAGACATAAAGAAATCTAGGAGGGATAGCTGTACTAAGTTCTCCCACAAAGTGTACTGATTTTGAAACTTTTGGTAGCAAAAGTGTGCTAAGAAAAATGTGTTGTGATTTGCAATACTGTCTTTGGGGAAGGGTTCTGCCTAGGTAAGCATCAGACAACCTATCATTTGGGAGACCTACAAAAAACACAGAACAAAGAAGTAAAGTCATTGATCCTGAACCAGATGTGGTGGTCCTTGATGGAACAGCTAGCCCAAATCTACACAGGACTCAGACTCATAGAAGTTGTCTTTGGAACTGGGTGACAGCAAATTGATAGTTTGCTCCTTTAGTGATACAGAGTCTTTATTGTCTGTGCCCTCCTGTGCTCTAAAGGTTTATAGCTTATTCACTTTATTAACTTTCCTTCTACTGACAGCTCCAAAGCATTCAACTAGGGACAATAAATGATTTAAGACCAGCTTTACACAGCACTAAATTAACAGATCACTACTGTTAGAAAATGATTTGTTAGGAACTTCTTATATTTATAGCATCAAGCACAACATACTAAGAGACATTTCTCCACCAGAATTTCAGAAAGTACTGAAAATAATAAACTCCTTTGCATGATATAGAGTGCTTTAGGAAAAGGCACTAGTGTCTCCCTCAGCAAGAGTTTATTAAAAGCTCAGTAATACAGCAAAATGTTGGGCAACTCTGGCTCATTTGTCTCTATTTCCTACAAACATCTCTTTCTAAAATAATCACTGTGGGTGACTGACTGGCTTATAAATCTACTCAGTCAGTCCCCACTCCTCCAACTGGGTTGGAAGATAGACCTTTATGGCTTCTAACAACTTATCTACCTTATTACTTTCCTCTACTAGACTTTTGAAGTTTTTTCTTTTCATTTAGTTCTATAAGCTGAGTCTCTTTATTAATGATGGAGGGCACAATGTAGCAATGGAAAAATACATCCGTGTTTCTTTAGAAACAAAAGGATTAAGAACCCAGGCTTTGGTGGAAAAATACCAATTCTATTTGTTACCATCTGTATTAACTCTAAATACAAATTTTGTTTTGTTGTCTTGTGTTTTAAGGCAGTGTGTCCATACATAATCCAGTCTGGCTACAAACTCAGAGCAATCCTCGTGCCTCCCAAGTTCTGGAATTACAGCCATGCACCCTCATACTAGGCTTGAATAGATTTTCTTAGGTGAAGAATACAATTTCATCATCTATAAAATGTGAATACCATCACATAGTTGCTGAGAAATTACCTAGGATAAAACATACAAAGCAAAATGGTAAATACATGTTGCACAAGTACAAGATGACAGCTGCCTTCATCAACATTTTGAGGCAAACAAATTATTTTACTGAGTGTGCAACACTTAAAAGGAACAGAAAGGTTAGGCTGCTGACTGGCTCAACCTGGTCTTCATATACTGTACCATGAATTATTGTAGCAATACTGTGGAACACATGACAGTTGTGGTGCACATCTGATTGTCATTCACCCAAATACATTTATTCTGATCTGATGTAGGTGTTCCTGTTTGGTCACTACAAAAAAAATGTATGAACCACATGTGAACAGCATATATATATGCTGTTCAACTCTCTATAGGAGCCAGTGAATAACTACATTTTATTTTGAGATAGAACATCCATATGCAGCTCAAATTCACATAAAAGTTGTGATCCACCTGCCTGAGCATCTCAATGAAGATGTGCAGCAGCACACCCAGAAATACTCTGTCTCACTCTAAAAATAACCAGTATCCTGAAAAATCATGAGAAAATTCTGTCATCAGCTTCCATCTCTGTTGATACATTTGGCTGATATTAATAAGAGAACACTGGTAAATTATTAAATAACATCCATGCTATGAAGTGCACATTTTGTGTTAATAATCAGTGTGTTATAAATAACAGTGTGAAAAAACTTGGAGATACCAGTGTGGTGTCATACAAGATAGCTTCAATGCTCCTCAAGCCCTCTGTGCCTTGATCTTCATTCTTCCACCTCTAATCTCTGTCAACTGACTTTTTTTAACCTCTCCAGATGTACATTTTCCATAATGTTGTGAAGATGGAGTCATAGAATACTTGCCCATTTTAGGTTGACTCTTAGTAAAACACCTGTAGGTTTCATTGGTATCTTTTATTGCACTTATTTTTACCACTAAAAATCTACTATCTGATGTAGTTTAAAATGAATAAATGAAAATGCATCTTGGTTTCTTCCAATTTTACACATCAAGAACAAAGTTGCTGTGAAAACTGGTATGCAGGTCTTTTGGTTTTCATTTTTTATAACCACATCTGCAACTCCTTTGAGTAGACACCAGGGAGTATGTTTAGCTTTATAAGAAACTGACAAGCCAGGTGGTGGTGGTGCACACCTTTAATGTCAGCACTTGTGAGGCAGATCTTGTAGACTATCTCAGCCTGGTCTACAAGAGCTAGTTACAGGACAACTAGGGCTACACATAGAGAAACCCTGTCTTGAAAAAAAAAATTAAAAAAAAAGAAATTGCCAAACTATATTCTTAATGCATCCTCACCACCAATGACATTCCCTGTTCTCTATGTCTTTCCTAGCCTTGAATTTTCATAATTTTGATAGTCTCTTGACTCATTAATCTCCATTTCTCTGATGACATATGATGAGCATCTTCTCCCATGCTCTATTTACCATCTGTGCAGCACTTTGGGGAGATGGCTATTCATATCTTCCATCCATGTTTTAATTTGATTGCTTTCTTATTCTTTTAGTAGGCTGGCTATTAATCCTTTATAATTTATCATTGAAAGTTTAAAAGAAACCCAGATTTGTGGCCTATCTTTTACTATATTAGGGCACAGGTTTTTAATTTCAGTCAAGCCCAGCTTTTAATTTTTCCTTTGTGGATTGCACTTTTGGTATGTTACCTAAAATTCATCACCACACGGAAATTTATCTCCATTTTCTCCATGATGTCTTCCAGGAACTTTGTGTTTTAAAAACGGAGCTGTAATCCTTTTCCAGTTCAAACCTAAATTCAATGTCTAGTTTTTCCCTATGTTTTGTCTTTATATCATGTGCAGTTGTCCTACTATCATTTATTGAAATGATGAGCTTTCCCCATTGCTGGTCTATCTGTGGGCTGTCTATTCTGCTCCACTAACTAATAGTGAACTAATGTGCTTCTCTCATTTACTTTCATAGTAGGCCATGAGCTAAGATGTATATTAGTCCTATTTCTCCTACACTGTTCTAGTATGGATCTTCACATTTTTACATGAACTTAAGAATAAATTTGTTGAAACAATGACAACTGGATCCCCGATAACCCTCTCAAACATTTTATTTTAGAATTATACTTAACATACTGATGAAGTCAGATGAGTTTTTGGTTTTTTTTTTCCTTTTGGTACTGGGGTTCAAATATAGGGCCCTCTATATGTGAGGCCTTATATTGCTTCTTCTATAAATAGGAAAGGGTTCTACCATTGATACAAATTCCTAGCCTTATAGATGAAGTTATTTAAAATGATATCTGAACAACAGTAAGCTTTTCTAAATAAACCACCAACAATATTTATTAACATCTTTAAAAAACATCTTATGGGGGCATATGCTATCTGATGTATGTGGATAAGATGTATGTATTTGAGAGATGTGGTTCCTTCCACCATGTGGATCCTGGGGTCAAAATCAGATTGCTGGGCCTGGTAGTTTACATGCTGAACCCCTTTTAAGACAAGATTCTGCTATAGAGTCCACTCTGGCATCAAGATCCCAATCTTCCTATCTTCACCTCCAAATTCTGGAATCATAGGCATATGATCCTACACTTGGCAATCTTCTAGTTTCACTTGTTGTTTTCATCACATAATCTTGCATGTGTTTTCTTAGCACTGTACTTAAATACTTCATATTTCAGTGCCAATTATAATACGTTTTAAAAATTCTAATTCTAAAGTCTCATTGCTAATAAATGAAATTGTGACTTGCACTCCTATCCTGCAACCTTGCTGCAACTGCATATTGGCTACAGGAGCATTTTTCTATTGCTGCTAAGTCTTTGTCATTTCTACAAACAATCTGGTCACCCAGGGCTATATAATTTATCTTCATCCTTTCTACTTGTGTAGTTTCTTCCAATTTTTCTATTACTAGCTAGGATTTCTAGTATGATAATGCATTGGAGAGGTAACCTTTACCCTGTCCCTGGATCTTAGTGGAAAATTCGTTTCTGACAAATAAAATATTAGTTGATGCTATTTTGGAACTTGCATGCATATTAAATACACGTAAGGAGTCCGTCTTTATTCTTAATTTACAGAGAGGTTCCATCACAACTACTAGATTATGTTAACTCCTTTTTCTGTATCAATTGATGAAATCAGATGAGTTTTTGCCTGTTTTCACTTGTTGTTTTGATGAATTCGTTGATGACAAATGTTAAGCCAATTTTTAACTTTGAAAATCAGTTCCACTGGGTAACTGCATATAATTCTTTCTATACATTATTGCAATCAATTTGCTAATGTTCCTAAGATTTCTGCACCTAATTCATGAATCATTTGTATATAGTTTTTAATACCTTTGCGTAGTTTTTGTCTTTAATTCTTTAAAGAAACAACTTAGATTTTAATTATTATTAATTTCTTAATGTTTATGTGCATTGGTGTTTAGCCTGCATGTATGTCTGTGTGAAGGTGTTAGATTCCCTTGAAATGGGATTACAGACAATTGTGCACTGACATGTGGGTGCTGGGAATTGAACTTGTATCCTCTGAAGGAGCAACCAGTTCTCTTAACTGCTAAGCCATCTCTCCAGTTCCAGTTTCTTAGTTTTTAATGCATACTTTCAATGTTCTAAACATTTCTAAACATTGCTTTTTACTCACCTCACAAGTTTAGTCATATGTGTTTTCATGATCTTTTAGTTAAAAATATTTTTCAGTATCTTGTGACTTTTGATTCATGTGTCACTTAGAAATAATGTTCTGACAGATATTTGAGGGTGGTCCATCTCTTTCTGCTATAAACAAACATCTAGTTTAATTCATTCATGGTTTGTGAGCATAGTTTATTTTCTATTGTGTTAATGGTAATTTTTTTAATGGCAATGTTTTTTTATAACTGAGAATATCATCTGCCTTAGTGAATATGTTTGGTGTAAACTTAACAAATGTAAATTCTCTTGATGTCTGAAATATTCTGTACGAGTTAAGTCCAGTTGACTCACGTTACTGTTCAGTTCATTTATGTCCTTCCTGATTTTCTGCTCCTGGATCTTTCGGTTGCTAGTACCGTGAGACTATCATATTCCACGATTACAAAATGGTCCATTCCCCATTGCTAGGTTTCTTGCCTCACATACACTGATAGTTTATCATTGGTCACTTACATACTAAGAATTGTTTAGTTGCCTTTTCTCTTCTTGTCTTTATCTGTGACAATTGTCCTTGTCCCCTAGGTATCTTAACAAGAATTACAATGCTTACTTTCTCCACCTCTTTAATTTACAACTGCATATTAAACATAGATCTCTTGTGGGAAATACAGACTTGAGTCCTTGTTTTTAAATCCACTCTGAAATCTCTTCACATATTTAGATTCCTGAGACTTATGGCGACTGCTTACAGACACTTGCATATTAGTAAGTTTCCCAGTGCTCATGTTAATAGAAATGGGTTAATTTAAGATGTAAGAGCTAGCTAGAAATACATATAAGCTAATAGACCAAGCAGCGTTTTAATTAATACAGTTTCTGTACAATTATTTCAGGTCTGGACAGCCGGGAAACAAACAAGCTTTCATATACAGCTGCTCCTCTTAAAATGTTGCTAGTAAGGTAGAACAGAATTTTAAATTTAATCTTTACTTTTTTAAAATTAACAGGTCTCATGTATATACTGACAACCTTATCGGACAGGGCATCCCTCTACAGATGGATTGTTACCATTCTGAGGATAGTAAGTAAAATTCGTAGAGTAACTCAATGCTACTGTGTGTACATTTGTCTAATAGCCCACAATATTCTAACATAATAAGGAAATAAGCAAGATTCTGTAACAATCAATAAGGAAGAAATTGAGTTGTTCTAAGAAAGCACAGGTCATGCCCTAAGATCCTCCATAAAATCAGTAAATCCAGCTGTTTTGAGAAAAAAAAACCCTCCAATTAGAAAATTATTCTAGTAAGCTCTTTGATAGCAGGGTCTGTGTGTTGCTACAGTTTTGTCTCAGCTACAGTTCATAGCAAAGTGCTCAGTACACAAAATAATTTGTACATTTGTTGAATGAAAACAAGAATGAAAAAGAACAGAGAAGTAATATACAAGTCCATCCCTAGTAAATATGTGTAGCTAAGTTCACATCTTGAATTAGAAAAAAAATAGATTAAGAGGTAAATTTCAATACTAAAGTTATTACCTTGTATCATTTCTCAACTTTTAAAAAAGTGACACTTTAAAAAAATCTGTGACAATAACTTCCAAACTCTTTGACTCAAAGTTTAATTCTTAACTATTTGAAAAGCTTAAAATTAGTTAACTAATGGGTAATGTTCATATTCACAATATTAAAAAATTAAGTAGGGACCAATGAGATGTATCAGTAGATCAAACTGTTTGTTGCCCAAGCCTGGTAACCTGAGTCTGATATCCAGAACCCACGTAAATGTAAAAGTAGAGAACTGACTCGACAAAAGTGTCTTCTGACCACTACACCAACCTTACACACAAATCATAAAAACTAAGGTAAACAAACTTAACAAGCATAGAATTCACTATTGTCACTATACACCATCGCATGTGTGAAACTTCTGGGAAAACAACTACTGTCTCCTCTGTAAGAATGAGAATTTGTAAAGTAGCATATTAGTGTCATTCTGAAAACACAAGAACCTTATGGATCTCCCCCAGAAAAGAGGGCATTTTAGAGTTGCTAGCTCTGTTTTAGACTGGAATGCAAAGGAGACCAGAACTAAGATCAGAGTGCCTAATCTCATCAGCAAAGCAAAAACTAACCAACCAACCCATGGTTTTTCAAGCCATTCTAAGCACATTAAAAATCAGTCTCTTGCATTTGACTTTTAATACTGCTCATTGTCACGGTCTTTTTTTTTTTTTTTATAACACGTAAACTTAAACCTAAAGGTTTTCTCTTGTAAAGCTTCTGATTAGTATATTGAACATAACTAGAAATGAAGCTCTAATTTAGACCTCATAAAGGCAGCAAAGTATCTAACAGTGTCTGACACAATAGTCTAAGTGCCCAATAAATGCCTTTACAGGCATTCATTTTCCAAATTTACTAACTTAAAACAAACAAGAGGGTACATGCTCTTATAAAAAATTGTAGCAGAAATAGCAATTCACACCTGAAGTCAATAGTAGTGAGCCTTAGGCAAGACTGTCACAATTTTGGAGCCAAGGTAACTGACAAGGAACTAAAATGTGAACATCCCCATCATATCCGGCTGTGAATTCCAATTCCTTTCTCTGCTTCCATTAACATGGAATACCGTTTCACTTTGATTTGGGTTGCGGTAGTAAGTCAGTTATATGGCGCTTGATGCTTTGCCATATTATATGAGTTCCTGGCCTAAGCCAAGAATTCATGTGAGTTTGTGATCTTGTACTGAAATAGAAAAATATAGCCAAGAGAAATTAAATTTGCTACTATATAGCTAACTGAATTGATTGCTAATTAGTTCAATTATCTATAGGGAAACAGAATTATTCATAGATAACATTATTTGATCACTGAAGCAGCTAAAACAGATTTACTAAAAGTGGTCAGAGACCTTCATACCTTTAAAGAAGGTAGGATCTCTTTCCTTGTAAATGACTTAAATCATCCCTGTTTACTCAAGAAAAATAAAATCTACTAGAAAACTGAAAAGATACAATAGCAGTAGGATAAAATGAACTTTATTTCTCAACTCTTTTTATATTTTTTTATTTTTTCAAGTATGCAGATATGTGCACAAGTGAATGCAGGTGCCCACAGAATCCAGAAGAGGGAGTGAGGAACAAGAAAAGGCAGTAGGAAGAGGTGAATAAAAAAACAATCTCCTAATGAAAACTTTCTGTGTGCAAATTCACTGCTAAGGTGGCCTGCTTATCTCTGTTTACAGGTAGTAAGTATTTAAAGAAGTAATAATTATTACTTTACCAAACACAAAAGAGTTACTATGGATTGAGTGGGTATCTAAAGCAGTGGTTCTCAATCTATGGGTCACGACCCCTTGAATAACCCTTTCAAATGAGTCACATATCAGATATCCTGAATATCAGATACTTATATTACAATTTATAACAGTAGCAAAATTACAGTTCTAAAGTAGCAAAGAAATAGTTTTATGGTGGGGTCACCACAACATGAGGAACTGTATTAAAAGGTCACAGCATTAGGAATGCTGAGAACCACTCTCCTAGAACATACACACTGGCACATGAGCTAGAGCTTCACGTGTGCAAAGTCCAAATGTATTGAACTTCTGCCTCATAGACAATGGAAAGGGGGACCCAATTTATTCACAATAACACACCCAAGTACGGTGAGTCTAGTACCTGCATACAATTCCTTACCTGACCTATAACGTTCATCTCGAGAGCCTGAGGATCTTCGGCGGTGGTATCGAGAGGCTGAGGAAGGAGTGACAGGTGCCCTTCGCTCTTGAGGCAAAGCTTGGTCCACTCCTGGATACAAGGTAAAACGGCAGAATGAAGGTGAGGTTGTTCTCAGGAGCTACACGAAGGAAACTTAGTTACAATAAATAGTCACTCATTACATCCCTATCACCTATTAGTGTTGAGAAACCTGGGGGTCACTCTGCAGATCAACAGGAAGGTGAGACACAAGCAAGGCTGAGCCCTAGAGAAGTTCTCACTGTGGGCAGGCTACAGGCAAGTGATTTTCTTATTATAGTGTCCACCAAAGCATGAAATTCAAGGCATATGATCAAATTATGATTTTTTTATTTTGTAGAATGAACAGAAGAACCATAAGTACCCTGAGAAATTTTAAAATTACAATTATAAATATAGCCAACTTTAAAATAAACCTTATAAACTATTTGTATTTGATAACTCAGAAGTTATCCATTTGTAGCATCAACTTTCATATTTTGACATTCCCAATTACGAACTCTGGAAACTTGTTCCATTTAATGCTAAGTAGATGAAAAGATGTATTTTATGAATTATCAAAAATGTTACTTTAGATTCAAAGACAAAAGCTGACTCCTATATCAGCTACTCAAACTATTAGACTGACATAACACAGTACCAAAGGACACAATGTAGACGAAACTAAGCAGCATGGGAAAGACTCCATCTTTACAGTTCCGACATAAATTGTTCCCACTGAGTACTAATGACAATTGTTGCTTCTTTAGAAAAAAAAAACAGTGATAACTATTAGACATAAAACATAAGTTACCAAAAAAGTCTGAATTTAAGTAACAATTAGCTCAGATGAGCCTATTTTAATATTACCTATCATATGTCAAACTTATGAAGCCAAGTCGTTCTGCATTGGGCTGACATTTACATTTGGGTTTACAGCCCTGATTTATTTTCTGGGTTTTTTTTTT
>JAQHUG010000030.1:7283535-7294984 GCA_028555095.1 Dicrostonyx torquatus
AAGAACTGAACAGAGGTAGCCACCATTTCCCATAGGTTGTTTCTTTCAGTGACTTGCTGAGTGATACTTAGCATCTGAGTGAATGAATGAATGGCTTTCCCTTTGCTAAGTGACTCCTCTACTTTACATATCATTACCACTTGTCATTGTTGTTCACATTCTCACTGGCATTTTGGAACAGATTTAAACACACACTTCCAAGTTGCCAGGTTCACCAGCTGTAAATCTCTGTACTATTAATACTGTTTACCTGTCTAGTTCATGAATATAATCCTCCTCAGAACTACTCTCCCCCCCTTTACCTCTTCTCGGGATCCATAGTATACAGAGCCATGGCTACTGTCTAGTTTATTGATGAGCCTTCTATGGCTGCCATCAGTGAAGCAATTTTGCACACTTGCTCTCATGAATTCAAATCAGTCTACTACAGATGTATGAAAAGAGAAATTAATACAACTATGCAAAAAAGTTCCAACAGGTTGCCAATAACAAAATATAGTTTAAAATAGTATTTTTGGTCAATATTTCATCCATTGTATTTTATCTGATCTTGTTTCAACCAAGATTTGACATTGTATATTCAGAAAAAAAAAACAAACAACAATTGAGTATGTAACTTTCTATAGAACTGAACCTGTCACCATAAGGTCACTTGTATGCTCATTCTCTTTCTCCAGCATAAGGCAACTGAGTAATCCTTGCTGTGGCAACAGATGCATCCTCAACAACACAAATATGAATAACTAGCGAAGCAGTTACAGTTTGGTGTTCACCACTGGGGAGAACTCAACACTCACTGAAGTAGTTTAGTTTAGGGAACCATGACTGAAGACCAATTCTCAAAAAGCCACACAAAGACCGGCATTCTCACAACAGCAAATGTAGTGAGAGTTAAGAGGCTAATGTGCATAATCAGAGACTGCCTGTTCATTTCCCGGCAGCCCAGACCCAAATAATCACAAAAAACTATACTAACTACAACACTGTTTGGCCAATAACTTAGGTGTAGTCCTAGCTAGCTCTTACATCTTAAATTAACCCATTTTTATTAATCTGTGTATCTCCACAAGGCTGTGGTTTACCAGTAAGGTTCTGGTATCCTTCTTCTTCAGCAGTTACATGGCATCTCTCTGACTCTGCCTTCTTTCTCCCTGCATTCAGATTAGTTTTCCTGCCTAACTCTATTCTGCCCTGCCATAGGTCAAAGCAGCTTTTTTATTAACCAATGGTAATAAAACATATCCACAGCATACAGAGGGGAATCCCACATCAAGTGAGCACTGGGAAAAAAGACATCATGAAACATAAAAGGGTGATAATCCCCAACGTGCAACAGTCAGGTGTATGAAACCATTGATTCTCATTTGCTAAGAAAAAACAAGTGTCTATCCTGATTCCTTTCCTTCACAATATTTATAAGGCAATTAGATGCAAGCCATATGCCAAGCACCAAGTCAGCTCAGGACCCATAAGCATGAAGAGACAGAACCACAGAGATGAGGCAGAAAGGCATAAGCAATAGTTTAGCAACCTTAGATCTCACTTTTCTAACAATACACTTAGCAACCTAGGTCGTTCACTTGTATGGACTATGTGCTCACACCCTCTTTTAATACTATAAGTGCAGGAGTTCCTTCTGTTTGTGTGTTGCTTTCATTGGATAATGAATAAAGAAACTGCCTTGGCCTAGTTGATAGGACAGAACTTAGGTAGGTGAAAAATATAGAACTGAATTCTGGGAGAAAGAAAGCAGAGTGAGAGAACCACTATGGAGCTGCCAGAATCAGACATACTGAATCTTTCCCAATAAGGCACGACCTTATGGTGTATACAGATTAATAGAAATGGGTTAAATCAAGATGTGAGAGTTAGCCAATAAGAGGCTAGAGATAATAGGCCAGGCAGTGATTTAATTAATACAATTTCTGTGTGGTTATTTCAGATGTAAGCTAGCCGGATGGCCGGGACAAACAAATAGCCCTTCCTTGCAACAAGTAGCAACCTAAGATTCCCCATCTTTAGTGAGCTATATTCACACCCCTCCCTGGAACAATGGAATAATTTCTCTTTAATGATCACCAAACTTGGACAAGTTCTATTAAAATGCATTTCCAGTACAGGAAAGGAAAGGCTGGGGTATGAAACTGTTTTTGTTTACCTATTTAATAAGGCAAACTATGTCTTCAAAGTGAACTTTCCAGTAGAACCCCACATTTATGATCTTATATGTTTATGCATAATTGGATTGTATATTATTTAAATCAGATGTTGTCAAATATAGTGGGGTAATAGTTTAGTCCCAGCACTCAGGAGGCAGAGGTAAGTGAATTTCTGTGAGTTTAAGAAAGCCTGATCTACAGTTAGGTCTACATGGTGAGACTGTGTGTGTGTGTCAGCCTGTTCCCTCATATCAGATGCATCATGAGAAGGGAGTACATACTAAGCAAAGACTTAGATAATCCAATTTGTTGATCAAAACAGAAAACCATCCATCACACCCCAAGTAATCAAACTCTTCTTTTCCTTAAACAGCACAAAGGAAACCTAAACAAAAACCGGGTTCTTGGACAGTTTCTTACTCTCTTGCAGCATGTTTCTTTCTTATGCATATGATTCCGTTGTTGTTGAATAGTTACCTAGCTACTCTTCAGTCTGTGTGGGCTTTGATTTCATCCTTGAACAAAAGACCAAAAACCTGAATATTCCAGGCCCTGGTATCTGTGACCTTGGGCAAGTTCCTTTACCTTTCACTGGCTTAAGGACTTTATTAAAAACAGGAAATGAGTTCTGCTATTTCTGTCATTTTATTGATGAGGTAATACAGACACAGTAGTGGAACTTAAACACTGTATCACTCTTAGATCTAAGTTTCTCCTAATTCAGAATTGCCTTTGTGTCTGTACTAGGGCCCACCCCCGACCCCAGGTTCTCACAGATACCTTTCCTCCCAAGCACAGAGCATTCTGGACACCTTACTTCACAAAAGCAAGCACCAAACTCACCCATCTCGAATAGAAGACACATCCAACTGTAGCCCACCCTCCTCTCCAGCTGATTTTCTAAGTCAAACAGAAATTGTGATTCTTTCAAAGTTTTGCCTTTTCTCACTAATTTCATTTCTATAAATGCCTCACCTACCCATCAGATTCGGAAATATGAAGACAAAGGTGAGAAAAACAGGAACATCATTAATTTCTTGTCAATTACTTATTATCACTAAAGGAGTCCCCAACAAAAATTTGTTACAGTTGTTATACCTAACCAATCCAACAACTGCAAATGAATAAACACTGTAGTGTCTTTCATGAGGACTGTGCTCAGACAGACATTAGACACCACAATAATCTCAATGTTACCGCTAAGAATAAGACACAGGTGGGCCATCCATTTGTCTCTCTAACTTGAGACTCAATAAGTTAGAGGGCACAAAGAAAGAAAGCCTCAAGTTATTTAAAAGAATATATTATGGGAGGGGGATTTATAAATTTATATTATAAAAGAAATATACTAGAAATCTTTGTTTTCAAATACATTTTAAAATGTCATATATATGAGGAATGCTTTTAAAAAATATCTGTGATCCAAGAAAAGAAGACTTTGATCCAAACTGGTCTGAATAGTCTGAACACTGAATTTCTTGAATAAATTACTCTGCCTCTGTATCTAGGATTTCACATGTGTCATAGAAAGCTTTAGTGGGCAAAAATTCTCAAGTGCTCCCAGGGCATCCACTGGAACTCACCTCTCCTGGCTTCTTCCCTGGCACTAAAATAAGCTTTTTGCTGGAGCTCAAAAGCTATCATAGATTGGAGGTAGGTGGAGCCTGTCTGAGACACTCAGGAGAATTCTTCCTATTTCAAGACTCATCAAAACTGTTTCTGAATCAAGTCCCACTGTCTTCTAGCATCTCATTATAGTCTCTGGATCACACAGCAACCCCTGTTTTTACAGTAAGTGTAATTAAGGACTTAGTCAGGGAGTAAAAAGTGCTTGTATGATTAGGTAAGGCATTTTCTATATTTGCTTTGCAGTAACACAGATGAGATCACCATAAAACAGAAAATTGAGACTTCTTTCTGAACACCTTAGTATTTACCCTACCATGCAAACCTAATTCTTACATTACTGTTATTTCCATCTCATCTTTTACTAACAATGAACTATTAAGTAATACTATATATTTTGTTTTATAATTATGGTATATTGATAAGGGAATTCATGAACTAGCAAAGCATGAATGATCTGAAGCCTGTGGCATTTTGACACTTTTATTAAACTGCTATCCTGCATTATTTGTTTGTTTTGTTTGTAGTGCTTAGAATTAAATCCAATGCCTCAACATGCTATACAAGCAATCTACCCCTCAACAATGTCCCCAGTCACAGTCTGGTTTTGTTCTACACTACTGGGTAAAATACAAGTTCACTGTCAAGCTTCGAGTTGTTGCATACTATTTTATGACTCATATTTTCACAAGAAACCATGATCCAATCCTAATCGGAATCATCTTTACTTTTAAGTGACTAAACTCTTAAAAGTCTGGATCCGAGATGCTGACTGGTCATGGGTTTGGTGATGTTCTCTTTTTGCTACTGATTCTCGACAAGAAACCTAATTCATTAAATATCATTAAAAATAATAGGAAATTCAGCCAATCAAACCAATAGACATATGAATAGTATACATCACAGACAACAGAGCAGCAACCTGTGCATGACTCATCAACAACAGAGCTCACTTAGAACACAGGAGACTTGCCCTTTACTGATGAATGTCCTTTCCTCTCACCATTGAAACTGGAAAGAATGCATACTAAGTCCCAGACCAGAAATGCCAGCTGAGTGCTTCTCTCCCCTTTTTGGAGAGATAATCTTGCATCTCACCTTTACCTTCCATGGACTCATGACACAACAGAATTCCTCAGCAAAGGGAACATGCCTGTCCAGACCTGTGTGTCTGTCAGACTGTGTTGAAGAAGGTCACAAGTGCCATCAAACACAGCATAATTCATTGTCCAGAGATCAGTTGTATTTCTGTCATGAGGTTAAATAAATAAAACATAACTGAGACATAATATAACATAACTCAAGTGTGCATTGAGGAAGCTCAACAGTCATCCACACAGAAACTGAACCTAACAGTAACAGGCTCAGGCAAGCAGCCATCTAGCTTTGTTTTCTAGATAAAATATACAACTGTCAACTGACTTGCATTTATATCCTCAAAATAAAGACCAAAATTTTAATTTTCCATGTACCCAAGGTACAAAATTCACCAACCTGAAAACTTTGCCAGTTATGGATAATCGTTTCAATCATAATCTAGCAGAGTATCTGCAGCTGGATTTCAGATAAAGCCATCTCCATATTGGCCACACAAAACAATGAGCTGAGTCACTTCATGTAAAGGCATTCACATCAGAGCAACTATCTTCAGTGACAACATCAGATACTGGGGTTTGCAAACTGAATTATATAAAATAATTAGAAATCAATAAACTAAAATAAGTTATTGTCTAAAATCGTATAATCTTTTGTCATTTTTTTTACTGATTAGCACTAATGTGGCCAATTGACATTTAGATTCATCCAAATCAGAAATAAAAATAGAACTGTCACCACAGATAAGGGAAGCCTAGTGCAGAAGGCTTGTGCAAAAAGCACCATGCACACCTGAGCAATGAATGCTTTTGGTACTAACCTTGGCTACAGCAGTTGTTGGGAATTCTCTCTTACTACTCTAAAGCCTTGCTGATCCTCACTGGTATGATAGAAGAGTAGGGAGCACAGGAGTGGGAAGAACCAGCCAAAGCCTTGTTCTACCTCTTCCTGTTATGTGCAAAGTCTTGCCTGCAAATGGGTTGTGCTTACTGTGTGTAGGGGATGAGAGATCCTCGCAATTCATATCCTACTATTACGGGTCAGAACACCAAACTACAACTGCCTAGAAATATTACATAAATAGATCATAATAAGGCTGGAACGTAGGGTTGTCCTAACCAGAAGAACCAAGCAAAAAGTCCTTCAACAAGTAGCATTTGCGCTGAACACTAAACAAAACCTAGTACAGGCAAAATACACATTCCCAAGAGTCCTAACAGGGAAAACAGCGTGGCCATCTGGGGAACCCAAAATCAGCTCAGGGCTGCAGGAGGTACTATAGCTAGACAGGATTGTTAGACCCACTCTCTACTTCTATGGTCTGCAGAAGTAACAGGGAGGGCCCATAAATAACAGACACTGTGCCCCTTTGAACCCTAGAGAATAACAGAAAATACAAGAAATTTTCCAGTTGGCTTTTGTTAATCCAATTCACATTATGTCTCACACTAACTCAGCCACAACCTTGTAGCTAGGCATGAATCCACCTGGCTGTGAAAGACAGATGATCTTCAAACACTGATTCTGCAGAAACAGCTCCATGCAAAGAAACATTTCATGACTGCCATGTCATAAGCAATACCTAGCCAATATAAACATTCTAAGAAAGGGAGTGGGCATTTAGATTGGAGATAGTTTGCTATTTACAGTAACATTGAAATTTGGTTACTTTTTGTTACCAGGTAAGTCTTCTAAAAGTAGCAAACTTTCTGTATATAGTCTACAACATGTTATAAAAACTGCTCTGAGAACTGTGCTAGGTAGCTGGCCTCTATTTTCTATTTTTGTTAATTTGATCTGGTTTAGTGGACAACAAAGAATCATTTTGAAACCTGCACTTTCTTACTGAAACCTATAAGAGGGTATGTCAAACAAGTCCCCTTAAGTAGCACCTTCTCATATAAAATAATTTTCAACCTATTATTTCTTCTTTTTAATTCTCATCTATCGTCATAACCTCTAGTATATTCTTCCCTATCTGAATTGAGGTGAGCAGTCAGCATGGTGCTGAACAAAGAGAAGCCATCTTTCCCAGCAGGTGCATCACTACCATTCCTCTCACTGTGTTATGCCCTGAGTAGCAGTGAAAATCCTACAGATAAAACTGTGTCTTGAGTATTCTCACCAAGAAGGAACCACAGCCTCGCAACTCTGCATCCAGTATCCTAACTTCATCTTATGGAGCTCTAATTCATAACCATGTGTCCCAAGCACCTCAGAAATACTTAAATACTTTCTCAGGAAATACTAACTTTTATCTGGTAAATAAAACAGGTACATTTAACTACAAGCTCCATACATAACCTTCTGTGACAGACTATCTTCCCAGATAGGCTGGTCAAGAAACAGTTTCTAGTGTTTCAGAAACACTTGTTTTCCTCACTATCCCTAAGTCCTGAGGATGAATGAGAATTCATGCATTGTCAACTTTTCAGAAGGAGGTTATCTAAAAAATGTTTTTGCTAGGAAGGTTAGTAGTTTGAATGAGAATGGCTCATATAATTGAACGCTTAGTTACCAGAGGCATAACCTAGAACACGCACTGTTCGGGAAGGAATAGGAGATGTGACCTTGTTGGAGAAAGTGTGTCATTGGGAGTGGGCTTTGAGGTTTCAAAATCTCATGCCAGGCTCCCCTTCCTCCTCTACCCTCTCTCTGCCTGCAGATCAGGATGTAAACAACTTTAAGTTACTGTTGTAGCACCATGTCTACATGCCAGTCTGCTTCCCACCATAATGATCTGGACTCTCCAAACTGTAAGCAAGTCCCCAATTAGGTATTCTCTTGGCGGACCAAACCTCTGGCGCCTTCAGTGTCAGCCCTATGCATGAGGAAAGACTTTCAAAACTGTCCTCGTCCCAAGAGCTGGTCTCTGTCAGGGATGCAGGGCTCACCGAAACGAAAGTAAAACAGAGGCCGATTCCCCGCTGCACTGGCTGCCCGCTCCCGGGCCGCAGCTTCTCTGATGTCGCACACCCCGATGTGGGTGGAGCGGAACGGTCTCCTCGGCACGCCTTCACCGGGCTGCAGTCTACACCGAACCACGGCAGCTCCATTCGCTGCTGTAACAAGTTGAAAAAAAACTAATTAATTCAGACTTTAGTTTTTTTTAAATTTGTTACAGCGCTGAGCAGAGCTGCCGACCCCATGCAGAAACAGCACACACCAAAGGCTCCACTAGGTGCAGAAACCCTCTGCCCCAGCCAGACCGATGAAGTCTATAGAATATCCCAGGCAAGCCAGTAACTGCTCCTTTTTCACTTTTGTTTGATATGGCAAATCAATATCCAACAGAAGCATGAAATTAACCAAGTAATCTTCCTTAACTACTTGGGCAGACAACTACTAACAGGGCAGACACACAGAGACATCAACAAGTGACCGCCTTTCTGGCATTCACACAAACGGAGGCGAAGGTGGAGAAATACCTTTCCCCCCAACAACTTTTACCAGTCTATTTCCTTTTTCTTTTTCCAAATAAAACCATGCTTCTTGCCAGACCACAAGAATCAGTCCCTTAGCTAACACACATAGGACCACTTTTACACCAACTTCCTTTAAAATCGCATGAAGAGTCTTAACAAGCAGAACTACAAGCACAGCAGATTCCCTCTACTCCTGCACTTATTTTTGTTTCTGTCATGTCAATGCTATAACACTGGGGTGTCATACCTGGAGGGAGTGAAAATGGGGTTTGCACACATGCACTTCAAGCTTCTCAGGTTTTGTACCATCCACAGAAACTGCACTTTCAGTTTTTACCTTTAACACGTGTGTTACCAGCCTTTTACCTTGGGGAGAGATATTGCTTGCACTCGCTTTGAGCAATTTCTAAAGCCTAGCAAATACTCAAGGTTGCCCTTTAAGCAATGTGAGTTGACACAGGGAATCCATGATGGAATGCCAATGTAGCTCCATTTTCTTTTCTCTTAAAATCTGTATAATCTATCTCAAGTACAGAAATTCTCCAAAGCCACACATGGTGTGATAATGGCAGGAAGTATACCTTGTACTTTGCAAGTATAAATAATGCATATTTTACTACCATCTCTAAAAACACCAGACTTTTACAATCATATCCTCTAAGTTAGGCTACCACAACACTTTCTAATTATCTCAAATCTTATATTAATTTAAACCATAATCAATAGCAATAATTAACTCATCAAGTCAAAAATCATGTTTAAACCACAAATGCCTATTTTTATAATTAGTGTTTTATAATTGGTGTTTCAAAGACACCAATGTATTATTGATCTCCATCTATAGATGAAATATCTACAAAGTTACATTAGGTATTTTTATAGAAATGTTACATATGCCTTCAATATTCACAAAATCTATGAGTAATTATACAAAGAAGCAAGTTGTAGAGAATGCAGGTGTCAAGTGTGCACTCTTCAGGCAAATTCCAGAGTGACAGAAAAGCCTCTTTCATATGTGGCTATTAACTTTTAAAACTAGACAATTTATACTGCTCAAATTGTACATACTTGGAGGTTGAGGAAGGTAAGCTCCAATTAATTTTGACCTCTTCTTTTCATATCCCTTTTGTGTAATGTCACCTGTAAGAGAAGGGATAAAAAGAAAGCATTCAGGATAATTTCAATGGATACAGTTGGTCATTTAATGCAGTATGATAAAATATTCCAACACTTTTAACTATCTTGTTTGCTTTATAATAAGAGATTTATAAAAGAACCATTGTGTATCTTTTTCCTTTAGCCCCCAAAAAGAAAATCATAGGCATTCATGTTATATGAAAACTTGTTTGCTCAACACATGCTCATCTCTGGCCCCTTCTGGTTGCGTTTCCATTCAAAGAGTCCAAAATTATGTATCTGCGATTTTATTCACGTCTGCAGGCACAGGAAGCCTGCTCAATCTTCAGGGGCTCTTATTAACTTAATCAACAATGGATTGGACAACTGTCTGGGCCAGAAAGTTGGCATCACCATTACAAACAGGCATTGCCTTTCATTAATGAAGGTTTTTCCCCCTAATCAGGCATGTCAGTCACAAGGACTTGAAACTGCTAAGATATTTTTGAAAAAAAAATAATAAAGGAAGACTAAGACCAAAAAAATTAGATAAATCCAAGCAAAAGAAGATGGGACCCAGGGAAATTTAGAATACATTCATTGTTTAAATAAGAAATCAAATGATAAAGACAAAGATTTATACACAGAAGTCAAAGAAGGTCAGACCTTTCCCAAAAGGTTAGGTCACTAAGGATAAAGGCAAAAATAACACTTATTAATATGTAATAGTCTTTCCTAACTGTAAGCTCCAAAATATAATGCCAATTTTGTCCTTCATTTTTAAAAAGAAAAAACACATTTAGATATGTGCACAAGTGTACAAGCTCACACACACACACACACGTGTGCACGTACACACACAAACACACTCATGCATATGCACCACAAGCTTTGTACTTAAATCGGGGAGATTATAAAACTAATTTTGCCCTTTAATTTTTTGAGGATATTTTAGATTTTTATTCCTTGCATTCTGACATACTCTTCAAAGAACAAAAAAGATTTGTGCTTCTATGAAAACAAAGCAAACTAACTAATAATTATTATGCCTGATCAAGTTGGTAAATTAGCTTATTCTAATGATAGGTGCTTATTATGGTCATGTGACCCTACAGATCTGAGAGCTAATTCTATTATTCAAAGCTGTTCTACACATCTTTGCGTAGGTTAAAAAATAATGTATGGCCAGTATTTAAATGTGAGCCATAAGGTAGTAGAGAAATATGGAGTACACATTCCCTTATCAACTAGCAAGCATATTTTATGCTAAATGTATGGTATTACACCATTATAAATGAAAGGGTCTGTATAAATGTTACATAAAGATTAAGTCAGCATCATATATGGCTATACTTTACAACCTGCAACCATCAGCTATATATCAATCACCGAGGCTGCTGCATTACTCTTATAACCATATTCCCCCTCCCCCTGCAAATCTCAGCTCCTCACTACCACAACCACTATAGGCATGTTAGCATAGTCTAGAATATTCCTACAATTGGCCAGGAAAATAAGGGAACAGGGTAAAGTATTACAGGCTGGCTGTGAAATTTGCTTTTGCCCTCTTTCTATAATTGTCTGTACCTGTAGCACAACAAGATGGAGAAAAATGTCTGGCTTGAAGAAATAAAGTAGTTTGTAAACAAAATAAAATCTTTAGCGCCTAGTTCTATGATGCTTAAAGCAAGAGTCTAGGACAAGTAATAAGAGAGGCCTGATTTACTGGTCCTCTTCAACATTCCTGACAGTAAAAAGGAATGGGGTAGAACACTGGCACCCATTCTGGCTAACCTAAACATCTCATCCAACTCACAGAAAAGATAAAGCTTTCTGTCCTAGAAAGCAAAACAGAAACAACATCCCATCCCATAAGCATAGCTTCTTGAGAAATCCCCCAAACAGCAGATCGAGAGCATTGCAGAAGCAGTTGCTTTACTGCCTGGCTCCTTATGGGATATAGTAACCTTGACTAAAAGGAACAGCTTTTATGAAGAGTAATCATGATTTAAACACAACATTACAACT
>JAQHUG010000030.1:7296175-7316222 GCA_028555095.1 Dicrostonyx torquatus
GAGTGTACTTCCCACTTTCTAGAAGCTAGTTTTCATATTAATCATAATGCTGCATAATCTGTCTTGTCTCTGACTGAGACAAAACCCAAACCATTGCCTGCTAAATTAAAGGGAATAAGTCAGGCCTATAGAAAATGAAAAGGAATGAGGAGAACATGTAAGGCTGCATGTGGAAAGCTATAATAAAGAGGACGTCATTTGGGCCTTAGACAAGATGCTATCTTTGCACTTTTCCAGCTACTGTCCATGTCCAGACTGAGTAGCTGCTTTAATAATCTTACTATCAAATTTTAGTCTAGGTAAACCCAGAATCATTTCACATGTTGATTATACACAAAATTTAGCTCGAGTTTCATTAATTTCTCAACTGAACACTTAAAAGTCAGAGGGGACTCTTATTTAATGTTTACTATAGATCAACTTCAAAGAAAATGAACTTTAAAATCTGTCTTACTTCAGAGTTGGTGTTATTTTTGGAAAGTTCTGGTTGCTTTAAGGCTATCAAGATCTAAGAATATTATTTTCTCCCAGATCTGAATTCTCTCTTATACTCAAAAATAAACAAAACAAAACAAAAACAACTGAGCATCCCCACAGAGGATACTGAAGAATTCCAGATAACCACCACCTCCAGAACCTGATGACTACGGGAACCTGAGAGTACGGGAAGTCACTACAGAATGATGTCTACCTGTCACTCACAGTAGTCACACAAGGGTCAGCAAACAGTCATGTAGGCCAATGGAAGCTCTCTGGTCTGTTCTTTTAAAAGTCTTCAGTGGCTGACAGTCTGTTCCATTATCAATAAACTATCACCTGCAAAGTTACATTTATATATATTAGGTGGTTCTTTACAGAAAGTTCTGAAGAACTCTGTCCTGAATGTCCTAGAAATCCCTTTTATTCCTAACAACAACTGATTTTAGAGGGTGAAACCAAGGCACAAATATTATTTATAATTCTTGATTCAGACTATAGATATAGCGAAAAATGTATCCTTAACTCCAACAATTATTTTTTTCCATTACAACCACATCTACTACTGCTCCCTATACTCTGGCCAAAACTGGGGTAGATATTTTCCCGAGAAAAGACACTGTCATTCCTGACTTTTCTAGTGCATTCCTTCCTAACTGGACATCTTCTGACCCAGGTTTTAAATGGTTCTAAATGGTGAATCACCCAGCAAACAATTTCCTGTTTGACTCCTTCCAATACCTACCCAAGGAAGATAGCACTTCCAGATTTTGGGTGACCACAGCACAGATGATGACTATACAATTTACATAGGATCTTGAATTATGATGTACTTGTCTGTGATACATTTGTGTAACATATATTTCTATATGGCATATTCTTCAAATCAGAGTGTTGAGCTTTTGTGAAAGAGCCCATGTCTTAGAGAACTTAGTCCTGACCCCACTATTTTCCCATCCTAGGACTATGAGTTGATCAATTAATTCACACAGTAAGACAAAGTGAGAAACATCAAAGTCTATCTCTGACAAAGATGTAATTGGTGGCAGTGGCAGCATAAAAAATCAGCACAGACACAGGGATGATTAACTGGTGACTGTGGGGCAGAGAGTAAAAGGCAGAGGGGAAAAGTCATATTAACTATGTTATTAAAATATGCCACACAACAGGTCAACTGGTAGTGCCCAAAAAATGTGCTACCATCTGTAGCACTGAGACTAGACTCATTTGTGACCCCAAAGCAGCAGGGCTAAAAATACCATTTCTAGTTTCTAAATCCTGAACTATTTACGCATCTGGTAGACAGAGATCCAGCAGATTATAACCAACTCTTCCTGAAAATTTATAACAAACTTTCCAATTGAGCTTTTTATGTCATGTACCTTTCTGAAAGCAATGATTTTTGTACTAATGAAGATACTGGTAGTTACAGATTATTATCTGTACAGAACGGATGATACATTATAGTAGATGACAGGCAGATTATTGCTGAAACATAAAAGTAGGTAAAAACAAATTATTAATCAATAACAGAAATAGAAAAAATAGTATGAAGAAACTGGTTGATGGGCAAATGACAGAGAGAGACAGAGAACAGATAGTAGATTTTGCAAACATCTTCCTTCCAGACACCTCCATGGCTTCAGTTCAAGGCTTAACCACTGTCAATGCTCTAGTGTCACCATGAAAGCACTTTTCTCAGCAAGCAAATATGGCTTCCCATTTTACATCAGTTCAGGCTAAACAGCCAATTGGCTGCCCCATTTCTCTGCTTCCTACAGTGTATCTGTGCTAAACATACAGTCTTCAGGATAAAGCCACATAAACTCAAGGAGGAAAGGTTACGAGACTAAGGAAGCAAATACTCATCTCATACTTCTAAGCACAACTTCATTTTCTCTCTTTTATTAACAGATATACCACCCCATGGTTTACAGCAGGTTAGATAACATTCCTTTAACTTGCAAACTAAAGCCAATACCAACCATTCAAGACTATTTTGAAAGTCAATTCCAATCAATAAAAGCTTCTCAGGCAATGAAGAATTTTGCTAATTCTAAATGTGTACCTAAAGAGGTTTCCTCACCAAAAAGTGGTTCCTAACACTGAGCCTTAAACCATATATTACTTGTTTATTTTCCACAGAAAATTCCAAATAGCACACTTTCTTTTATACCCAAGATATTCATAAATACAGATAAGAAACTTCGAAAAAAGTCAGTGTAGAAATTTTAACCTCAGCAATAATAAAAAGTGATTTCTTGAAACAACCATCAAATTCAAGAAAAATGTCCCTTATTCTTAAGTTCTCCAACACTTCAGATTCAAGGAGTATATTTTTTTTTCTTTTTTCTTTTTTTTTTTGGTTTTTCGAGACAGGGTTTCTCTGTAGCTTTGGAGCCTGTCCTGGAACTAGCTCTTGTAGACCAGGTTGGTCTCGAACTCACAAAGATCCGCCTGTCTCTGCCTCCCAAGTGCTGGGATTAAAGGCGTGCACCACCACTGCCCGGCCTTTTTTTCTTTTTAAAGAAAGAAAAGCAATTCAGTTGGCTTGGTGGTGCAGGCTTAGAATTCTAGCTACTCTGAGAGCCGAGTCAGGAGCATAACAAGTTCAAAGTCAGCCTGAGTTACAAACAGTAAAGACCCTATGTGATGAAGTGTTTGCCTAGCATGTTCAAGTCCTAAATTCAATCCCAAGTACTACAAAAATACAATGGTAAAGATTAATAAATAAATCATGAATCTACAGAGAAAAATAGAAGCAAGAACCACATGAGGTCAAACAACACTCTGAGAAAACACACAAATTTTTCTTTTCTCTCCCCCACAAGAAGATTTCTCTTATTTTGCAGACTAGTGTTTCAGAGAAAAATAATTCAAGTCAGAAAAGTAACAGTGGCCCAGCAAATGCAAAAGTTACAGTAACAAAAAAAAAAAAAAGTCACTGTGGTCACAAAGCAAGTTTGCAAATTTTGACCTCAAGGAATTCATGCAGAGCCAATCTAATTGCTGCCTAGCTCTAGACATGAAATCTTGGCAAGCCCCTTGGTTCTCGAGGATAAAATGTGTAGCACTAAGCTACTTTCAGGGCAAGGATTAGTTCTGAGTAAACAGACAAGTTTAACTGTGATCATTTCCATTCTTGGTGTTGAGAGTTTATTTTATTATTTAATGCTGGAATGAATGCTTTGTATAACAAAGGCATTATTTCCATGTTTGGAATTTTATGGTTGTCAGAGGTCTTCCTAAGGCTCCTCTCTTAAGTCAATTACTTTATATAACTTTGGGGAGCTCAAAGGCTCCAGTTCTCTTGTAGAAAGTGTTTTAGCTCTGTTATAAGCTTTTCTCCAGAAAGAAACTATCACTCACAACTTTTACTAGCACTATTCACCTATTCATCAGAAGCAGACAGATGTAGGAACCCTTCTCGCCCAAAGCAACCTGCACTCAACCTAGGGTACTTGGTGGACCACCACGTGTCTTTTTGTTCTTACTGATAAGACAGAGGTAATGTACGTCAACTTCCTATTGGTCATTGAAATAGCATGTGCAAAATCTCAACGTAGGGGCCAAGAGGAATGGCTCAAAGGTTGAAGTACTTGCCATACAAGCATAAGGGTCTGAGTTTGGATCTGCAGAAGTCACAAACACCCAGCTACAATGGCACCCATTTATAATCTTAGTACTGACATGGTAAGATAAGACACAGAAACAGGGAATCTGCAGAAGCTCACAGACTAGCTAGCTTGGTATGAGTAAACAAGATAGAACCTGTCTTAAACAAAGCAGAAGCCCGGGACCAAAAACTGAGGTTGTACTCCAATCCACACTTGCCTGCCTTGGTACATGTGTACTTGCACTTATACACACAAACAGGGACATACATGCAGAGACATAATACACACACTTCTTTTTAAATTTTCAACAAATACTTCAGTTAGCTATGACATATTCAAACTTACGACTTATCTTACAATAGAATAGGAAGATGTATGTCATGTACAAGCAATTGCTAAGCATAAAGGAAACTACATGACTATATTAATGACAGAAACAACCCCTTCAGGGTATAGAGGACAAAAAAAAGCTAGTTGAATACGAGGAGTTCTGAAAGTTAAAATCCTGTTCTTCTTTGGTGCTACTGCCATCACTAGGTAATGTTCCTTGCTTGCCTTGTCCAGAAGCCTATCCTCTTTACACAATTAGCACTCACAGACATCCCAACTCACACAGACAGATCTCTTTCAGGAATTGAAATGTGAACACTGTCTGCCTTGCTTACAGATTTAGCACCTGCAGGCTTCCCCCATGCATCTCTACTCATCAGCCAGAGAGATCAATTTCAAGAAAAGGAATGTAAACATAAGTCCTATCCGAGCATCTCACTGCTGTGAAAAGGATCCCTTCCTCAGAGGGTCACAGGCCCATCTCAGCCTACCCTTTACTTTCTTGGGTATTCGTCATATCAAATCATAATTTACCACATCTTCCCTTTACTATTACCTTTACTAGTCTATTTATGACAGAATTCTCATACTTACACCATATTCCCAATGAAAACTCAGAAACTTACCTTTCTTAAAGACATTTTAAGAAGAGGAAACAGAGGACATTAACACCTGTGCTAAAATGAGAAAAATACCAAGGCTCACTCAAATATGCAGAGGGAATTAAAGACATTCTCAGGAATTACCGATGAATAGGACATGATATTTCTGTGTGTATATAAGTGAACTACCATAAGGCTCTCCCCAACACTTAGCTAATGACATAAACAGAAAATGAGTTTTAAATGTGTTACTGTGTACATTAGCCTGTCAGGTCTCAAAACACTTACATGTTTACTAACTCTTATGTTTATTCTTTTGTAGGTCTTCTACATTTCTCTTTACAGGTCTAAAACTCCAGTTACAAGATGTACTTTAGGGAAGCAGCCTGTATTCCACTGTCAACAAAAGAACAAGTACCTGTGAAAAGGAAAGATCTGCAGAAGTAGTTACTGGGTGGAAGACTTGAAGATAAACTTCTATATGACTGAGAAGTAACTCCACACAAATCCCTAAAGATCTTAAGGGTAAGAATTCCAATAAAGCTATTTTAAAATGCCATTGGGGTGGTGAGGTTTCCAAATAGTCAGCTGAATTGTAGTAACTTGCACAGCTGCTATACCAGAAGTACTGATGCTTAAGGTTCCTTAAAAAGTTAGAACAAGAGGGGCTCCTTCATTCATTTTTTTTCTTTTACTTTTTGTGTGAACACGTGTGTATGAGTGTTTATATGTGCATATGTGTGCACGCATGCAAACATGTGGAGGCCAGAGGTTAACACTGGTGTCTTCATCAATAGTTTTTGACATTATATACATACAGCTCTCAGACTCAGTCTAACTAAGAAGCTAGCTCTAAGAACCCATCATTATTACCTCCTTAGCCCTAGAATTACAGGCAAGCTGCCATGCTTACACAGCAAGGCTTTATCCACTGACTAGCTCCCAAACCCTGACAAGGTCAATGAGACATCCAGTGACCATGTGGCTTGTCAGTCCAAAAGTATTTTAAGTGATAACTTTATAAAAAAAACTACTTAAGTAACTTGCTCAAAATTCTATACAAGCATCACTTTTTTAATATTTACAGAGATTTGGATATACTTTCTTTAATCAAAAAAGAGAATCTACAGGGCTGGAGAGATGGATCAGTGGTTAAGAGTACTTGTTCTTGTAGAGAACTCAGGTTGGATTCTCAGCACCCACATGATAGCTCACAATCATATGGAACTCTGACACCCTCTTCTGACCTCTGTGGAAACCAAGACAACACCTGGTACACAGATACAAATGCAGGCAAAACACTCATATGTATAAAATAAAAATAAGTCTTAATTTTTTTCAAAAGGAACCTACTACTGCCACCTAACTAGACCAGCCTATACCTAACACCCATCTAGAGTGAGATCTGATGCCCTCTTCTGGTCTGCAGGTGTACATGCAGATAGAACACTCATACATAAACTAAATAAGTAAATTTTTTAAAGAAAAAAATGATAGTGATACCTCAATATCTTTGTAAAACGGCATTTAAATACACACACACGTACATGGCATTTTCCATTTTTAAAAAATCTGGTATTATGTACATGAGTGTTTTGCCTACATATAGGTATGTGTTCCACCTGTATGCTTGCTACCTTGCAGAGACAAGAGGGCATCAGATCTCTTGGAACTGGAGTTATAGTCATGAACTGCCATATGTGTACTGGGGACCAAAATCAGGTCCTCTGTAAGGTTAGCAAGTATTCTTAACTACTAAGCCATTTTCTCTAGTCATAGTTTGTCTCCATTAAAAAAACAAAAACAATTCCGTTTGAACATACTGACTTTAAGGAAAAACCATGAGGGAAACATAAATACTATGTATTTTGAATCTTCATAATCCATATGGATATGTCTGCTTATTGTTGTTGTTGTTCCAAATGAATGCATCTTCCATTAAGAAAAAGTAATAAAACAAGCATAAGTTTATCTTATACATACCTAAAAATTCCATATGTAAGGACAAATAACCATCATACAATCTACTCTGCTGTCCCTCCAGCACATGATCATTTCATATGACAGCTGTTGCTCTTCTGTCCAACTTCATGAGACAAGATGTTGAAATTTCTCAGTATCAGAAAAAGCTCTCTCAATGGAGAGAAGCAGAAGCACTTACATTCCACCTGCAAACCATATTTGATGCTGAGAATAACTAAACATTTCATATTTCTCAAATGCTTATCCTTGACAAACTTGAACTTCAGTCTTCTCATGCAAATCAACTGCCAGTTTGTGGCAAGGTAGATGTCCACTATGACTGTTATTTTAAAATAACAACCCAGAAAAGTTTTCTGGAACACAGCAGATGGAAGATGCACTACCTAACATCGCATAAGCACAAACCAAATTTCTCCAGGGAATATCATTACATTTGGAAGTAAAATACAAAATTCAAGTAGCCCATGACAGATATTGAGAAGGCTGAGGTAGAGTTACAACATTGAGGGGTTTTTTTCCCCAATATTTGCTACCTACTTGGATTATTTCAATATGATATTGTTGGTAAACTACTGTCTTCACCTATGATCACTTTTTATTTCATGAAGAGGAAAGAAAGAGAATATCTATAGACATATTGTAGCCAACAAGAGAGTCTTAGCTTTAACATCACATTTCTTGATAGAATAATCTTTAAAAACTCTGAACCTCACTGGGCCCTAAGTCCTGATGGTGCCACTTAAACCAAGTGTCTGTAAACCAAATCTACTAATGTCATTTACCTAGGCTACATAGGTAAATGCCATAGATACTTATATAGGTAAGTACCAAGTAAGCCTTGGCCATAGCTTTACTCCCAGATCTTGGCCAACTTTTACTAAACCAAGATGTTGCAGTCAGACCTTGTCATCTTTACATGCTAGCAACACCGTGGTAACACATACAAATTCCCCCTTGCAAGCTCCCTAGGTATCAGGTTCCTGAGATGCAAGCAGGGCCTCCATGTTGGCCTCTGTGTTGGAATACACTCAGTCTATCCAAAGGAGAAAACAGATGAGCTCCTTGTCCTGGCCTCCCTCCCTTAAAGTATACAGTCACCACAGCTTTCAATTCCTCCAGCACAAGTTATCAAGCACCATACCAGAGAATAGTGCTGATCTCTGAGAAATCTAAGAGTATGACAAGAGGAAATGACTGCAACTTACCATATCCACAATTGACAGATACACAAAAGGTATCTGCTGCTTTAACCTGGCCTTTCTCTAAGAAATTTTGTTCTCATGCTTATTTTTCATAAAAATATCCAAATGCCATAGAAATAGCCCTGAGATTATTCATTCATTCAACAAACATCCATAGTTATACTATGGACCTGTCAATCAGTAGAAGACAGAAAAGTGTACAGACACTGACACTACCACTTCACGTGCTAAAAGATTGTCATACTTTATGTTTCAAAACATTTTTACAGGTAAAAATAAAATAGAGTGGTGCTAAGTTAAAGACTCCAGTGATTTACCTAAGCAAACAGTTCATAAAGGGTAGATATACAAAATGCCTTTTCCATAAGCTCTCCCATGTATAGGTTTTTAAATATGGAATGTACCCTTTTTCTTGATAATTGTGTGTTTTTAAAATAATGGTTTAATCTTGAAAAGATTTACAGTTATGGGGCTTGGGGACATTTTTGAAGGAGTGGTTAATAACATACCAGAAGATGCATCTAACAAGCTCACATGATGGCAGGAAGTCTGTACAACTGTGACTTTTTATGAAACCAGAGAGCTACAGGAAATCCTTCAGCACACATACACCGAGGGATCCTGTGCTCAGTCAATCCCAAAAACCAAAATAGCTTTTACTATTGGGAATAAAACAGATGGACGATTCCTGGCACAAAATATATACTTGATTAAATTTTGATGAATTCACTACCCAATTAAAAAGTAATAACTGTGACAGTATGAATTTCAGCTTTGGATATTTAGAAACATCCTTTCTAAATATATTCCCAAGCTTTATCAAGAGGCAATGATTAGTAATATATTTCATTCAAAAGGTAGATAGTAAAACATACTGTTTGAAATACTATATTAAAAGTTACAAGAAATATCTGCTCCATTTTGAACTTATATTTGAGGGAAGGAGTGACAAGCTCTCAAATAGTCCATACTGGCCTAGGTACATAACCAAGGACAATAGTGAGTGTCTTCCTGCTTCCTGCTTCCACTTTCCAAGTGGGATTGCTAGGATTATTGTGTACATTACCATGTCAAACTTGCGGGGGGGGTGTTTTGAGACAGGTTTTGATTTGAGCTAGGCATAGCTCTAGCTGGCTTGGAGTTCACTATGTAAACCAGGCAGGCCTCAAACTCACTGAAATCCACCTGTCTCTATTTCCAGAATGCTGGGATTGAAGTCACTTTACCTGGCCTCTGATTCGTTGTTTCTTAATAAAAAATCTCTACTGTATATGTGAACACATTTGTATTTAAAGCAACATTTATTGGGGCCACATATTTCCATTACAGGAAAGACAAAACAAAACAAACAAACAAAAAACCCCAAAGAAACCACAAATATACAGTGCATCACCAATAACTATGGATTTTAATCTTACTCGCTAGTTAAAGTAATATTTGAACGAGCAGCATTACCCCACAATTCTTCAAAAGAGATAATTTGGGGCTAAAAGGTAGCTAAATGATTAAGAGTGCTTGCTGTTCTGGGATTCAAACTGAATTCCCAGAACCCACATTAGGTATCTCATAACCAGCTCAAGGAGACCCTGTGAGCTCTTGCTTTTACACACATGGCATAAACACAAAGACATACTAATACATACATTTGTTTTAACTCTGAACTTAATGTTAACTTATTCCAGAAGCCATGTTACAAATAGAAAACTGCCACTAATTTGCCTCATTTTGACAGCTTAGGTTCTTTCTATGTTTATCCTCAACAGTTTCAACTGTTTTGCCTCATGTATAACCATGCTTGAGGATCATAATACAACATATATAGATGTCATAGCAAAGACCATTTTTAAGAATGGAAGCATTTTTACCCTTGTTAGAATGTCAAAACTGCACAGCATATGCAGTCTCTTCAGAGTGGCTTCTTTCATCTCTGTACTTGTTAGAAAGTTCATTCCTTCTTAGAGTTAAAGAGTATTGTGCATATGGATGTAGCAGTTTCTTTATCCAATATTCATTCATATTGGTTAGTTTGGGGCTTTTCTGAATAACATTCCTACAAATTTTTATATTAAAGTTTTTGTGAATATGCCTGAAAATTAGTTGGGTAAATGTCTATTTGAGGTTCAAGTGCTATATTCTATAATAAGAAACTTTTAATTTTGTCAAATTACAGTATGAAAGGTAACATATTAGTGTTTAAGAAGACAAGCAAATGTGATCTTAAACTAGTGGTGAAGGTACCATTGATGTAATGAAAAGGGCACTTAGCTTCCATGGTCTTCCTCCCCAGAATCCAGGATATAAGTCTGATCATAAGTAAAAGACAAGAAGAATTCAATTGAGTTAGTTAATCTCTGGATGGATTCATAATAAAAAGTATTATTTGGATATGAAGAAAGGTAAGAGGTAGAGCATAGTTGGAAGCAGGTAATTGCAAATGGGTCCTGAGGGTTACATTTTTGACTGGTTTCTTCATGTTTTACCATTTCTTTGATTCATACCCACAATGATGAGAATTGTTCTGATCCACTGTATAATTAAGTGATACTTCTGAAAATGGACACCAAAACAAAATCATCTCCCTTGTGGTATTCATGCCAGGTATTTAACTTTAATAAAAAAAACAAAAACAAAAAAACCTGAGTTTCTCTCTTTCCTTCTCCTGCATTTACCTGAGGACCAGCACAGTACAGGATGGGGATGTGGCCTCAACAGGTATGTCTCTCTTAGGTTTATCCCTTGAAAATCATGACTTCTGCCATAGGGTCTAGCAGCATCCACCATCCACAAGGATCCAGAAAGCTCAAGTCTTACAAGTGGCTGTGATCCAAAGTACAGTAGCTCGTGTCTTCTGGGTCTGCTCACCAATGGCCATTGCCAATCAGGTCCACAATGCAAATTTACTCTTAAATTTGACACAGAAGATCCAATATGATGATATGCCTCAGAAGAAAAAAATCACCTAGTACTCATGAGCACATGCTTACACTCTTCTGTGTCACAGAGCTGAGTGAAACATTAAGCTAGGTCTTAGCCCAGGAGGCACCTATATATGAAGGCCCTGAGTCCTTCTATATGTATCCAGCCTCTGATACATAAAGTACCCTCAAACCTTAACTAGCTTGGGCATACCAGTCCTGTGGAATTCAAAAGCATCTCTCTCATAAAAGCTTATATCAGTAGTATTTTTTTTCTGTTTCATACCCAGGGCATCTTCTGCTCTTCTACTGGCTTACATGTACCAGGAGGGCACAAACATGAAGCTAAGCTAGGCTCCTCCTAGGCAAAGGAAGCTGTGACTACCTATCCCATTCAAAGTACTATCCTAGGAACAGAATCTGAGGAAAATGAGCTACATATTAATTCTTGAATCACATTCATCAAACAAGCTTCCTGCCAGCTATAGCACCACAACCACATGCAATTAGAAATACAAGCAGTTGTGGCACTGTGACTTCAGGGCTGTTTCTGGACATCTCCAGGATTTGTGTTGTCTTAAAAACTTTTAAAATCTTCATATATGCACCAAAAAAAACTTTCCTCTTAAAAAAAAAGAAATACATACACATTAGTACATATGCATTTGTTTTAGTGCACAGAATCAAACACTAGAGTGTAAGAGCTCTTACCAAACCTCCACATTCTGTTCTACTAGCAAAGCCCTGAGCAAATGTATCTCCAAATAAGAAACAACCATCAGCCCATGTAAGTCAGGGACACAAAGTTTTTGTTCAGTTAGACTGAACAAATTTTAAATGAGATGCTAATGAATTGTGTCCTAAGCTGCTA
This sequence comes from Dicrostonyx torquatus, assembly GCA_028555095.1. Taxonomy (NCBI): domain Eukaryota; kingdom Metazoa; phylum Chordata; class Mammalia; order Rodentia; family Cricetidae; genus Dicrostonyx; species Dicrostonyx torquatus. The sequence continues at coordinate 7,308,173 of JAQHUG010000030.1, forward strand.
ATGTTCATAAAGTTACTCAAATAACTACAAAGAAATTTAACAGAAATGGCTCAGCAGGTAAAGTCACTTGCTGCCAAGTTTTGTGATTTGAATTATATTTCCAAGACCCACATTTTAAGAAGGAATTGACTTCAAATTACACTCTGACTTCAACACATGCACTGTGGCATGCGTATACACACAATAAATAAATGTTAAATATTATTCATAAAAGAAACTTAATGCTTAGAATAATAAAAGTGAAACTCAGAGGCTGATTCTATTGACCTGAATCAAACAAATACTGCAGGCTTGACAGAGCCAAGATCCATGCAAAAGGAGTGGCTAATTTGAAGTATCTGAGACTATCAATACCTACAGAACAGCCAAAAACTGTCACTAACACTTTTTTCCCAGAATTGCGGTTACTGATCAATGATAGCAGTAGCTCAAGCAATTTTACATTACAACAGTACAGCCTTTTATGCCATTAACTCCCAATATGGACATTTAAAACTTAGCATTTCTTTCTTCCCACCCTGCCATTCCCAAAGAGGAAGCAGAACAAATTTATTTTCTTTCCTATATGGCTGATGCTAATGTCAGTGACCACTGGTGCTGACCCATGTGCACTTGACGCATGAATCAATGCCTGTTTCCTCAAGATGCTTTCTGACCACAAATATGAGGCTTGAATTTAAATGACTAGCCAACATTTTATGTCCTTCTTTCGTTCTTTTCTTGCAGTGGTGCTGGGGATCACACCCATAGCTTTGTATAAGCTGGGCAAGCATTCAGACACTGAGCTTTATCCTCAACCCAAGCTCATATTTTAAAAGTGGCATCTCCCATTCATTCCATCACATGCACTGCCATTTTATGGTCACTGTATGAAGACCTGGAACCTAGTCTCCAGTGTTTTTTTGGGTGTACTGCCTTGCTCCTCTTAACCAGACTTTCCATGGTCTAATATTCTTTCTACTCATCACACAACAAATCAACTCACCCATCACAACTCCCCAGGTCTTGTTCCACTCAGTACCTTCTCCCTAATGGGAACCGTCCCTGCTAGGTATTCTCATTCCATTCCCTTCCTTCCCTCAGTCATCCTGTGCCATTGCTTCTGAGAATATCCACTGTCTATGACAGATTCCACGTTTCCCCAAAGCCCATAAACCACCTCTGACCACACAATCTTCACTGCCACTGCAGTCCAGCCCTACTTAAGGGTTGTCATAACACCATCTCTCAGTAGCCACAAGCTGCAGTCTTAGTAGCACCACTCTACCTACTTGGTACCTGCATCTCCTCTTGTTTCCTATTCTGGTGCCTTTCTTTTTTTTCTTCGCAGAATTAATATCCCTAAGCTTCCATTTTCTAATAACTAAAAGGATAACCCAGCAGCATCTACCTAACAGGGAACTATTCAACATAGCATCTGGCATGTAATAATCACTCAATAAATGAGCACTATTACTGTGTTGTTACTATTTGTATATATGCATTTTGATTTTCTGTGAGCCTTTAAGCTCTTTACAGAAGAGGCCACTCACAGGAGCGAACTGAAGGCCATCCTACATCTACTTACCCTACATCTACTTAGTGGACAGACAAATAAGCCACTGACAGTGACATGTGGTCACACTTGAAATTAATTCCATTTGCTTTAGGCAATAGTCAAAAAGAAATGTCTCAGATGCTTGTTCCATGGTGATCTCGATTTCCAGGTGTTCAGGAAGAGCCATTTACATACACTACATACCTTGCAGTCATTTTAAAAGGCCAAAATAGACAAAATACACAGATGTTTGGGATTCCCTAATACACAGGTGTTTGGGATTCACTAACTCATGCGATTGCACAAGTTTATTCTGCAAGTACCTTCTTGGAAAAGGGAAAAGCAATGGAGAGGGTGAGCTGGGAGAAGATAGACTATTAACTGAAGACATAAGATTTGCATTACATATCCCTCAAAACTGCCATTCAATTCCAACAATCATGCTCAGATTCAATTCTCTCACATTCAAGGTCAAATGCTATATGGCTATAGTCTCAGACACTAGGGAGGGAGCACTGTGCCTGCGATGGGTGTTGTTCTTTGTTGGCCTGGGAATGCTTTCTGTAGAATAAATAAGTTCTCTGCCTTCAACCTCTCTTTCCAGAAAACCTTCTATAAGAAAGAGTCACTGTGAAAATTCAAGTATAACAAAGGACAACTCACAGTGTTTCCTGGAAAAACATGCATGCTGGTTTATTATAAAAGCAGGAGTGAAAGAATGAGTGCGTAGTTGGCTCAGTAACTTTTCTAGTAGTACTCACAGATTGTACTTTACCTAATGGGAATCAAGAGGAAACTGGAGTTTGTGCAAACACTGAGCATTTTCCACAAGCTAGGCATATCCACACACACCAATAGCATTTTAGTTAAATGATGAAACTTTTTTCTTGCAGGAGAGATAAATGATAATCATGAAATTAAGATCTGAGTCCTAAATCAACAACAAGCACATGAAGCTGTCAAATTTTGTTGAGGTGCTTCCACGAGCTTCTTTCACGGCCGGACTTGTAATATGCAATAGGCGTTAAGTATCTATTCACAGTGTAAATTATGGGCAAGAGCTGGCCCTGCAGGTGCAAGCCAAATGCATCTTGCTTCATACTTGCTGGATGACTCAGTGACTCCAGGCATTTAAGTTTTCAGGTGTGATCTCATTCCAAACTCAGAAAGTTAGGCTATGAGGTGATGTTACCCACCACTTCTTTGGGTAGAAGGACAATTGAACAGGAACATTCAGAATGGAAGACCCAGGCCCACCCGATTCTCCATGAACCCTGTGGCAGCTCTAGAGAAGGACTGTCCATTGAGCCTCTCTCAGCCATTAACACCCCGAGTTTCCCAGCTCTCTATCACCTTCTCCTTCAAACCTCATAGCCTGACATTTTGAAGAGGTGCCTTAGCCATGATATTCTCATAAGTGGGTGTGGCAGTTTGGATGTAACTGGCCCCCATAAGCTCAAAGGGAATGGCACTATTAGGAAGCGTGGCTTTGTTGGAGTGGGTATGGCCATGTTAGAGGAAATGTGTCCCTGTGGGGGGGGGGCCTTTGGGGGTTCCTATGCTCAAGAGACTGCCCAGTGTCTCAGGACATTTCCTGTTGCTTTCAAGATATAAGGACTCTCAGCTACTATTCCGGCACCACATCTGCCTGCACGCCGCCATACTCCCATAATGATGATAATGAATTGACCCTCTGAAACTGCAAGCAAGTCACCCCATTAAATGTTTTCCTTATGAGCTGCTGTGGTCATGGTGTCTCTTCATAGCAACAGAAACCCAAGCTAAGACAACAACTCATAGTTAATAGGAATGCAGTCAGTCAAGATTGTCTATATGCAAGTAAGCTTCTAATGATTGGAATAGCATTGACATTGACTTTGCACTGACTGAATGCAACCATAGTAATAAGAACTGTGGGAAATTCTGAGATGATTAAGTATTATGGGCTCTCAAATCCAGGGTAACTGACAGAATGCTTATATCAAAGTCTCTTCCTGGATGAAGGAACTGTGTATGGTGGTGGTGATGGAGAGAGACATAGATATTACACTGTAAGGAGGATACAATATGCATCTTGGTGACAATTAACTGTCATCAGATGTCACTAAGTTGATGAGCAAAAGACTTGCATTATCTCTGCCCCATCAGTAATCTAAGTAATACAATTTAAGAATGTACTGAGATGTAAAACAAAGACCAATTAGAGTAAAGATGAAGGCTTTTCAATAGAAAGTTCTATAAATGACAATTAAATATACTACTTGATACCTGAGGGAATAACCTATAAATTCACAATTTTACTTCAGGCTTAGAAATCAGCTAAAGGCAAATAAAACTGAGACAAATTCACTTCCCACAAGTTTACAGCCCTGTCATGTTCTTGTGGGAATCTCTACAACATTAACAATAGCAAATCTTACTGAACCCTTACCTTGGTTCTAGGTGCTATAGTTACCATTATTACAACAGAAGCTTCATTCAACAAATGCATAAGTCACAGGAACATCAACGTTATAGACGATTATTTAAAGAAAACATGGGTTTTATGGCATAAAAATGAAGTCAGATTCATATCTTAACCTGCTCACTGTGTCCTAGAGTCTCACAAGGGGTTAGTACGGTTTTATATTCTAAAGATCACTAATTTCATTAATTTTTTTTCCTTTAACATGATATGCATCCTAAACTGCAGGTGCTCATCTCACATATGGACAAACAAAGCCATTCCTCTCTTTCAGATTATTCCACTAGTTCACAGAACCTGTGTCCTGTCTTGCAATTGTGCCAGAGAAGCTTGGAAATACACTGCAATAAAATCACCATGGTGTGAAAACTAAGTGATGCTTGGCATTTTAAACAGTAGAACTGCTTAATCAAGGATAAGTAGATTTAAAAAAAAAACTCTTGCATTTTAGCACAGACAAAAATTAAGATTTCCAGGGGAAAAGTACACATACATTAAAGATTATACAAGGCTGATTAACTGGGGGAGAGTAGTAATGTTGCAAATCCTAAAGCCAAATTATCTAGGGCTATATCTATCACTTACTGACACTCATTGCCAACCTCTGTGTCTGACCTAACAACTTGTGACTATTAGGTAAAATGTTTGGAATATATTAATTTATTAGACCACTAGCTTTTCAGTAACATAAAAGTAAAGAATATGAGATAGTATCTCATTTCCCCAATTTGAGGTAGCCCACCTACCTCAAGTTCTGACCAATGTATCTGAAAATTTCCTTAATTTAACATCTTCTCTTTTTCTATAACTCCAAAAGTCTCATGAAGTTGGTAATGATCATTAGAATCTAAAATGAGCCAATGACCATATTCGGGTCATCCATACTGCACAGAATTGTGGGAGATGGTCTTCAGTCACCTGGCACAGGACATGCCACTGTTCTTTAAATCTGCCTTATCAAAAATCTACTAATTTCTCCTCAACATTAAATTTTAGCATAATTAAGTCTAATTGCCTTCTGGACATATTTTCATATAAACTTGATATAGTCAAGATATTTAAGACCACTTAAAACCTTCTTACTCTCTTTATCATATCCATGTGTGTATACACTCTCTCTTTCTTTCTCTCTCTCTCTCTCTCTCTCTCTCTCTCTCTCTCTCTCTCTCTCTCTCTCTCTCTCTCTCTCTCTGAAATCTAGTAATGGGGGGAGGTAATAGACCCAATATAGAAAATCCACAGAAGTTACTCCTATATTAACCACCAGGGGGGCAATAAAGAGCAACAGACACCAGGGCTCTATCAATATAAAAACCATTTTTCTAAATGTTTACAATCACAGTAGTGCCATATTGGTCATATAGAAGTTCAAGGCCCACAAAGTATTCCCATATATGTGAATTGTGAAAGTGAGGTTCCACTTACTAACATTTAGCTGTATCCTCACTAGCTATTAAACTATTTTGAAATGCATCTGGCAATGAGAGGCTACTAGATTTAACAAGAGTTCTTGTGAGAAAGACAGTATTAGATTCAGTGTAAAGTAGCCAGCCAAAATGTATTATTATTATGTTGTCCTACAAAGCTTGTTAAACACAGAAAAGAACAAAACAGCATGGCATTTACTTAGAAAACTTCTTTCAGGTTCTTAATTTGCCTATCTCATGGATATTTACCATTATGGATCCTTTTGAGAAGCAGACTTGGAAAAAGATTTTCGGGATTGTAAATCTTACCCAGATTCCTACCAGATAAGTTGTTTCCTGCAAAGCATTAGACCTACTCAAGTTCTGTCTCTCACAGCCATGTCACCATTTTAAATCTCCTTGCAGGAAATATCAAACTGGGGCTGAAAATAGAAATAGAGGTGCTGACACACAATTGCTTTAAACATTAGTAAGTGTAATGGGTCTGGAAACAATCATGGATCAGAGGTTAAGAGTTCTTATTGCTTTTGTGGCGGACCAGATTTGATTTCTAGCACCCACATGGTGACTCATCACTATCCATAATTCTAGTCCCAGGGGTTCCAATGTAATCTTCTGACATCCAAAGGTACTGAACATGCACATGGATGCAAGTAAAACACTCACACATACATAAAATGTCTGAAATAAATTTTAGATGTAATAAATATTTAATCAATTATGTAATGTGACTAGAAATCAAACACAGAACCTAAAGTTTGCAAGAAAAGTCATCTACCCACTAAGCTATATCTGCAGCCTTAGTGTTTTCAAGCTGTAAAAACAAGCAATGTAGAAGAACCACCACACCAGCACTGTCACCGCTACCTCCACTGCCACTACCTGCAGAAAGTATTGTAAAAGTGTGCACGCTCAGCGATACACAAAGTCAGGTGTGGGCTGAAGAGAAACTGCGACATGTCCTAACAATCAGAAAACCGAACTAATGAGGCAGTGTCCCCTAATAATGTTTACACCATACTTAAAGCATGTGTTACAAGAATATTAGAACACCACAGTGGTCAGGTAGTTCTATATGTCTTATTTGCTCTTAATGTTCCATGTTAGGTCCCTGCCACAGAAGCCTGCCGACACTCATAAATTACATTATTTCCTCGGGTTCTATTGCACTTAAATATCCTAGTCAGAAAGAAGACTGTTTACAGAAACCCATGGATACAGTACAATGCCATTTCATGTCAGGACAGTTCTGATCTTCTGATCAGTCTTTATAGTAGCCCTACATAGTAGCGTCTGTTAATATGTACCAGGGTCCTGAAATTCAGAGGCTATCAGCTTCAGACCATTCATGAAGTCCACCATGTATCCATCCAAGTATCCTCCAGGCAGTGCCTCACTTCCCAGAACCTTTGAAAACAGAGTTAATTCCCTTCTGCTTTATTTCTGTGACTCCCTTATCCCACTCTTATTCTATTGCTAGCCTTTTCCTATTGTGCTCCTGCAGGGCTGAGATTCTTGACTGGCATCCAGTAGTCTGGACCCACGTTGGGAGAGCTCTCATACACTCCCTTTTGATATCCTTTATCCTGTTAGTTCTGATACTAGGGAATCTACACTTTCAATTTTTATTTTGTAGCTTATGTAGAACTTTTTACTTCCAACTATGAAGATGGTTGAATCTAAGTTAAGAAAGAAAGAAAGAAAGAAAGAAAGAAAGAAAGAAAGAAAGAAAGAAAGAAAGAAAGAGAAAAAAGAGGTAAGAGGAGTCTAAGTGCCTGGAATGACCTCATTTCTGTAGCAAGAGAAGTAGCAAAACACAAAAGGGTTTTAACTTCATCTTTTCATTAAAAAAAAATGCTGTTTGATTGTTTTTTGTTTGTTTTCCCTATATTAGGGTCTCAAGAGTTCCCACCAAACAGACAACCAAATACTAACTTCCAAGAAAATCAGCTGATATATTTTATGATTAACCAGATCGTCACTATTAAACAAGAACTATCCCAAAAGCTACAAGTTGATCATATTAGCAGGCTCACAAACTAATAGGCACATAGAAAAAAAAAACATTTAATGAAAGAGAATGTTTCATTTCTGATTTCTGAATGAAAAAAAATTGATTTCTGGCAAAGCAATAAACATTAATTAGGTAACCATGCAAAATGCCTCAGGAAGTTTTAACAAATAATATAAAACAATTAGTTATTTAAAGTGTGATGAATGCAGCTAAGCTGTAATAATAATTTGTCCATAATCAAAACTGTCACAAAATCTTTTAAAATTTAAATGTAAGATAACCATTAAGGAATAAAAGAATATGAAATATAAAATGTTTGGCATCATTTTTGCCTGGCATTTTTAATGCATGGTTATTATTTTCTCAGCAGAATCCTTCTCCTAGGTACTTCAAAAGTGATTTTTCAAACACGGGCTGATTTCCAGTATGTGAAAGTAGCTTTAAAAGATGTCTAAGGCATCTAAACATAAACACTTAGCCCTGAAGTAATTTGACAAGCCTCCTCCCAGGAATAAGCCTTCAATGGTTTCACAATGTGAGATAATGGGCCAATCAGTTAATAATCTAATGTAGACTCTCTGTGTGATTTTCTTTGGGGCTTGACGGCC
>JAQHUG010000030.1:7334115-7356641 GCA_028555095.1 Dicrostonyx torquatus
GCAATCTACAGGCACCACCTTGTCTCCAGTTTCTTTCAACCTATAAAGTACATTTGCTTTTAAATATATGTCTTCTTCCATGATAAAAATAAATAAATAGCACTATACTTTGTAAGACACATGAAAAATCTTTTAGGTGTTAATAGACTTAATAAACACTATGAATAGTGCCTGGATCTAGTCTGCAAGCATTTTTGCTTGTTAACCTTTCTTAAAAGCTTGCTTAAATATTCACATGAGGGCTCTCCCCACCTCAGGCCTGTTTCATGCAGGACATACCCAGCTCTTACCTGTTACGTTTCTAAAATATAAAAGGCTTTATCAAATCTGGGAATACTTGGAGTGCTATTACACTTGCTCAACATCCTTTCTCCTTTTTGGAATCTCTGTTCTTGAGGTTCTTCTCTCCAGGTTGAACTTTTGCCTTTATCAGCAAAGAGGGCCAAGTATATGGCAAGGTTGCACTTAGACCCTCCTCTATGCCCTCTCTTCAGGATCAGCACTGTTTCCAAGTCACATGTCCAATCCAGACGCTGCTGAGACTCTCCAGAGTCACAGTTGGCCTGTGTTCAAATTCCACGGCTGCTACCTCCTATTAGTGTAAAAAGAGGCAAAGGACTTCATCTCTTGTGCTATATTATCAAAGGACTGAACTGAGGAACATTAATATAATTCTAACAAAACTCAGGTCCTAAAGCACACCATCCCTATACAGATACTGCACCCTCTCTCTTCTTGTGTAATGTGAGGGGGAGGCTATTTCCATAGTATTTCTACTTAAAAACTCCCCAAACATCAAACTCTTAGGAGATGAGGCAACTCAGTTTATAGCATTTCAGGAATCATTAACTATTCCCAAGCAAGACAGAAAAAAAATTAAAGATAATTTTAATTCTCTAATTAAAAAGCAGAAAAAGTGGGGGCTGGAGAAATGGCTCAGTGGTTAAGAGCACTGACTGCTCTTCCAGAGGACGCAGGTTCAATTCCCAGCACCCACATGGCAGCTCACAACTGTCTGAAGATCCATTTGCAGGGGATTTGACACCTTCACACCAATGCACATAAGATAAAGTTAAATAAACCATAAAGAATATTTTTAAAAAAGCAGAAAAAGTGCTCCAAAGCAAATAGCATTCCACAACCAAATTGGGGGGGGAGGTTCTTACTCTGACCTTAGCAAAGGGAATCTATAGCTCTGTGTGTGTGTGTGTGTGTGTGTGTGTGTGTGTGTGCGCGCGCGCGCGTGCGCGCGCGCTCGCATGCACACTAATGCACACAGAACTCAGAGGTCAACCTCAGCTGCTGTCCCTCAGTTGCTGTCTGGCTTGTTTCTTGAAATTGTATCTTTCATTGGCCTGGAGCTTGCCAGTTAGACTCATCTGGGTGGTCAATGAATCCTAAGGATCCATTGGTTTCCACCTTCACAGCACTGAGATTGTAAGCATACGCTACTACACCTGTTTGTCTTTGTTCTTGATGATAAATAAGTTCTGGGGATTGAACTCAGGCCTCAGCTGTCATGACATGGCATGACTACCTCCCTGATTATTTTTATGTCTATCACATATAAGCATTTTTGCTCTAGAAAATCAGAGCCCAGAACCACTAAGCCTTAGTCAGTAGAGACATTTTATAAAGTGAAAGACAAAAGATATGAGCTATTTTATCATGCCTGATAAACACCAAGTGGCAATATTGATGGCTATACAAACACAGCTTTAGCAGGAAGGTTAAATGGCTGTGTAGATACATCACAGACCTGTAAGATTGTGGACACCTCAGGTGTTCCAAAAACTTTTGCTTCTGAGCACTCTATCACTTGAACTATTATATATAAATCTCTCTCCCTTGCAAAGTTCTCTGGAGCCATGTTTCCTGCTTCCTGCCCATACAGCTGTTTCCCTAGGCAACGGCAACTTTCTACATGAATAATTGGACAAGTTCTAGTACTTATTTCTATGAAGGGAATATACAATATACAGACTCCACAGAAAGATAACCCTATGAGAAGCTCTGCAGGAAAGCATCAAGTGACAAAATGTGCTACACTTACGTTGCCATGGAGATGAGGCTAATGTACCAGGATAGCACCTCTTACTAAAATATACAAAAGACCATCTGGGTATGAGAAATTTGATTTTGCAGGACACTCAAGTTCACACTTTGGCCAGTTTTCCCCACACACCATTGTTTTATAAGATATGCATTAATAAAATGAACTGTAGCATACTGTGTGTGGTTCACTACTGTTTATATGCTTAAACACATAGCTTAAGATTCTACAAAGGAGTAGGAATGTAATACAGCTCAGTGGTACAGCATTTTGCCTAGTATGTGTGAGTCTTTAAGTTCAATCACAGCAGTGAAAGACAGAAAGAAAAAAATTTAAATTTAGGCATTGCATAGGAGTAATCTATAATTGCACTAAATGGTTATGTCATCAAACTACTTTGTAAATATTTATATCCATAGATTTGTGCTGCTCTTAACCTTGGTTGAGGAAACTTATTGCAATGAGTAATGTCAATGCAGACTCACAAATAACTGGATGTAACATTTATATGAACCCCTCCTTCAAAGGCTCAGGGAGCGAGCGTCTTGAGAGAAAGAACAGAAAGAATTAAGAACCACAGGTGAGAGGGACCATGCAGCTTTCACTCTGTGAGTCTGGGTTAACTCACACAATATATCACCTTCTCTACTTCCATCCATTTATCTGCAAATTTCATTTTTCTTTAAATCTGAATAATATTCCATTATGTACATGCACTACATTTTCATTATCCATTCATCTGTTGAAGAGCATTTAAGTTGCTTCTATTTCCTGGCTATTATAAATAGGGCTGAGCAAATATCTGTAAAATAGTATGCCAAGTCTTTTAGGCCATATGCCAAAAAGTGGTATAGCTTGATCATGTGGTAAATTTAATTTTAGTTTTTTTGAGGATTCTCCATGTTCTCGCACATCTGTGGCTCCTAACTCCAAAGCCTAACACAACAAACAGTAACCAAAGAAACCATGAAATATAAAGAGACCATGGGTGAAGGCTTAGAAGGGAAATAGCAGGATTTATGTGATATGAAGTGGGGAAATGACTAATAGAGACAGGGTTCCAACTGGGAAGGAGAGAGGGAAGTAAATACAGAAGAAAGAGGAGAAGGGATGAGGGACAAATAACACCAAGGTTGATAAAGCCTCAACGAATTGTATGCATAAAATATCTTAAAGGAAGTTAAAGCCACTTGGGCTGACAATACTCCCCATAAGAACCACAGCAAACAAAAAGCCTTTCCTAGACCAGCATAATTAATTCCTTGCTACATCCTAAATCTTACCTATACCCCCAAATAAGTATAACTACCACCATCAACACAGAAGCATCTCTATAACAAATGGAGACCATCACTGAAAACCACAATTGGACATAAGGTAGTGATGAACAGATGAGTGGGAATCTGAACCCCAACACTACATCACAGATCCTGCATCTATGGCTCAAATAACATCTTGGAAAGTTGGACAGAAGGTTTGTAAGAGCCAGAATACCAGGAAGTCTGCAGTTAAATAGCCTCTCCTAGAAATGGCTACATACATAAGATCAGAACAAAAGCAATATCAATGGACATGTTAACATGAAAGAGGAAATTTTCTGGGTATCTCAACTCTAGGTAAAAACTAAAAGTAACTAATGACAGCTGGGAGAACTGGCTCTCCCACAGATGAGTTCCCTGATTATCCAAAGAAGAATGTACAGTCCTAAAACCACATGTGTATGCACGCGCACGCGCGCGCACGCACGCACGCACGAACACACACACACACACACACACACACACAATCAATAATCAAAGGAAAAAAAGGATATCTACTTGAGGGAGGGGAACATGACCTGAGAAGGATATGAAGGAAAGTCATTGGAAGGGACTAAAGAAATGAAAGGGTGAAAATGATGTAATTCTATTTCAATTGAAAATGAATTTTATTGTTTCTGTTTTGTTGTTTTTTGAGACAGGGTTTTTCTGTTTAACAGTCCTGGCAGTCCTGGAACTCACTTTGCAGACCAGACTGGCCTCAAACTTACTGAAATCCACCTACCTCTGTCTCACAAGTGCTGGAATTAAAGGTATACACCATCCTACCACCCAGCTTAAATTGTTTTTGGGGGTTTTTGTTGTTGTTGTTCTTGTTGTTTTAGATTTATGTATTTATTATGTATAGTGTTCTGTGTGCATGCATGCCTGCATGCCAGAAGAGGGCACTAGATCTCATTATAAATGGTTGTGAGCCACCATGTAGTTACCGGGAATTGAACTCAGAACCTCTAGAAGAGCAGCCAGTGCTCTTAACCTCTAAGCCATTTTTCCAGCCAAAAATGAATTTTAAGAGATTTGATAAAAGCCATAGAACGGGGACGAGTGCTATAAAATGCCATATTGTGGATATTCAAATTCATTGCACTCAAGGATTCACAGTAGTTGTGGTGGCCAAGAAAAGATATATTCAATATCAAGCCAATTAAAATTCCCACATAGATAGGAGAGTGGTTCACATGACCCCAACCATAGGTGAAGATCTACTGTCAGTTGATGGCTGCAAGGAGGAAGAAGAGTCCTTTTTCCTTTGCAAGTTTGGCCACTTTAAGACTGTCCCTGTTCCAGTGACTAGCTGCATACCATGTGCATAAGGACTTCACACGTGACTATGAAGGGAATGAAGTTCAGAGGTTGGGCATGGTAGTGGTTAGTTGAGGGGGGTAGGGAGTTCAGATGGGTGGAAAGGGAAGTAAGGGGTGGATCTGACCAAAATATATTATATATGTGTATGAAATACTCCTAGAAGTATTAAGAAAATATAGGCAAAGAATTTTGAATATTCTATAAAAATATACAGACATGTAACACACACATGTAGCATGCGCACAAAGATGTTTTAATAATTTGTCTTCTTAGAATGCAAACTAAAACCACAAAATGCCACTTTACCTTTAAACTGGCTTTTCTTTTTCAGTCATAAAAATTGTTTATATAATCCAGATATGAGGCCTGTATCATTACTTTGCAAATATTATCTTATATTCTTTACTACATTGAAAGTATCCTTTAAAACAAAAGTTCTTTGTTTTTTTAATTTGGTTGTCTATTTAATCTATTTTTCTTTTGGTTTTTCATTCCTTAGATGTTACATTTAAAAAAAATTCTCATGTGTGCTAACTAGTTTTATGTCAGCTTGACACAAGCTAGAGTCACTGGAAAGGAAGTGAGCCACAACTGAAAAAAATGCCTCCATAAGATAGGGCTATAAGCAGGCTTGTAGGGCATTTTCTTAGTGATTGATGTGGGAGGGCCACCCCTGGCAGGTGGACCTGGGTTCTATAAGAAAGCAGGCTGAACAAGTCATGGGGAGCAAGCAAGCTAGTAAGCAGCATCCCTCCATGGCCTCTACATCAGTTCTTGCTTCCAGGTTCCTGCCCTGTTTGAGTTATTTTCCTTCGATAATGAACAATAATATGAAGTGTAAGATGAATAAACCCTTTTCTTCTCAGGTTGATGGTCATGTTGTTTCATCACAGCGATAATAACCTAAGACATCATGTAATAGATCTCTTTGCTCAGTCTCTCACCCAACTCTCCCTGAAAAACACTGATACTCTGATCAGAAATAACTGGAAATATCACACCACACTTAAAGATAGGGCTTTAAACGCATAAATCACAGCTAAATTAAGTCATACAGCTTGACCTTGGTTCCACATGACCAGTTTTAAGGAAAGGAAACTGGACAAACCCAGAGACACTAATGATGCAAACAAAGAAAATGGCCAGGTGAGGACAGAAGAAAAAAATGCATGCCAAGGAATACCACCATAGAAGTAACCAGCCATGCAAACACCTTGATCCTAGAAGGACAAATTTCAAAAGCATCAATACTTAAGATTCTGCTACTTATGCCATCTAGCCAGTGGTATTTTATTATGGTAACCTTAGCACTATAACAAAGAACTTTATTTTCAGCCTTATATTTGATACATTTAATTTTTATTATTTTATGTCCATGGGTATTTTGTCTACATGTATGTCTATATACTGCATGAGTGCCTAGGGCCTTCAGATTATAGAAGAGGGTTTCAAACTCCCTGGAACTGGAGTTACAGATGGCTGTTAGCCACCATGTGGGAACCCAGGTCCTCTGCAAGAGCAACACGTACTCTTAATCACTGAGTCAATGCTTCAGCACGCATTTGATCCATTTTGAGCTATATTTTATGTAGGGCATAGAGTAGAAATGTGTTCTTCTTTTCCATTGGCTAATGAATTGTGTTGATGACTGTCCTTTTCCCATCCAATAATCTTAGTATATTTTTGCATGTATGTGTTGTGCATGCATATATGCAACTGTGTGAGCATAAGTGTGGTACTCAGAAGCTGACATCTTGTCTTCTTTAATCAGCCCTTACTGAACACAAGGCATAGGATAGCCCCCTTAATCCAGGATTCCACCTTCACCCACACTATAATTACAGAAAGATTGCCATGGCTGCCTGGCACTTAATTGTATATTCAAGATGCAAACTATGGTCTTTACACTTGCATGACAAGTATTTTACCTGCTAAGCCATCTCTCCAGGTCCCAATAGTCTTAGCACTTCTGCTTCCCCAACCCCTATTGCCACCAAAAGAAAAAAAAAAGATACATGGACTAATTTCTAGTCTTTCAGTTCTTAGTCCATGTGTCTCCAAAAGCAGCACTTCACAGTTTGAATTTCCAAAGCTTGGAATTAAATTTTTAAATCATTAAAAAGTGAGCCTTAAACATTTGTTATTCTTTTCTAAAATCTTAAAGGATAGAAATTTTTTTAAAAAAAAAATCTATGCTGTAATATATTAACCTGGCCTGGGAGAGGCTAAGTTTGACACGCTCTTCTGGCTTCTAAGAAAGTAACCTGCTAAGTCTTTAGAATTTCTCTGAGCCAGCTAAGTGGTGGTAGTGAACGCCTTTAATCCCAGCACTCAGGAGGCAGAGGCAGGCTGATCTGAGTTCAAGACCAGCCTGGTCTACAAATCAAGTTTAGCCAGAGCTATTACACAGGGGAAACCCTGTCTCGAGAAAGAAAAGGAAGGAAGGAAGGAAGGAAGGAAGGAAGGAAGGAAGGAAGGAAGGAAGGAAGGAAGGAAGGAAGGAAGGAAAGAGGTCTCTGAGCCATACTACATGATCTATGTTAGCTGTATGGTTTACTGTATGGGCCTCAAACCATGCAAAATGATCTTTATCTACTAAAAGGGATAGAAATAAAGCTTGTCCATATGTGTAGTCAACTTTTGAACATGATTAGCCACCAGTAAAACTTGTGGACCTTGAAGCTCAAGTACGTTCCCTTAATTAGTAATAGTTTATGTGTGGTGATACATATAATTGCTGGAAGGAGTACCTACCGCACAGGCAAGGCAAGTGGAAGTCATACCTGGTACTTTCCCAATCCAGCCCCTCATGTCTATCCTTTACATTTTAATACCCATTCAGTGAAGTAATTACAAATGTGACTGAGACAGCTTTGCTAGTCTGCATTCAAGGGAATTATTGAATCTGAGGGTGGTCTTACAGAACCCTGACTTGCAAAATTATTTAAAGCAGAGATCATTTGCCAAGTAGTAATGAACTTGTAGTCTCATGGTTATTTTCAATGTTTCTAAAAGCTCCAATTAGACTAATGGCTAAGTTCTATGAGCTGCTGTCTTAAAATACAACTACATGAATGCTTCACTGTTGAGCATCATTAGTATATTCCAAGTCATGGCCAATAGAAATTTTCCAGTAAGTGACCTTTATCAGATTAGCATTATTCAGAAGTTATCAAAATATGCAATATCCTGATCTGTCAAAGAGAAGGAATGTAATAGTTCCAATCATCTTTCTATCAATGGATCCAATGATGGGACTGAAAAGGGTGGGCATCTCACCATCAGTTTACCTAAGTTATTTTCTATGTAGAGGCTCTCTGGAACCTTTTGTAATCTTACAAAATTAGTCAATGTCAGAAAAAGCAATTCTGTGGGTTAGACCTATCAACATTTACCATGTAAGAAAATAATATTTTATTTGCCTTAAAGTAACAAATTAGGGAGACAGAAAGATAACTCAGCAGGTCAAAGTGCCTGCTGTATGAGCCAATGATTTTATTTCAATCCCTGGAACCCAGGTGTCATGTCTCAGTTAGGGTTTCTATTGCTTTGAAGAGACACCATGAAGAGACACAGCAACTCTTATAAAGAAAACATTTAATTGTGGTAGCTTGTTTACAGTCCAGAAGTTCAGTCCATCATGACGGGAAGCATGGCGGCATACAGACAGGCATCGTGCTATAGAAATAGCCAAGAATCCTACATCTTACAGGCAACAGGAAGTTGACAGTATCCTGAGTATATGAAACCTCAAAGTCCATCTCCGCAATAACACACTTCCACCAACAAGTCCATACCCACTCCAACAAAGCCACACCTGCTAATAATGTCACTCCCTTACGAAATTGTGGGATTATGGGGGCAAATTACATTCAAGATATGACAGATTGTAATGGTGAAAGGAGAAAACCAACTGTGGTAAACTGTTCTCTAGCCTCGATATGCATACAATGACAAGTATGCACATATATTCACAATAATAAATGCGTCTAATAATAGAATCAATTTGAAAAACAAAAGTATTGCTTTCTAAAATAAAAGATGGGCATGCCAATGTTTTCCTTGAATTTCCTTACATCTCATTTCATACTGGATAGTAAAGTTCTCATTTCCATCACCACATTTGGATCATGGCATAGCAGCTCTATTAGTATATGAAGAGACTCTGGCCTTACACTGATACACAGTTTAAAACCGAGTAAGAGTTTCCCTCCAGGTAACTTAGGACTTTTATTTTCCTGCTATGCAAATAAAACAAGTAACATTGACAATAAAGGCTATCTGGAGTATGGATTCTGAGACCTCATCAACATATCTTCCAGACTTGATTCCTTTCAAACCTACTGTCCATCTTGAACTTTAAGTGGTTCTTTTGCTAACATATGATCTCTAACTGGATTTCAGCAATTTAGAAAACATTGGTTTGTACAGCTTCCAATGTTCACAATTCATCATATAACATTGGTAATTACAGGTATGACAGGTGTGAGTGTGTGTGTGTATGTATGTGTATATATATATATATATATACATATATATTCTATCAATCACATCATCAATAGTGGGTACGAGATTTTTGAAATTTTTCATATTCATTTGGGGGAAAGTAATGTAAAGGAGTCAATCTTTCAGTTTCTCAGAATACATATGTAAACACCTACTTCCAAAACGTCAAAGCATGTAATTCATTCTTTTAAATGAAAGACGCAGTTCTATGGAAAAAGTGGCTCATAAAGTTGAGTCAATGACTGAAACACAAGCATACGTCTATGAGGTGGCTATCAGACCTCAATATCTGATACTCACTCTAAATCTTAAAGAGAAGCATGCCCCAGTGGTGAAATTTGGTAAAACATACTTTCACCATTTCCTGAAGAATATTACAAGTGAAATTAGCCTTTTCTTCCTTCAATTATATGATGTACAGAGTGAAAATGAATGATGGACTGATACTGCTGCCCTAACTTGGGCCAAGACACCCTTTGTTCAAAATTTCATGAGAGCCCTGTATCCTGACCAGGAAAAGTCCCAGAGGTCACAGAAAGGTTGGCCCCCTGTGGACACATGAAATGCTGAACAATCAGAGGCTACAGTTAAAAATCAAGAAAGCCACATCCTAGGAAACAGACATGTGCCCAAGACATGAAGACATGGAGCCTCTACACAATCAAAAGAGCAGTCAGACAGGGATATGAGGAAGGCTTTTCTGAGGAAGGCCATCTTCAAAAATTCCCCAAACTGTCAAAATACTATAGTTGTACTGACTAGGAAAATATCTACACCTGATTGTATTTCAATGAAAATTTTATAACTTTCAAAAAGAGTAACAATTCAGAACTATTATGTACATTTAAAGCTCAATACAAATACAGCATACTTCCAAGAGCAGAAAAAATACAAAGCATTTCAACTCCTGTTCAAAAAGGCAAATAAATGCATAAGGAAAAAACCATTTAGGGTTATAGATGAAGATTGGTTCTCCCAGATGTGATAGGTCCATATCCATCCTGATGTAACTGTGGGGATAGAGAAAACTGATTCAATTTACTTAAAAACTAAAAGCTGTTCAATTTATTTTCCACTACACAGAAAACAAAATGGCAATCTCTAAACCCCAAAATTTCTGTTTATTCAATTTAATCAGCTGCATGTATACTTACAAAGTTTTGTTCCCATTAAAGAATCTTGTAAAAAAATTTTCCCTAATTACCCAAACCCCAGGAATCTGATGGCCACAGACACACAATGTGTAGTTTTATACTATAGTCCTATAGTCCTTAGGAGGGCACAATACATACATACATACATACATACACACACACATATATATATATATATATATGTCCTTCTTAAGACACTGTATTATCCCACTAAGGATATAAAATGCACACATAGGGATGAAAAAAAACCAACTTTTAAAAGGTGTGCTCTCCATATTAGTAGAAAGGAAAATTGTTCCAAAAGACCAAAAAAAAAAAGCAGCAAGCTTGAAAAATTCTGAAATGACTAAAAAGTAGGCAATGCAATCTCATCAAATGCCAATTGACTTTTCTAGAAAAGAGGAGGCCTTCAGAGATCCACAGCCCTTCCCCCTCCCAGGCTTGGAAGAAACACATTATAAGAGAGGAGGTAAGCCTTGGACTTGCTCCTGCCGGGTATGAGAGACAAGTCTCAGGCGCCTACTTTGAGGCTTATTCTGAAACCCTGAATTTTTCCCTGAAATACACAGTAGATAGCCAATAAAACTGACCATGTATAATACAAATCACCAGACCCTGCAATAAACAAGCACACCTTAGTCAACCAATGCCCCAACAAAATGCTATAGCAAGCCGGACGGTGGTGGCACACGCCTTTAATCCCAGCACTCAGGAGGCAGAGGCATGCGGAACTTTTTGAGTTCGAGGCCAGCCTGGTCTACAAGAGTTAGTTCCAGGCCAGGCTCCAAAGCTACAGAGAAACCCTGTCTCAGGGGAGAAAAAAAAAAAAGCTACAGCATTTTTGTGCTAACAGCAACAGAACAAGATGCTTTAAAAGTAGGGGTGGGAGAGAGAGCTAGCTCAACAGTAGTGTTTGCCTAGCATATACAAACTTTGGTTTCTATTCCAGTACTATTTAAAAAAAAAAAAGTCTGTATCATGTAACATTGTAAACAATATCCACACAAAGGTATCACCCAGAATCATGTTATCCTCCACCATAATCAATAGTCATATGTGGCTAAGCTCAAAGGAAAATTAAACATTCACTTTCTCACTTAAACCAATAAAATTTCAAGGGCTCTAGAGTCACATTTGGCTACCACTCAACTTCTGTGGATATCAGAAGAGCCATCAGAGAATAAGATTCTAATGGTATGGACATGGTCTCTAGACCATCACACTATCTCTACTATAGACACTTATGCTTTATTCATCTCTGAGGAGAACTGATAGGAATAAGGGTAGATTGTTGAAGCTACTCTGGAAAGAAAAAAGGGTATATAGAAATAGGATAAAAAGGTAGATTAGTGACTCTACCTTTAAACCAAAAAAGTAACTACTAACTTAAATATTTTCTATTGATGTGGATCTTTGAATACTGATACAAATTTGAGATTCTTGTACAACATACAGTATATATATATATTGTTCAAGTTATTGTACCTATACAACTCATTTAACAACATAATGCAAATTTATAGCCCTTGAAAGTTATTTACCACTAATTAGGATATAAAAAAATGCAAGGTAGGACGGTGGTGGTGCATGTCTTTAATGCCAGCACTCGGGAGGCAGAGGCAGGTGGATCTCTGTGAGTTTGAGGCCAGCATAGTCTACAAGAGTTAGTTCCAGGACTGGTTCCAAAGCAACAGAGAAACCCTGTCTTGAAAAACCAAAATGAAGAAAGAAGAAGAAGAGGAAGAAGAAGAGGAGGAGGAGGAGGAGGAGGAGGAGGAGGGCTGGAGAGATGGCTCAGTGGTTAAGAGCACCGCCTTGTTGAAAGGTCCTCAGTTCAATTCCCAGCAACCACATGGTGGCTTACAGCCATCTGTAATGAGATCTAGTGCACTTTTCTGGCCTGCAGGCATGCATGTAGGCAGACTATGATATACACAATAAATAAATAAAAAAGAAGAAATTAATGCAAGTTAGTAGTTAGTCATTACAATCAAACTTGTAGTTAAATTAGGTATGTTTCCAAGGTCAAACAAAGATATAGTTTGGGTAGACAATAGTTTCAAGCACTTCGGAGATCTACAGACTATGACATTTAAAATGTTTTAATAACATTGGTTCTTTTCTTTTTTATGACAAAGAGACACGTCTGTTCCTGACAACACCAATATACTTCAGAAGAGGTCACTTATTGCACTTCCTGCTTACTCAGTAATATTCCCTTCTCGAGTATCCAAGGGGTTGAAGACTTTACAGTTATAATCGTAGTTTTCCTTGATTACCAGACTCAGAAAATAAATCACTAAAGAAATGTAAAATGTATAAGATTGAGAGACATAAAAAAGATAGTTTGGGATGGTAATGCAATATAGGATAGAAAGCGAATTAGGTACAAGACTTTGTACTCAGCAAGATAGGAAAGATAATGGGATATATTCTCTGAATTTGTCAAATGCAAATGAACTAGTTATTGTTGGTACATGTATTGCCTATATATTGTATACAGTTACTGTACTTATGGTATATAGTTTTTCTTATATTAATTCTAACCTTTTTTATTTTAGACAAAAAACGGGAAACGTGATGATATTTTGCTTGTGATCTAACAAATAAAGCTTGCCTGAAGATCAGATCACAGAGCTAGCCAGTAAGTATCCATAAAGGCCAGAAAGTAGTGGCACGTACCTTTAATCCCAGCACTTGGGAGGCAGAGGCAGACGGATCTCTGTGGGTTCAAGGCCACCCTGGGCTACATTAAATTGATCTAGTCTCAAAGAGAAACAGAATCAGGCACTGGTGGCTAACATCTTTAATCCCAGTACTTAGGAGTCACATGCCTTTATACCAGCACAATGGAGGTGGAGACAGGAAAGGATATGGCTGGGCAGAGAGAGGAATATAAAGTGAGAGAAGACAGGAGCTCAAGGCAGTCTGGGAACTTGTAGGGATAAGATACCCCATTTGGTCTGAATACTTTGTAGAGGTAAGAACTAGTGGCTGGCTGTTTTGCTTCTCCGATCTTTCAGCTTTCAAGCCCTAATATTTGACTCCAGGTTTTTATTATTAAGACCAATTAGAATTCACTCTACAGAGAATTACTTTAGTTTTGCTAATTCAGTGGGAAGACCCATCTATTAGGTATGGTACCATCACCTGGCTGGAGACCTACACTTTGTAAGTAGAAAAGGGGGGCTGAACAACAGCATATATTCGTTACTCTGTGCTTCCTGAGTGCAGGTGCAATGTGACCAGCCAGCCTCCTGCTTCTTCTGCCATGTCTTCCCCCACCCATTATAGACTGTATCTCCATTACAAGACAAAATATACCCAATCTTAAGCTGCTTTTAACTGAGTATTTTGTCTCAGCAACAGAAAAACACTTAGTTTGAAAATTGTTTTTGTGAACAAAGACCAACAGTTATAAGTAATTCAAGAGATTTATTATTCTTATTTTCTATATGATATTTAAGATAAGTATCATGAAGTTCCAGTATGAAATAAAATAAAATTTGTCTCATCGTGATAGAAAATTTAGCTAGGATTTTAATAGATCTATGCAATGAAACAGATGGGCCTATTTTAAGAACAGTGTTTGCTGGCTTTTTAGAAACATAGTAAAGACCCTGCCAAGTAAAAGGTTGTTTATGCCTTTGCTTTGGAAACAGTGTGGGAAAGCTCTCCTTTAGTACTTTGACATATTAAGTATTTAGTATTACGATATATAAAATATGTTCCTATTTGGTTGACTTTAAATCTAACTTTTAAAATGAGTGACAAAATACCCCAAGTCAGCCGAGGTTAAAGCATGTCTGTATGAAATGGACAAAAGTATTAGAAAATATTCATTCTATTGCTATAGTTGTGATGCTTTAGTTCAACCTACTATGTGGGGGCCATGGCTGTGATATTAATGGCCGTGAGAAGTCAGCCCACATCTATATTTGATTGATGGTGCTCCAAAAATGATTTCCCTCGATTTGATGTTAATGTGCTCCAGATCTGAATCTGAGTTACAGTTATATCTGCTTTTGCAAACTAAACTATATACCGGATGCACTAGCATGGCTCAATAATTCCAGCACCATTTTACCTTGAGCCAGGTAAATGTTCATGTTCAGTCAACAAACTAGGGAAAGCCTTTCTTCACTTGAACTCTATTCATCACCTGGAAAGGCACTTCTAGGGAGTATGGCCAGAGATGGTTTCCTTACAATGAAGAGATGACAGGCCCAATGTGAAGCTGGGGCACCAAGAACTGCATTCTACACTCTCATGCTGCACCTAGTTTGCTCATGGGAACAAAGCAACAATGGCATGTCATTTGTGAGAAGCCTCTTGCAGCAGTCAGCTACAATGCAGGACTTTGAACATTCACAATGGTCACACAAGTGGATTTGTAGAAATTCCCTTCCTGATGTAAGTGTTACCACTTGCTTCATTTCAATTGTCTCAGTTTTTATTCACCTGTGAAAATGCCTTGTTGATCCAGACAACAACATAAGTTTCAATCCAGAAACTTAAAATTTGAAATAACACATTTAAAATTCACATAAATTCTATGCCACTATTTGCATCTTTCACAAGTCCATTAATTTATCAGATAATCATCTTGTGATGAGCTACAAATACAGTCCAACACAACCTTGTAAACTTCCTTATTTTTTTCTGTTAACTAAATTATGGGAACTTTGTAGTTGACAATGTCACATCAGAATGTCTAAAGATTGGACACACGTGTGGTACGTAACCTAGAAATCAACATAAAGCAGTAAATGTAACACAATGTTTAAAGCAAGGGAATCTCAAAGGGTTAATGCAAAGAGCTTAAAGATGAAGAGAAAGACCAGCTATGGCACTGGCAATAAATAAATAAATAAATAAATAAATAAATAAATAAATAAATAAATAAAATTTCTAGTGATAAAGAACCTTTTACAGTTTGCTTTGTCAAATATTAAATTACCACATTTTACATATTGTTCATATAAAATGCACCATTCTTAAGAGCTGTAAGTTGTCATAAAATAACTTGAAATCTTTTGGGCTGGAGAGATAGCTCAGAGGTTAAGAGAACTGACTTCTGTTCTGGAGGTCCTGAGTTCAATTCCCAGCAGCCACATGATGATTCGCACCCATTATAATGAGATCTGAGATCTGGTGCCTGGAACACTATATACATAATAATAAAATTTTTTTAAAAATCTTTTACATAACTGAAACAGCTTAAGGGAATGAGACCATGCATTTCTCAGCACTATTGAGAAGCAGAAAAGGGATAAAGTCCTTCCTACTTTCTCTATTTCTAGGAAAGACCACAAGGAAATGCCTTATTCCAGGTGAGGTTCCAAAGATCCACTCAAAATCAGAGTTCTTAGTGCCCAATAAAGACTCTTTTCACCCCAGGAAAGAACTGCAAGCCTCGAGGATAAGCTATTCTATCACTGGGCATTGAGTAGGTAATCTTTCACCAAAGAACCTTTGCTGCGAGAGGACAAAGCAGGGGGCATGAAAAAAAACCTGCTGAGGTTATTCCCCAAATCTAGACACACAGAAGATGCAGCCTAGCAGGGATTGGTGGTTCATAAAAAGCCTTCTAGAATTCAGCAGCAGTTCTCACACATTTAATGTCAGAGCTGATCATCTAGGAACAGCTTTCTCACTTGTGGACCTGGCCAGCCCCTCCCATTTTTAACAATGAGAACATGAGCTCTTTGCAGAAAAGGAAAAGGAAATAGACCGACATCATCTGATACTCACACATTTGAACTGATACACTTGCACTTGGAGCCTTTCATTAGGACAACTGAAAACCACCTGCCACAGTTCACTTACCACACATGCACGGTGGTCTATTACTGTTGTTTGGAGCTTCACTTTTACATACTATGCTTTAAAGTACAAAAATATCACAAAGATTTTATACAAATACCCCTAATATTACATTTATCTCTACTTTCTTCTTGTGTAAAAGAATAACTTCCTTCTACGATAAAGTAACAACACTAAATTTGTCAAATAGCCATTTCACAGTGAGCAAAGATACCACTTTTATTCCCTGGAATGATTATGAATTTTGCCATTTTATATGGTTTCCGGAAAGAAAAAAAAAAAGAAAACTGGAGAACTTAGTCACTAGCTACAACCTCTTCTACTATGCTTGCCCATCTCTCAAAATTCTTTATCTACCCCCAATTCTTAGTAATAAGAGACTCTATACATGCTACCAGGAAGTTTCTAGAAATAGTAAATGTTCATATTTACCTTTTTTAGTCAACATATTTTTGCTCTTTCTACTTTTAGGTTTCTGTTCTCTTAGAGTATTCCTAAATTTGCATCCATGTAAAGTGTTTTTTAAAATATTCCAATAACCCCTCCTTGCAGGTCTACAGCACAGCTTGGACAATTTTTTCATAGTTAAGCTGGCAAGCAGAAATTAAATAGCACAGCTTTATAGTATTAAAAATAAATGTATGCCTGATTTGTTGGCACACACCTTTTATCCCAGCACATGGATTTTTGTGTTCATAATATGTGGTGGAACTATCCTAAGCAATTCAGTAAAAATAATCAAAATATCTCAAGAAGCATAGGTATAGTCAGGAATGCTGACTACGGAACATTACAGCCCTAGGGTTGGGGCTGCATCCAGAAAACCTAGCTTGGGGCACACATTCATATGGTCTTTTCTCAGTCAACACCCTTCAGTGGGATTCTCACAAGACAGAAAACTGATTTCAATGCATGTGGGGTTTTACAGGCAAACTTTCAATTAAAGTTCCTTGCACAAACTTTGCCTAAAGAAGGACTAATTGAACAAAGCATGATAAACTGATCTTAATACCAAATGGCTGAAGAAGTCATCACTGACCTAGCATTAGGATAACTATAGAAAGAAGTGATGGCTCTCTCCAGCATGTGAAGTGATGCCAGGAAAGAGTGGTTTGTTTTTTTTTTCCTATTCTGATTCAGAAAATAAATAAGTTCCAGGAAACCAGCATTAAGTTACACATAAAGCAAAACCCAAGAAACCAAGGACCTCAGGCTGAATAACTCTAACAGTTCCATCTCAGTTCTACAGGTCTGATATTCTAGACTGACAGAATCATGATAGTTTGACCAAGCAGCCTGGAGGAAAAGACTCATTTAGACCTGACACCAGGGGTTCAAAGCCAGCCATAGTGGCCTGCCCATGACTACAACACCGAAGGCTTTGCTTTAAAGTATACAGAAAAAGAGAGTTCCTGGCTACCACAAGTATTAAGATGCTATTTCACATCATTTTACAAGTGAGTTGCCATTTTGAAAATATTCCTGTCATTGTTTTTCAGTTATGCTTATTCTAAGACTTGCACATCTCTGTTGCAAGAGCCCAAGTAAATAAATGACCCTTTATAAGCAACACTTAAGAAAATTCTTTATCAACGAGTTCTGCTATTATCTGAATTGCTCATCCTTTTCTTTTGATTGTGACATTCAGTCCCTGCCCCAGTCCTATTACCCAGTATAAGGCCCTGTCTTAAAGCATGATCTACAGGAGGCTGTGCAAGGATGTGATGAGAGATGTAATGAGGGGTGTCATACAGCACACATGTAAAATATAGACTCTGGAGATCCTTCGAGATCTATCAACAAGGCAGCTAGAAAGAAATGTGTTCAGTAGGGAAAATGTAAGCTGCCTCCTTTCTTGAAACTCCAGTAAAATATACAGACTCAGTTCCTGGGCTAAGAGCTCTGAGCAGAGTTTGGAATCCAGGACCCTTCACAAGCCCCGTCACATCTGGCAGGATAAAGCATATGTAAGCTGATGTGACTGAATAAACAGCTTCTCTTCCTTCAGACAACAGTCCACAAGAGCAAAAAAGAATAAACTTTGCTGGGTGCCTCTTGGAGATGCATATAGCTGCCAAGATCCCTGAATATCATTTGCCACCCCAGCTACTTTCTGCAATTTTTTAGGACCACAATGGATAGCAAAAGGTCAAATAGAGAAACTGAAAACAAACACATTCTAGTTCCTATTCTGACACGTTCTCCATCTTTTCCTTCTAAGTCAGGAATCTGCCAAATGAAATCAATGTTACTTCAAAAGCTCACCAAGCTTGGCAGGGCATGTATAGCTACCCAACAATCAAGCAACACTCCAGCTTCCCTCAACAGGCTGACCATGGGACTTGGTGTTGGCTCATAAAAGATGAGGCAGATATGGCTCCTGGCATATCCATACCTAGATAGGACTCTAAGTATAGTCTGAGTCTTCCTCACAACCCCATGAGGGGAAAGAAAAACTATGTGGGAAGAAGTGATTTCAGTACAGTACAACATATGACAATGTCAGGAAGCCAGAGAGTAACAGATCTCTGTTCTGGCTAGGCCACTACTAGGTAGAATTTCAGTCACATAACATTGAACATAATCCCAGATAAGGTAATGTCCTTCAAAAGTAAAATAATTACGTGAAAACTTTAAAACAGCTATATTTAGCTTGGTACACATAGGGGAAGGAGAAATACTAGGGCAGAGGGAAGAAACATTTGGAGAGAGGAGGGAAATCTGGAAAGTGAGGTGGACATTGCATAGGGTAAGGAGAACACTGATATGTAGGCTTCAGCCATAGATTCCAACTTAATCAGTGGAAGAACTTCAATGTCTCTTAAATTTCCCAAGACCACTCAGAAATGTCAATGATGAAAGGCCAGTAAGGAACCTACATGACTGGCTAAACCCACTGTCTGACTAGACACAGGGTTTATAACTTGCTCCAACGCAGCTTCTTTTGAACAGATGTTTCATCTTAGGAATTTGTGAGATGAGAAGCTAATCCTTATTCCAAAGGTATAAGACTTCCTGTGTTTGAAACAACAATACATTCTATGTAGCACACTGTTCTCGTGTTCTTCTTGATCCCTAAACACTGAGCTTCTTCCAAGGACAAATGGCTACAGACTAACCTGAGAGCTTGTCCCAAATGAAGAATGCTAGAATCTCCCAACAGATAGAACTAAGAAACTATGTTTTAGACAAAGCATGCAGCAGTTCTTCAGCTATTTCTGACCAAGAAAGCATGCAAAGAACCACAGAGCAAGATTCAAAGATAAGCAGAACTTGGTGACAAAATGTCCTAAGCTTGGACAAGGACAGCATTGATATGCAACCCCTTGGCTCTTCCCTTCAGTAGACACACAGACTAGAAGGCACTTCATTTTTGCTCTTTGGTTGGTTGGTTTCAGTTTTTTGAGACAGGGGCTTTTAATCCAGACTGACCTCAAACTTCAAAGGGATCTTTTTTTTTTCTTTTCACTTTTGCCTCTCAAATGCCTGGATTAGAGGTGTATGCCATCACACCTAGTTAAGACTATGTATTAAAGGTTATCTTATTAAACCAGACCAGGTACAAATAAGTAGGCCAACTCCCATCAAAGTTAATCCAACAAACACTAGCTCATTCTCTTGGCCCATTACTTTTAATTTTATTGCAAATTCTTAAAGAATTGTATTTCAATGGGTTACTACCTCTGGTCAGCAGTCTTCCCAACTTTGGGGACAAAAAGAAAACTTTTTAGATCAACTAATGAACAAAATTAAAGATGGGTGTTGTTTCCATTCTTTTTTAGGTACAGAAACTAAAAGCAAGCAACACATCAGAAGGCCAAGAAAGAAAGTAGATTAGGTGGTAGAATTCCCTTATGTTTGCCCCCCCCCATCTTGGCCATTTACTGTACATAGCTTTACAGAACAATTCCAAAGGGAGTTGCTCAAATGTTGTGACTTTTCTTTAGAGGTATAATTTTTTTTGTTTTGTTTTAGAAGAGTCTCTAAACACACTACTTGGACCAGGCTGGCTGTCAAACTCAAAGATATGCCTGCTTCTATCTTCTGAGTGCTAGGATTAAGATATATGTTACTACTCCTGGTAATTTTTCTTTCAACAATACAAAAGCTGGAGATGAGATCTATCCTATTCATCACACTCTTGCAATAGTTCTTTGCAATTTGCACAGACCTCCAGTCTGTCTTCAACAATTACATGCTACCTCAGCACACCAAGACACAGTTACTTCAGTATTAATTCTTCTACCTGTGACCAAATCCAAAATCTCTCATCTGGTCCCTCCCTGCAAACATCAACTACCATTGCAGGACTTGAAATGTAATTGAGAAAGGGACACTAACATTTCTCTGGAAAGCCTCACCACTGCAGGGTATGATAGTCATTCAGCTCAAAGGCAAGCAGCAGCATACCTGGCCTCCCTGAAACTGCATCACCACCTTTCACCTTCAACATCCAGATGATAGTAGGTACCCCTCAGCCTTTCTACACACCTCCACTCCAACTCACATGCTATTTATTTGACCATCGTATTTAGCTACGTATCAATCCCACTTTGTGATAGAAACAAGGACCAGCCATAGGATAGCTATGGCAGGTATGATCATCCAGAAGTCATTTACATACATATCCCCAAACTTCTAGTTTACTGAACATCTACTACCTACCTAGATTAAGTGCCAGTGAGGCAATAGGAGTAAAAAAAAAAAAAAAAAAGCTAATTTCCTGCCCTCATGGGGCCTTCTGCTTCATAGGCAGAACAGTCAAAATGAAGCCAAATTCATAGTGTGTTGGTAGTAAGCAGCCAATGCTGTGAAGCAAACCACAGCAGAGGAAAAGAACAGGGAGTTATTTCAAATAGCATTTGCCAGAGGTGCTTTTCACCAAAGTCAGGCCCTTTCCTTGAGGAGAAAATTGAGAAAAGAGCTCAGGAGCCTGCAGGGCAGGATCAGATGCATCAGAGAATTTATTTGGGTTGTAACACACAGGCATTGTG
The DNA here is from genome assembly GCA_028555095.1 of Dicrostonyx torquatus. Lineage (NCBI taxonomy): Eukaryota > Metazoa > Chordata > Mammalia > Rodentia > Cricetidae > Dicrostonyx > Dicrostonyx torquatus. The sequence goes on from JAQHUG010000030.1 coordinate 7,355,273, forward strand.
TAAAGTCTTGTCATACTGAGAACCCATTTCAGCTTTACAAATTTCTTATGAAAAGGTAAGGTAGATCCTGGAATCTCCCTTTCAGCTAGGCACCCCATCTAAAGTACAATGTGAGGCAGGCTGGATTACAGCCATGGTGCTCCAGCTCTTGAGAAGGAGGAGGAGCTTGGCTTCCAGCCAGTTTCTCAACTGTAAGCGCTCTCTAACAAACACAGTATCACCCCAGCCAAAGAAAATATCATTTAGCAAGGCACCCCACAACTCACATCCTCAGATGCTATCTATGATCCTGAGCATGCTCAAAGAGGTCCCAGATAAATAAAGACAAGATTTCCCACTGACAAGGGTTGCTGCACCAAGTAGACTGTTCCAGTGAACAGAGAGGCAGATGGAGTGAAGATTAATCCTCTCCTAAGAATGCTAAGGTTTCTTCAAACACTTTAGCCTCTGTGAACTATATTTTCCAGAAGTGCTGGCATGTGTGTCAGGGTAACAATGAGGATGACTGTAATGATGAAACTAAGTACACACAGCAATGTACATTTTAACTTTGCCTCTGGTCTTCTTATTCCTGTTTGTGGCCTTATGGTAGCACATACTGGTACAAATTTGGACAGAATTAAATATTTTTCCAACTATCCTCCAAAATAAGTTCACAAACTTGACTAAATCAACAAGTTCCAACCCATTTTGCCTAATAATAAAATATGATAAAATATTCATTCTAATAATAAAAATTAGAATCTGACTTCCCTTGAAGTAATGTATCTTCAACACCCAAGTCATTTCTTCCTGTTCATTCATTCATCTATTCTAATTCTTCAATCTGTGGTTCAGGGCCTATATGATCAAAATCATGGGAAGATGACTTATTCTCAATGTTCAAGTTCTCTAAAATGCCAATTTCCCAGCTGTGCTCAACACTCCTTCTCTTAATAATTTATAGAACTTTAAGTCTTACCTCTCTAATTTAAGAGTAAGTTTTATTATTATACAAAATGACTGCATTTCTTTGCATTCCCACTTAGGATAATTCTATGTAAAGCAGAGGTTTTTATAATGTATTAATTGATACTATGAAAAAACACCTAAAATTTTTACTTTATCACAAAAAACTTCACTGATATAAGTATACTTCTCACTTTCTCTTCTATAAGGTTCAGTGTGGCTGGCTTTATGTTGAGGTCTTTGATCCATTTGGACTTGAGTTTTGTGCATGCTGATGGATATGGGTCTATTTTCATTCTTCTACATGTTGATATCCAGTTATGCCAGCACCATTTGTTAAATATGCTTTCTTTTTTCCATTTGATATTTTTTGTTTCTTTGTCAAAAATCAGGTGTTCAAAGGTATGTGGATTAATATCCA
>JAQHUG010000030.1:7358183-7370658 GCA_028555095.1 Dicrostonyx torquatus
TGGATATTCTCTCTCTGCCTTTTGGTTAGTATGGATAAAGGTTTGTCTATTTTGTTGATTTTCTCAAGAACCAACTCTTTGTCTCATCAATTCTTTGTATTGTTTTCTTTGTTTCTATTTTGTTGATTTTGGCTCTCAATTTGATTACTTCCTGCCATCTAGTTCTCTTGGGTGAGTTTGCTTCTTTTTGTTCTGAAGTTTTCAAATGTTCTGCTAATTCACTAGTGTGGGATTTTTCAGCTTCTTTATGTAGGCATTTAGTACTATGAACTTTCCTCTTAACAGTGCTTTCATTGTGTCCCATAAATTTAGGTATGTTGTGTGGTCATTTTCATTGAATTTTAGGAAGTCTTTAATTTTTCCATTTATTTCTTCCTTGACCCATTGATGATTCAGGTAAGCATTGTTTAATTTCAATGTGTTTGTAGGCTTTCTGGAATTAGTATTGCTGTTTAATTCTAGTTTTAAACCATGGTGATCTGATAAGATACATGGACTTATTTCAATTTTTTGTATTTCTTGAGGTTTGTTTTGTTACTTTTTTTGTATTTGTTGAGGTTTGTTTTGTTTTGGTACTGTTAAGAAGGTTCCATGAGGTGCTGAGAATAAGGTATATACTTTTCTAATTGAATGGAATATTCTATAGATGTATGCTAAGTCCATTTGAGTCATAACATCTGTTAGTTCCCTTACTTCTGTTTATTTTTTTGTCTGATTGACCTGTCCAGTGGTGAGAGGGGAGTGTTGAAGTCTCCCACTATTAGTGTGTGGGGTTTAATGCATGATTTAAGCTTTAGAAGTGTTTCTTTTACATATGAGGGTGCCCCTGTAATTGGGATTTCCTCTAGATGGATTTTTCCTATGACTAATATAAAATGTCCTTTTTTGTCTCTTTTGATTGATTTTAGTTTGAAGTCTATTTTGTTAGAAAAAGGATAACTACACCAGCTTGTTTATTAGGTCCATTTTATTGAAATATTTTTTTCTCAACCCTTTACTCTGAGACAATGTCTGTCTTTGAGGTTGAGATGTGTTTCTTGTATGCAGTAGAAGGATGGATTCTGTTTTCATATACAATCTGTTAGCCTGTGCCTTTTTATAGGTGAGTTGAATCCATTTATATTAAGAGATATTAAAGACCAGTGATTGCTATCTCCTGTTAATTTAGTTTTCATTGTGGTGATGTTAATTTGTGTGTTTTTCCCTTCTTTGGGATTAGCTGCTATGAGACCATCATTTGTCTGTGTTTTTGTTGATGTAGCCAAGTTTCTTGGGTTGGAGTTTTCCTTCTAGTATTTTGTGTAGGGCTGGATTTGTGGCTAGATATTTTTTAAATCTGGGTTTGTCATGAAATATCTTGTTTTGTCCTTCTATGGTGATTGAAAGTCTTGCTGGGTATAGTAGTCTGGGCTGGCATCCGTGGTTTCTTAATGTCTACAAAACGCTTGACCATGAGCTTCTGGCTTTCATTGTCTCCAATAAAAAGTAGGTGTAATTCTGATAGGTTCGCCTTTATATGTTACTTGGCCTTTTTCCTTTGCAGCTCTTAATATTCTTTCTTTACTCTTTATGTTTAGCATTTTGATCACTATGTGGCGAGGAGACTGGTTTTTATTTTATTTTATTTTATTTTATTGATCCAGTCTACTTGGTGTTCTGTAAGCTTCTTGTATCTTCATAGGCATATCTTTCTTTAAGTCGGAAAACTTTTCTTCTATGATTTTGTTAAATATATGTTTTGTGCTTTTGAGTTGAACTTCTTCTCCTTCTTTTATACCTATTATTCTTAGGTTTGGCTTTTTCATGGTGTCCTGTATTTCCTGGACATTTTGGGTTAAGCTTTTGTTAGACTTAATGTTTTCTTTGACTGATGAGTCTATTTCTTCTACTGAATCTTCAGCGCTGGAGATTATCTCTTCCATCTCTTATATTCTGCTGTTCATGCTTGTGTTTGTGGTTCCTGATCATTTTCTCATGACTTCTGTTTCTCTAATTCCCTTGGCTTATGTTTTCTTTATTGCCTCTATTTCAGTTTTTAAGTCTTGAATAGTTCCTTTCATATGTATTATTGCTTTTTCTTGGTTTTCTTTAGGGGATTTGCTGATGTCTTCCAATTTTTTGTTTATCTTTTCCTCCATGTCTTTGAAGGAATTTCTCATTTCCTCTTTAAGAGTTTCAAACATTCTCCTAAAGTTATTTTTTAGGTCATTTTTGTCTGCTTCATCTATATTTGGTTGTTCAAGTCTTGCTATTGTAGGATCTTTAGGTTTTACTAGTGTCATCTTGCTCTTTGTGGTGTTGTGTGTGTTCTTACCTTTTCTACTCATCTTTTCCTCTAATGGGTGTGGTTGGGGCTGTCTGTGATTCTGTTGATTAATCTAGGTGCCAGTGAATCCAAAGCTCAGACGGTTGTTCCTTGTGGTACAGTCAGTGCCTCTGTTCTAGTTACCCCATTGGTCACTCCATGTTCCTGGAGGTTGCTCAGCACTCCTGGGCTTTGCTCCACTACCTTGGAGGTTGCTGTCTCAGGCCTGCTCTAGCCTAGGTTGTTGGCTCAGACCTGTTTCTATAAATGTCCCTGTTCTGGATCCGTCCCTGCAGAAGTCCTTGGCTTGGGGTTGGTCTCTTAAAAGATTTTGGCTCCAGTCTACTCCCTCGGAGTTCCCAGGTTCCCAGGTTCAGGGTTTACTAGGGATATGGTTTCAGAGGGTAAAAGTCCATCATGACAGAGCAGCAAAGCAATAAGCAACAGGAGTGGCAGCACGAGCAGGAAGCTACATCTTAAACCTCCAGCAAAAAGCAGAGAAAGCAAACACAAAATAGACATGTGTTTTTATTCTCAAATCCTGCCTCCAGTGACATACTTCTGCCAAAAAAAAAAAAAAAAAAAAAAGCACCTCCCCAATAATGCCACCAACTGGGGACCAAATGTTCAAAGATCTGAACCTATGGTCGATACTCTCATTCAAACCACTACACATCCCAGCTGTGTAAATACTATCCCAGGACTGACCTGGATTGGCTTCAAAGCTGGAGTCTCCTGGCAGATTCCAAGCAACTCAAAGCAATGTTTTGACATATAATGCCTCTATGCATGTACATTAATGACTTGTGGATGTCAGATGAATGGCAATGGGAAGTAGCAAATGCTAATTCCATAAGTAAATTAGTTTTTCAATGTAGTGTGAGAGATTCTCATTCTCCAGCTTATAGAAGGCAAAAATAAATTAATATTTTCTGAAATGGCCCTTTATATAAAAATCTGGATACTAGTTCCACTTTATACTTAAATCCCAACAAGTTCTCAGATTTTTGCTTTCTGTGGAAACATGATTGTTTTATTTTGTTTTTTGTTGTTATTTTTGGGTTCTGTTTTGTTTTGGGTTCCTCCCGCCCCTTTGGTTTTTCAAGACAGGGTTTCAATGTGTAGTGCTGGCTGTCCTGGATCTTGCTCTGTAGTCCAAGCTGATCAAACTTACAGAGATCCACCTGCCTCTGAGTCCTGAGTGCTAGGATTAAAGGCATGCACCACCACCACCCAGCAGAACCACATTTTTAATGTCTTTCCTCCATTCTCTTTTAAGGCACTTTTCCCCTACAGAATATGTTTCCTACTTACCTCCGATCTTTCTCTCAATTATATTATTAAAAGTGTGTTTTCTTTTCTATATGCTCAAAAAATGTACGAAGACTACATTTTTTAAAACTTGTCAACCTATTTTTAGAGATAGAGCACCAGAATTCATATACAAAATCCAGGTGTAGTGGCATTCTTGTAATAGAGAGGAAGCTGACCTAATCTACTTGTTGCAATGCAAGCCTGAGAAAAAGAAAAATCCTTTTTCTTACAAGATGGACGACTCCTGAGGAAGGACACTAGGTTAACCTCTAGCCTCCACACAAACACACTCTTCACTCCATATTTAGATTGCTATTTTAAGCTTCATAGCAATAGAAGAGCCCAGAGACAATGTCTTAGCTCAAACAAGGAGCTCAAGATGAACAGCAGAACAAATTTCTCAAAAGAACATTATTCATTAATTTGTTAGTATTTACTGAACACTCCATATATACGTAGATATCATCTCAGGTAGACAGAGTCCCAAATCAGAGATACCTAGAGATCCCATCCCAGTAGAAGAAAAGGAATGCAGTCAAAACTTGGACTCTGGGCCTACTAAGTTATGGCTGGGTGAAAATGGGAATGAACACTTCAAATGAAATGCTCCAAGAAAACTCTTAGGAGTTGAAGGAATTAAAAAATGTCTGAGATCAGTAAAAAGCCTTCCAAGAGATCCTGGAGCATCACACCATCTCTCTGTGCTCCAAATTCATCCTGTGTAAAAGAAAGTGTTGAGATCAAAACCGATTTCCACCAGAGGCTGAAAAAGATTTTAAAAGAATTATGTATTTGTACATATGAGGTCATAGAAGCTAATTAAAAGAGAAAACTCTCTCTGCTAGAATTAGAATCTACTTACTATGGTAGCAATGTCTATTTTTCAGGCTAATCAGAAGCTTGAAGACATTTGTGTGTCTCATGTCAATAATTTTTGCAATCTAAGAAGTGCTTGTATACTTGATCCTGGATCACAGACACTGGCCTATCTAAATAGATAATAGATCTGACCTATGAACAAAACCTGGTGTAAAGCAGCAGAGAAAAAGAGTAATAAACTCAAATCAAGATCCTCTCCTACTCAGTCATAGCAATGTATTTTATTCACAAAAGAACTTGGGTCAAAATAAAAGATGCTGCCCCCAGAAGTTCAAAGATACTCAAGACAACCAGTTTACTATACCTCCCCCTTTTCCTGTGAACCACTACCACTGCCATATACTATTAGGTTCTTGGTATAGATTTATCTGAAGATCAAGAAGCTAATATGCACCCTTATAGTTTTAGAAAATCCTGAGTCCTCCTCAGTCTGCCATATCTTAATCCATCTTGTTCAACACTTCCTTCCAGAAGGTGTTTTAGTGATATCAGGCATCCTTTATTTTCAACTCAGGTAACACAAATCAGGAGTACTGCCACATAGTTTAATATGTATGACTCCCTCTCCCCACCAACACCAAAGGGAAAAAAAGCAGGACTGGCTATGCAGCTTGGTTCCTGTAGAAGAAAGGAGCTGGGTCTCCATCAAGATAAACTGAAAGACCCCAACCGATTTTTCATAACGAACTAAATAAATTGGATAATGAAAATTTACAAAAATGTGACAGACAGGTTTGACCAGCAGCAATTATCAGGACCAGTTGACAGTCTTCTAGCCAGATGGTTATCAGAACCAGTGGTTATCAGAACCGGTAGCAGCAAATGATTATCTATCGGATTGTAAACTGACTCATGGGGGGCGTGGGGAGATAGGCAGGATGTCAGCTATCATGTAGTCAACAGGAAATCAAGTAGCCTGCTGAATGTCACATACTCAGGGATGGGCTGAGCTACGTTAATTTCGTTCTGGGTTGAACTCTGGCTTGTATGTCTGGACCAATCCCAATTGTTCTCGTACCTCATATTATAATTCATGGAAAACTTGTGATTTTTGTCTATAAAAGCTTGCTTGCCTGGATACTCGGGGTGCTTAGCTATCCCTAAGCTTTGCGTCCTATTGCAATCATGAAATAAACCACCTCATACGTTTGCATCTGATGGCCTGGTTATTGAGTCTGGGGGCTCCTTGGCGTTAAGACCACTTTTCAAGTCTTTCAAAACAATGCTAAAAGATTGCTACATGGGAAAAATCATTGCCTATCTAAGCTTCCAGTCTATTAACTTGAAATACACACAAAATTGTGCATCCTATACCCTTATCTGAATCTATCTCCCTAGTTCTCATTCTCTCCTGGAATGGATGTGTGTCAATGTGCCTAAGAGCAGACTCCTAGCTTCACCTGACTCTTGAGGCAATGACCATTTTAGAAACTGGCAAGAACAGATCAAAGGAGTTATATAAAGCAAATGTTTATCCACCATCTGCTGCATATAGTGTAGGCAAGGTTTCCTTGATATTACCAGTCTACAGGTGGTCTTCCTTAACATGATCTGCTGAAGGAGAAGAGAGCATGCATCACAAAGAAAGGGATCACACAGAGAGGAAACACCACAATTGGAGTAGGAATCCAGATAAAGGAAAGACAAAACTAAAATATTCAGTGGCTGAAGGACAAACAAAACTCCAACACAGCATGAGTCAAATAAACACCAACTTAAACAACATCTTCCTGTTAAGTGTCCATCAGGATTCACATTTTTTCAGCCATGTATTGCATCAGCAAATTTCTTCAATGTCCTTTTATCCAGAAGAACATTTCAGTCAATGAATTGGTCCCTATTGTTTTCTGACACATCAAAGCCTTATCCTCTGCTTATTGTTAAATTCAACACTTAATATACTTGAAAACCCACTAACTTCCAAGAAGATTTGCTAATTTGACAACAAACTGCCAAACAACAGAAAATTACTTTTTGATATTTTTCATGTATGCCCAATTTCTGACAAGTGGAAACCACCCTTATCAAGAGAAGGAAATTATCCTGTGGCACAAATGAGCTCAGGAATCTTTCTGGTCAGAGGATCCTGAACCCCATAAGAAGGCAGCTCTCTCATATATGACAGCCTATGAGGTTCTATTGCTACCCTCTACCTCTGGGACTTCTGACTAGTTCACAGACCTGCCAAGACTTAGTTTTTGTTGTTATTCTCCCTGAGTTTATTTCCTCTATACATTGCAGCAAGAGTCCTAGGAACACAGCTCTAATTCTATAGTCATGGATCTGCCTGGTAACACTGCACTCCACTTTCAAAATACTCTTGGTTCTCCCACTGAACTCAGTTTCCTGAGAGACCATTTCCCGCCAACTGTGGTCTTCTTGGAAAATCAGAACTCTCTTCCTTTAAGAGGGCTATTTTCCCAAAAGCTCACACAAGACCCCACTTTCACTTCCTCTCTAGCCTGTATGTGGGAAGGAAAGATTTTCCCATCCCAGAGACAAGTTCCTCAAAGTCAGGCTTCGACCACTGTGGAAAGGAATACTAAAAATATAAACTTTTTCTTCCGTAAAGACGATTTATTTTCTCTTTTATAGGTTGCCTAAGACAGTCTTCACAGTATGGGTAAGTCACATCCCTGTTCTCTAAGGCTGTGAACACTTTCTCATTTACAGAACAATGTTTCTGCATGATCTTCTTAGCATAGGTATCAGTGGGAGCTTTCCTGATGCTGTCTGTAAGCCTATAGGGTACTGTGTCTAATCACTGTTCTTAATAAGAAACAAGTAGAAGAACCAACCAGTTATAATCCTAAAGTAATCAAGTAGCTCAAAGTATAGTGAAAAAGTTACTTCCTTAAAGGGTGTAAGTTCATTAGCATGACAACTGATACATCTTTTGTGATTCAGAATCACAGCTTCCTTCTAATTTTCAATCATTTTAACACTAAAGTGATGTGGGAGTGTTCTCCTGTATTTTGTATTACTCTTATTGGTTGAATAAAGAAGCTGCCTGGCTTATAAGATTGGTCAGCCCTTAGGTGGGCAGAGTAGACAGAATGGAAGTTCTGAGGAGAAGAAAGGAAGTGAGCCAGATGCCATGAGGCTCCCATTGCAGATGGATGCAGGTTAGACCTTTCCTGTAAGTCACCACCTTGTGGTGACATACAGACTTTTATAATGGGTTAGTTTAGATGTGAGAGCTAGCCAAGAAAAGGCTGGAGATAATGGGCCAGGCAGAGTTTAAATGAATACAGTTCTCATGTGGTTATTTCGGGAATAAGCAAGCAACCAGCGGCTGAGCGGGCCGGCAGCTGGGGGCAGGGAGCCAGGCGCCGGGAATATAACCCATACCTCTCCCCCATTTACAACACTTAGGTCTCCACTAATAGGCGAATCAGAAGGCTTCTTTCTGAGGTTTAAATCTTACAGAAAAAATTTTGAGTTTGAAACTAGCCTGATTACATAGTAGGAGACTGTCTCCAGAAAAACAAACAAACAAATCACATGAGCAAGGGCACAGTGCACTTTTCTTTCTGCCTCAGCCATCCAAGCACTGGCTGGGATCATAGAGTACTCTCAGCCAGGCAGTGGTGGGGGGTGCACATCTTTAGGAATCCCAGGACTTGGGAGGCAGGCAGGCAAGCAGATCTCTATGACTTTGAAGCCAGCCTGGTTTACAAAGTGAGTTCCAGGTCAGCCAGACTGTAACACAGAGAAACCCTGTCTTAACAAATGGATGGATGGATGGATGAGCTGAGGGTCTACATAGCTCAATAATAAAGCAGAGCACTAGGCATTCCTGAGGTCCTGTGTCCCATACCCAAGGAGAAGGTAGTTAAAATACCCTCCATAAGTGTGAATTCTGTGAAGGAAATAAGTCACTCTAAAGTTGGAATGCAGTACAAGTTCCAAAACAGTATTATAGTCAGGGAGAGAAGAGGAGGGAAAGTCAGCACTCAGTCAAAAAATTATACATTACCATGAAATAAAATTTTAACTAGCCCAGTAGATTTTTTTTTCATCTTGACTCTGGTTTTTAAACAATGTATGTGAGAATTATGTTTTTCCAATTTAAAAAGAAGACATTTTCCACAGAGTACTAATCTAACTATGTCTAGAATTTAAAACCAGAGAGTTCACATGTGTTCAAGTAGAACGATACAATTGTGTTTTGTATATTTGCCACCTGCAAGATTCAATTTTTAAAGAGTGTATCATCTAACACACTGTGATTTCTCACTGAAGTGGTAGTATTCACCCTTAGAAAGGAAGCATGCTTATTAACAGTGTTATTTAAAGAGAGAAAATAGCAAGAAAAATGTAAACAAGGGAACTACATGTTCTCCAAGTTGGCACACTGCTTACAAGCACCTACTACTTTAATAACATAATAAATGAAGATGGTCACTACAGTCTATATTCCCATGAATGGTTCTTTTCTCTAGGAAGAAGCCCCGTGGATGACTTGTTTCAGATACACATTTTGTAAAATTACAGCCTCAAGCTAGCATACTGCCCTGGGTTTCCACCTAGGAAGGCTAGCATCCTGATGTCTTTGAAGTTGATAGTTAACAGGACAGACGTCAAACCAAATCCAATGCCTATTTCTAAATTGGAAGACATTCTAAATAATAAAAACTTTAAAACTAACACTTTCTTATGAGACTCTGTTACATCAAAATTCTTAATTCAAAACAAATGTGTATGTTTTAGCTTTTGTGAAGAGATGTAATAAACTTATTTTTACTGAATTTAAAATCCTAATGACTCCCCCTATGTAGTCAAAGCCTAATAAGGAATCTTACAAACACACTTACACTCTGTATAAGCACATAAATCTTTCCTTTCAGGGCTGCATTACTGTCTGTCCTATGAAGGTGAACTATTAGCCAGCAGGAAGCCAACACTTTGCTGTTACAAAGTTTGCTTTTTCTTTTAAACAGCACACTCAAAATAAGTTCTGTGAGGCCCCACACAGTTACTATTTTTACAGTTCATTTAGACTTTGAAGCTTTTGGAAGTTTATACATTCAAAAAGCAAGCAACTGTGCTGGAGTAGAGGAGTCTGGATACTGGCACCATCTCCTGCCCTTTTCCAGCTATGCAACTCCATAGGCCATCCACACACTGAAAACCTAAGCTTTTCTTCATGGCACTGCTGGCTCAGAGTCTCTGAGCATCTCACCAGTTTCTGAAGACACTAGTAGTGACTCCAACTGTGACCAATACAAGTGAATCCTGTAGCTCTTCATTCTGTATGTAAAGTCACACCCACTTAGCAGGCTACCTAGGATCAATGCACAGTCTATATACTGAGGAAGTAAGAATCCTGCTAGTTCTCTCCCATGTTACATCCCATCTCAGAACCATGCCTCAGGCAAGATTAAATGGCTATGGAAAAAATTCAGAACTGATATTTCAGTAGCTGAAATCTCCATTAGTGAAGAATGAATCTTTCCACAAGAAAAGAAATTTTAAGTAAATGAATATAGGCTATATGTACGTGCATTTCTCTTCTAGAAAGCAGATGAGTTCTACTGTGTTGTGTCCAAAACACATATACATCCTGTTTCTGGTGTCCAGGCTAAATAGCATTCAGGGGTTGTGGTATTTTATCTTTGTAATATTGTCATGAACAGAGAACTATGGTGAGTCCAAACATCTTCACACACAAATATCACAACTATGTCCTAGTGGCATTATGAATATTGTCATAATTGGCTTTATTTGCAAGTTTGAAGTCCACAACACTGGAAATAGAGTGCCCAGAACATCTTTATAGTAGTGGGAATACTTAGGATCAAAGCCACACACCCTTTGTGGTTATTGCTGTTCAAGGATTATAAGCCAAAGAGAAAACAGTTTGCCAGAAATTGACTATGTAGGAAGTGTGTTTTAACTGGAGAATCAGCATTGCAGCTATTTATCTGTTGGGATTAAACGCATGTTCCACCACCACTTAGCCTCACTATTCATCTTTGAAGAAAGTCAGTACAGGAACTCAAGCAGGACAGAAACCTGGAAGGAGCTGATACAGAGGTGATGGAGCCATGTGGGGTTTCTTTCTTTTGTTGAAAATACCTGTATTATCAGCAGGCATCCATCCTCTACCCCATTCTTATTTACCCTGGCTAGAATGAGGGGAAATAGGGTTGTTGATAAAAGTTGCTATCTGAGATGGAGACTGAATATGAACATTTATAATAAATTTTAGATGATGCTAGTCTAGCCCGATGTGTGTGTGTGTGTGTGTGTGTGTGTGTGTGTGTGTGTGTGTGTGTGTGTGTAAGAATAAGAATTTCCTTGTGAAATCATAGCAGGTTCTTAACTGAGAAGGTAGTCTATTTTTCTAAGAAGTTTCATGAATCCAGATGGGAACAAAGTGATAACCCCTCTAAGAGTGGGTAGAAGGAAGTTAGAACTTGAGTCTCAGAGATCTGCTTATCTGAATAAAGTTCTGAACTGCACAATATTTATTTATGGACTAACACCTTCTCTATAGCTGTCCTTCAGCAACCTGCTCTCTAGAGCAATAATAAAATCAAAACACCATTGCTTAAATGTGTTATATTTGTTTTTTGCAGTATAAAAATTATCAGTAAGATCACCTGCATTTGTGAAGAGATGCTTAGGCCATGCAGAAAGGAAAATTTAGCAAAGAAAAAAATTTAAATAACTTTTGGCATGAAGTTAAGTAATTTTTAAATGAAATAACCAAAGGTTATGCAAATAAGGGAGACTCACAAAACAGAATAGTTACTGTCTGGACCTTTACAGAAACCTAAGAAGTCAGTCACCAAATGTCTATAAAAAATAATGCCATTGATTATAATCCTGGAAATATATGAACCTGTGGTACATGCTTCTTAACTACCTTACTAGAGACATACTATCATGCATCTAAAACAAATTTGATTTCTAAAAAAGTCAAAAATTGGGTGGTTACTAAGTTAAGCAGTAATAGGATTTGAGATACGAGCCTCTTTACTGCGTAAAAATAAATTACAACAAGGTAACTTTGAACTGCTCACCCACTGTATTCCAGCATCATTCTTCCAGACTTACAATTTTAGAGCAATTCTGGCCTCTGTTCTGTGACTTCCTAAAATCAAAAGGTTTAGCAGCAAGAATTTAGACGCGTTTTTAGTGACCAGATCGACTTCATATTTCCTCTGCTTTTACCTGTGCCCTAGTATTGACTAGAAAATACTTGATTATGTCAATTAGCTCTCAGTATCACTGACTTTTCCTGAAGACTACAGTAGGCCCTTTGTCCTACTGATTACTCTTGCTGAAGGACAAAGAAATACACTCTGCTGTGAGAATGTCTGCTTCTACTTATCCAAACTTCATGTTGCAATGCCTGGCTTAAATACCACTCAGGCAGAAGCCTAATGTTACTGGAAGAGGTTCTACTCCTGAGTACACAGCATAGTCTATACTGTTCATGGCTTCAAGCATAGAAATTCTCAATTACTAATCTGTACCATCAGATGCTTAGAATAGAGAATTATGTAGACAAACCTATATCTTACCATCCAGCACCAGAATACTGCCTTGCATCTAACAGACAGTCAAGTTCACTTAAATTCCAATCAAAAGAAAGTTTTAACAATGGGAGTTTTCTTGTTCATTTTAGTTATGAACTGTGGTAAAAACTTAAAATTCCTTTTGAATTTTTACTTGGTAAGAAAGAGGCCACTATTCTTCCCACATCAGATGTGTCAAACTGTATAAAGGCATAGTATACAATGATGGGGCTTTGCACACAGGGCCAGCATCAGCCTAAAGAATCACAAACAAGTTCAGTTCAGGCACCCACTCCTCTGCTGCCTGAGTACCTAGCTGGGAGATCCCTGTGAATACCTGGGATCTTGCAAATCTTAGAATGACTCCTGTTAATGTAGATATCTTATTCCCTTCTCCAATATCCACCTTTCCTTCATCTCCACCCTCCCACAACCCCAGGCTCTCCCC
>JAQHUG010000030.1:7371903-7387598 GCA_028555095.1 Dicrostonyx torquatus
AAAAAAAAAGAATCACAAACAAAAGCTTTCCACTAATTCACGAACCAGTCTCCCTGTGTAAGGTTATAGATGTTCTTAATCCCTAACATTCCATAGAGAAACTATCCAACAAGATGAAGATAAATATCATAAGAATATGATGATTCTGAAAGAAGGTGGCTTTTTCTTTCCAATCTAACATAACAAATAACAAATGACAACAAGGACATCATGCATCTCTTCCACAGTATAACAGATTTACTCATGTCAAGGGCATCAGTCTGTTGGTGAATGAGAAATTCTCAGTGCTGTCTCCTTTCACCTCCCCCAATGACTGTAACTTTAAGCCAGCCTCTCTTAGAAGACCGGACTTAACACATCTGCCACAACAGTCCTCAGTGCATTATTATAGTTTGAATTAGCAATTATTTACCAGTCCAAGTATCTTTCTGTTCTTCATATCTCGTTCTCCCTTCTGTTGTGTTTCCTTTCTGTCTCCTGGCCCTGTGTTCTTTGTTTTCCCATCCGAGGTCACTAAGAATCTTTCTCTAGTATCAGGCTAAATGAGTAAATAAAAAACTGAGATGTCCAGAAAATAGAAAGCACTTTAACAGTCAATATGTCCCACATTCTTGAATTTTCTACAAATAAAAAATAAGAATACCAAACGCTAGACAAATCAGTGGTATAAATGTTTCCAAGTAGCAAAACCTCCTTCTAGAAATAAAATGGAACTATTTTTTTTCTATATGGAAAGTGCTCTGAAGCTCTTTAACTGCAATGATAAGTAGAACCGGTTGGGTTTATTCTGCTACTGAGTATAGCCAATCATCACAAAAGTCAAAATTACATAGCTAATATAAAAAGAAATGCATAAACAATCATTCCAACTTATAGCAGTCAAGAATCTTCCTCAAGTGAAGTCTCCTACTCCAGATTTTAAGAACAAAAATGATGGACAGGGAAATTTTTGATACTAATAAAACATAATTCTCTGACACAAGTTCAGACTGCAGAAGGCAACTGGATGGTGGGTGATCCTACACTTTTTATTTTTAAATAATTAAGTGCCTCATACTCCTCTAAGGCATATGTATAGGGAGACTATGCTAATTCCATAAGAAAAATTGTGAAAGTTCTCAATCTCAGTACTAACAACTGAAATTCTAAATGGTGTAGGAGGGTTCTTCTGTATTTGGGTTACTCTCATTGGTTGAATAAAAGGATGTCTGGCCTATAGAATAGGACCCAGCCCTTAGGTGGGTGGAGTAGACAGAATGGAAGGCTGGAGAGAAGGAAGTGTGCCAGACACCATGATGCTCCAGCCCGAGATGGACACTGATTAGACTCATGCCGGTAAGCCACAGTCAAGTGGTGATACATATTATCAGAAATGGGTCAGTTTTAGATGTGAGAGTTAGCCAAGAAAAGGCTAGTGATAATGGGCCAGGCAGAATTTAAATTAATTTAATTGTCGTGTGGTTATTTCGGGCATAAGCTAGCTGGCGGCCTAGAGCCAGGAGGGAAGAAACCTCTCAGGTGCCGGGAAAACGGCCCCGCTCTCCAGCGGGACACAACCACACCTACACAACACTAAAGATAATTTTTTTTTAATTCCAAAAGCAGGTTTCAGATCCTTCCACAGTCTGACCCTCCAAGGACCCAAGGCAACAACTCAAGTTTTACAAAATTGTGTTTCAGGTGGCCTCAAACTCACAATCTTCTGCTTCAACCTCTCAAATGTTGGTATTACAGTATACACCATCAAATAAGTTGATGGCATTCTCAAAGCAAATCAATGTATGATAAATATAACTGGATTCTAAGTTAAATCATTTTATATACATAGAAAGGATTGTTTTTAGTAACAAAGCCTTTTGTCATTTACATACAATTATGTGTACTTTGAGTTAACAAGTTAGTCAATCCTTTTATATGAAGATTCTGTATAATTCTTGGGAATAATTTTAGCAAGATCGACCCCACTACTTTCTAAAACTAAACAGCCAATAGGAAATTACATGTCATTTATAAAAGTGTCTACTATTGTCTGCATACATAAGTAAAATGAGATTTAATGTGCTTTGGAAACTCTATTTCAAATAATGGCAGAAGTAAAGTAGAAAAAACTCAGATAACAGCCTCACATGACATAAGACAAACTAAGGTAACCTGACCCCAACCTAATAACAGAATCAGGAAATAAAATTCATTTGTCACCTTGGCAAGGTATCCTGACAAGAAAGGGCAATTAACATTTATTTTGTCTTCTTCATGGGAAATCAGCATATTGTCTTTTCAATAAATATGTTGTTCTTTAAAAACAACCTGCTCCAATATTAACCTTAATTAATTAACCTTATCAAGTTGTCAGCCATTTTAGAGTTCAATAAGGACTGTGCTTTGCTTTCTAATATGGCACTTCTCAATTGTGTCTGCATATGACATGCACATTTCCCAGAAGTTTCCAATTCTTAATTCTAGCCCAATTTCAATATGAAGTCTGGAGAAACACATTCTGACCATAGCATGTGACTTAACACTCTATTTGTCACAGAACTGAATGAAGTTCATGCAAGTCAACATGTTAATTCTTTGTGCTCACCAGACTGTGAATATTATGGGTAGAAGAGCCAGGGAAAGAACATGTTTGATGATGGACATTCATATTCGGTATTATTACCGTCTTTCTGGATGTGACTTACACATCCAAAACTCTAAGGAACTCTATCCATCAAGTAAGGAAATGTGCTTCATTTATCTTGTCTAAACTAAATAAACAAAGCCTCTAGGATAACGTAACTACTCACTTAAAATTGAGTGCAATTTACTGATATGCATATAAAACAATTAGCAAAGCCTTTTGTTCTTGCTTTTACAAAAAAATCTACAATTCTCATGTGATAACCAGATATTTCTACATAATTATTAGTAGTAACTAACTGTGAAATTCTACCCTCGGCTGGTATATGCAGCCTTATCTTTTTTTAAAAAGGAAGGGAATGGTAGACTGCAACACATTGTTTTTTTAAATTGCTCCCCCACCACAAAATTCACACAGGACTGGTAATTCAAACAGTGAGTGTCCCTTAAGGAAAATTGAGGATTTTTTTTCAGGTGGCAAGAAGTCTTTTTACTATTGCTCCATATATATGATCCTTGCAAAAATATAACTCAGTACCATCAAACCTCAAAAAAGCACAGACCTTGCAATGTGAGATAAAGCAGTAATGCAGTAAACACATCCCCAGCAGAATAATGCACAGAGGTTAACAATGGGGTGGGAATGGAGGAGGTGAAATGTCAAAATACAGAGGAAAAAGTTTCATCCCATTCCACCTGGAGCCAAGCCAGGCTACTATGCCTGAAACACAGATAGCAAGCTCTGGATCAGTTCTGCCCTCAGTCTCAACTGCAATGCACTGGAGATTAACATCTGCCTTTCAGAAGCCCCCAGTCCCTACCTTCTTAGCCTTCAATTTGATTTCATGAAATAAAGTCTAGGTATAAAAACCTAGACTTAATAACATGGTAGGCTATGAAGCATCTGTAAGAATCAGAGAAGTTCAGGCACCATTTCTTTACTCTAGTAAGTTCAAGCCCTGCAAGGAACCTCACACTTATTATCAACACACATAAAACAGTGCTCACTGTCACCCTGTGTGGCATGAAAGGCATCTGACAAAGGGTTTCCTTACCCCATGGCTCTCTCTGGACACACTTCTATTCAAGTAAAATTTGAAAACACATCTGTGTAAAAATTTATTGTTCCATTGTAAAAAACAAAACAACAACAAAAAACCTGACTGAGGGTCAAAGGTATAATTCAGCGATTAAGCACAACTAGGCCCCAAGTTCAATCTTCAGCATCCACCAAAACCAGGAAAAATACCTTGTAGTAATGAACACACATATACAACACACAGAAGAAAGATATTCTGTAACTAAAATCAGGAAGAACACCACATTTCTAATCTGAGCTTGGATTCAGAAATCACTTGCTGACTTGTTTTTAATAAAATGACACTAAATTCTGTAATAACATAAAGGAGTTAAGAAAAGTCTTTAGCATTCTAGAACTTCTCTTTAATAAAATATAATCACTGTAAACCAAATATAACACTGTGTTCCAGCTGGAATAGGACTGCCATAAGTTCAAAGTCTTACCAAGATCCTATCTCAAAGAAAAGAAAAATACTATAACTGCCTAAGTAAGTTCCTATAATTTAGTCTGGAAACAATGTAAGGAAAGTACCACTTTCACGGAAGAAAACATTCTAACATCACAAGTATACATTTTGGGGTTTTTGTTTTTAAGGAAAAGTACAATTTTCCTTCATAAGTAAAGTTTAGAGTTTGGAAAAGGCTTCATTCTTTTATTAAATCACTTTATTGTAAGGATTTTCTTCATTGTATCATTTGAGGTGAGAAGACACACCCTAAATCTGGACCACACCTTCAGGTGACAGTCTACATAAAGGGACATGGAAGAAGGAAGCTTTTGCCCATTCCTGCTTACCTTCACACTCACTACCAAGTTCATCTACTCGGTTGCTGAGGCATTCCTTTGCTGGTATTAGAACCTATTTGGAATTCCAACATAGAATAAGACCAGCCAAGACATCCAGACTCATGGACTGAACAACTAGCAGATTTTTGGCCTTTTCATCAAACGACAGCCATTGTTGGACTAGCTGGATGCTAGCCTGTAAATCACTCTAATACAGCTCTGTGTGTGTGTGTGTGTGTGTGTGTGTGTGTACATATATATGTAGATATATGAAATTTTCTCATTCTATCAGTTCTGATCCTAGAGAACCCTAATACATACTTTCAATTACATTTTTATGTAGTTATCCAACACACACACAATGACAGAGCTGAAAGGAGGAGAGGGAACTTTATAACCTCTTTCATGCGCTTTTGCATATCCTTCATCCTTCCTCACCACTTCAACATCTTCTGTTTTAAATCAGAGAAATCTTTGTGGCTGGTGTTCAACTTAGCCTTTCAAAAACCATCTTCTTCCCAGTGACTCATGCGACCTTGGATAAGCTAATCACTCATATTCATATTAAAAGAAGTTAAGCAACTTCCTCTCACTTAGAAAAGTATCCATGTGCTACAAATGTAATCATATGCATTAATTAATGATCTCTTTGCTCACTCGTGTTAAGGTTAAGTAGGGAATCTGGTTTCAACACCATGGGTTCCAGGGGTCAATTTACAGGCATGTACTCAATGTGAAAGGAAGAGGCCTGCATTTATTAGCAGCAGAAGTACCTCCTGGTGCATAACAAAGAAAAAGTTTACATGAATTACTGCCAAGAGCTTATTCAGTACTTATAGAAAAGATGGAAGGCAATTTATTCTACATAATTATACTTAAACACACACACACACACACACACACAGAGAGAGAGAGAGAGAGAGAGAGAGAGAGAGAGAGAGAGAGAGAGAGAAGATTTACAGTGACAGCACCTTAAATAGCAAATTCACCTAGTGAATTTTAAATAGTCAGATTTTAGTACACATACAATTTCATAGGAAGTTAGGCAAGAGTGTGGCTCAAAGCATATTGTAAGACAACAAAAGAGACAACGATAAGCTGGCCACTTTGTTGGGTGGTCTTTGATTTGTAAGTTTTCTCTCTTAACCTCACTTTCTAAGTTAGCAAATGAGAGTAGTGTCTGTTTCTATTGGCTTCTCCCAAGTGCTGCTTATATGTGTGCAATACAGCTCACTGCTGACCCACAATCAGTCCTCCCTTGGTAAATGGAACTCACTTCAATCATATCATTACCATGATGATTAGAAAAATACTGCCTGAACAATACTCTAAGTTTGCAAAACATCAAATAATTGGGGTGGGGGAGGAAAGTGAAAAGAAAGAGAAGAAAAGAGGAGAGAGAGCACTCACACAACAACCTTTGGTATCCACACTCACACCCACAGATGGCTGAGTTTCTTCTGGAGGCAAGCTACACAGGTTAGTTTTTCCTATTCCAACACTGGAGGAGCAGCACCCAGAAGACAAGCAATGCCAAGAAACTTTGGGTTGAAATCCAGGCTGCCAGGCCTTGGTTGGCCACTGCCTAGCGTCTAAGTAAATGCTAACCTAGAAATAAAATGTTCCCAAACTCTCTAAAGAGGTCCTCACCAACCACAGTGGTTATCATTGGTGGTGTACCTGTTTTCAATTCTCCTATCAACTACATATCCCTCAGTTATCAACCAAAATCAACTACTTAGAAAACAAGAAAGATAGGGAATCCTGACCTATTCAATGCACAGTTTCATAAAGCAAAAGGACAGTTATGATCATTGCTAAAAGAAACAACACTGAAACATGCCCTTTTGAAATATTTGGGGTAAACAGAAACATCTCGACAGAAAAATCTTAACATCATATACCTAAGAAATCAGCGGGTTCCAAATAATCTGCAAGCCTGCAAACTGACCTACATTCCTTTTGGCGGACCAAACCAAATAATAAGGACGTCAAGTTTGGCTTTGTCTTTTAAAACTGGGAGACAGGGCAAGGTAATTGATTCTTAGAAGCTGAAAGAACAAAAGCATTCATTTAGAGATACCCCTAATTTGGTAACTCATCATTTCCTCCCAATGCATTCTAGGTCCCTTTTGCAAAATGAAGTATCATATGCCCCAGAATTATCAATGCATCCACCTGGGCCTTTCTTAATTCTTCATTGTGTCAGAAGAGAAAACTGACCTTCAAACACACCCTGTTCTATCTCCACTGCAAACGCGTGCATGATACTCAAATAGCAAGTAAATTCTACCAAGATTATTTCCTTCAACAGAAATGTAATACCTAATTTCCCTCAGAGAAAACCATGAGGGCTAGAATATAAAGGGCCCACAGGAAAACTGCAGGCATAGGAAGGAAGCATTTATGCTATTTCACACTTGCGCACATTTTACAGATTGGCTGTCTTAGCAGGACTCAGGGGAGGTCACCTGTCATCACCTACAATTGACAGCAGCGCCATGCCACACAGAATAGCCCTAGAAGGAAGCTGGAGTGCATATCCTGTGTATTGCCTCCTATAACCATGGACCAGGCATGGAAACTAAAAGAGGGCAGAGGAAAGAAAAAGAGAAATTCAGAAAGAAAACTCAGAATGGAATGAGACTGTCAGCTTTGGAGAGGCACTGGTGCAAGGTGCTGAAGGCTAGAATCTTTAGGTAGGGAACATTACAGTAACTACCCCAGGAAAGGATCATGCAGAGTGCCTTCTACTGTAGGATGGCATCTCCTCTAGTCTGTGGAAGGGGCAAACATACCCACTACAGGTCTCCAAATCCCTATGATTTTGGAATCTGTGTCTAACTCTTTTTGTAGAATGTTTGTCTGGTATTCAGTAGGCCCTGAGCTTCATCCTCAGAAGTGCATAAAATCTGGTGTGGTAATATATGTCAATAATCACAGCACTCAGGAAAATAAGAAGTCCAAGGCCATTCTTGACTACAAAACAGTTCAGTACCAACCTGACCTATATGATAATCTCTCAAAAATAATAATAATATGCCAAACTAAGTGAGGCATGGTACCAGATACCTGTAATCTAGGCACTTGAGGCTCAGAAAGTAAGCTTTAAGCTAGAAGTTAGAGGCCAATCTGGGGTACACTGAGTACCATACATATCAGGGCTACATTGTGAGATCTTGTCTTTAACAGTAGCCAAACTTCAGAGAAGCAAAGACAGCAAGCAGGCCTGGAGATAGACAAAATGTCATATGAACATGGTGCTCAAAAGCCTGCCCTGGTGACCTGATGGATCAATGATTTAACAGCTAAAGAGTCACTACTATGTGGTGTCTTCAATATCTCAGCTAACCTGGAAGAGGGGCTCTTGCATATACATGTCTGTCTTCACAAACACCTGCTCATATATGCATACATACTTGCATTCCATATACTCGAATACATCACACACACAAAGAACACACCCATGATACCCACATTGCATCTCAGAGCTGCAGGAGAATCTAGTGTCAGAGCTGTCACAGTTGTGTAAGCGACTATCTTTACCGCAGGCATCATAGATGTAAAAAAGAAGAAGATGGGTTTAAAGACACACAAACAGAAGGACACCAATATTCCAGTAATTTTATTGAATAAGATTCAACTTCTTTGTTCATTGTAGGTCAGTGGAAGGTGTTTATGTTGCAACAAGCATGAGGGAATCCTCTGGAAACACTCAAACATAAATATACAGACTCACAGTAGTGAGACAAGCAATGTACATACACATACACATGAACACTAGATGTGTTAATTTGGAAGAGAATGGTCCCTATAGTCTCATATTTGAGTACTCGATCCCCAATTGGTGGAACTGTTCAGGAAGAATTATAAGGGTAGCCTTGTTGGAGGAGGTGTATTACTGGGAGCAGGTTTTGGGGCTTCAAAAGACTTGTATTGTTCCCAGTGTGCGCTGTCTCTCCCTCTCTTCCTTATAATTATGGGTCAAGACATGAGCTCTCAGCTTTCCCCCTTTTCACCCTTCCCCCATCATGTACTCTAACTTTTTAAGCCAAGTTAAACACTTTCTTTCATAAGTTGCCTTGAACATGGTGTTTTATAACAGCAACAAGAAAGTAACTAGCACACCAGCCTAGAAACTACTCAGCCACAACTTCTACACTTTCCCATTCTATTTCCTCATTCTCATCAGCATCAAGAGATATTTACTCTGCTAACACATAACACCCAGGGGAGGTGCATCTTCCAGGCAAACTGTGATTACTCAGTTTTCATTTAAGGGCTTGTGAGTCTCCACAAGCCATCTCTCCTTGACTCACTTAAGCTTGGTTGAGATTGGAAATAATTTCCATAGGCTAGGAATTACCTTCACCTGTTACAAGGCTCTCTCCTGTAGAAGAAATGGTATGAGATTGGTGGATATGTGCCCCCTTTCACTATCATAAAACATTATCTTCTATCAAAAAGAAAAAGAGACAATTTGACATTGCTGGGGATAAGGAAAGTTTTCTATATATGAATGAATGCAGGCTGTAAACAAAGCCCTGGCATTTGACAAGTAGTGAAAATCAATGTATCCTCTTGTCTTCGGCTTACTAGAGAGTCAATCACATGCCCATTACAATGTACATGTCTGCAACTGACCTGCCAATGAACAAGCAGCTGATATAATCTTTTAAATAAAATTAAATGACCTTCACATCATTGCCCTACAATGTGTGGATTTTTTAAGGCTCACTTATCTGTTCCACATCTATGTTACACAATAGAAACAAGGACACTGAATTAAACACATTTAGTAGCTCAGTCACTAAACTCTTTTGACAAGAAGGTAAGTTCACACATCCTACACCCAAGACAACTAGAACCTTCAAAGGGCACAGGAAAATGCATAAGATCAAGAGCTGACTATTCAGGAGACAGAGGTTTGAACTCCATTCACCTTCCAAATGACATTCTTACTATCAAGCAGCTGACTTATCTATATGCTTCTATTATTGTCTTTACATTGGATTGAAACTAACAAGAACCTCCTTGAAAACTGTTCATTTGGATTTTATAGTTTACCAATGTCTGAATAAAGTTATAAAATGGCAAACCTTTCCGAATTAACCATGTTATAGTATAAAATGACTACTAAAAAATGAATTATAATGAGAAATAAAGTCCATATTGAAATGCATCAATATATCTATTTCATAAAAGGAATTATGATTGAAAGAACAGAATGAAAATAAAAACATTCCAAGTATCAGGCAAGAAAATTTATCTTGGATTGTTGATTATATATGCTTAATGAATTATAAAGAGTAAGGTCAGAAACAA
This sequence comes from Dicrostonyx torquatus, assembly GCA_028555095.1. Classification (NCBI taxonomy): domain Eukaryota; kingdom Metazoa; phylum Chordata; class Mammalia; order Rodentia; family Cricetidae; genus Dicrostonyx; species Dicrostonyx torquatus. The sequence continues at coordinate 7,381,718 of JAQHUG010000030.1, forward strand.
CCTTGTAGCCATTAGTTCAATGCACATCTTTACACAACTCAAGCTCCACTGTAATAAGGAAGCTGTGTAGAAGTCTTCAGAAACCACTTAAATTGGCACTAACAGAACTGCATGATTTTTGGCTACAAATTTCCTGGCAGTTGTTCTCCAAGGAAGATACAGAGAAAGGCATCAACCTTGAATATAGATATTACTAATGGTTTTATAACAGGGAGCTGACCCTAGAAGGTCTTAAACAGTGTGCTGGAAATATTCCAAAAGGAAAGGCACAATGAAACAAAATTATCAGTTTCATTTGATTACCAGAATCTGCTTTTTTTTTTTCTTTTCAGTTTTTAGGTAAGAAGAAGAAGAAAGAGGCAGGCATAGTGTTTTATACCTGTATTCCCATTATCTGAGAGGCTGAAGCAGGAGGATTACCATTAGTTAGAAGCCAGCTTGAGCTAAGAGCAAAGACTTATCTGAAGGAGAAAGAAAGTGAAGGAAGAATAAAGGTGAAGAAAGAAAGTAAGGTGGAAGAATTAAAAACATGTTTCTCAGAATTTAAATTCTATAATACGCAAGTACACAGAAAAAGAAGCAATACATTTAATAATTATTAAATATTGTTTATAATATTTAATAACTATCAATAAACTTGAAGAAGTAGGGTGAAATGTAATTATTATTTCTAACGGGTTTTTTTAAAGTTCACAGTAAAAAATTTTCCAAGTTGGGCACCTTTTATCCTAGGATGGCAAATAATACATAGAGAGGCATGAGAGAAGGATGAGAGAAGGAGGGAGGGAAGAAATTGTTCCATTAGTTACATACCATTTGGGGGGGGGGGTTGTTGTTGCTGTTGCTGCTGCTGTTGTTAGAAAGGGTATCACTATGTAGCTCCTATTTACTTGGAGCTAACTATGTAGAACAGGCTGGTCTCAAACTTAGATATCCCTCTATGTCTGTGCTGTGCTGTGATTAAATGTATGCACAACCATACCCAGCACGTGCCACTATTAAAATTACCTGTGTAAAACAAAGTTATAAACAGTACATACAGTACATAGAGCAAAACTGATATCTCAAAAGGTTTTACCAAGCAGCTTAACTGTTTTAGTTTCCTTTTACTGTTTTAGTTTACTTAAACTAAAATTTAACTGTTTTAGTTTACATTTGTTTTCTGCATCTTAAATGTGTGAGTCACAGGCAACTACTCTCTGTGTCTTGCTGGTACCCAAGGTTAACAAAAGGTTATCACTATGAAAATGTGCTTTAACCTTTCTACCCATCAGAATGCTTATAAAAAGTTATTTCACCCAAATATATGGTAAGAGTTTCCTACTTTCCTATTTCTATAAAGTATGCCTAATCAAATTCATCTTAGTGTATCTACTGGAAGTCATGCATAAGAAAAGAAACTAGTGAGCATATCAATGTGACCAGATACCAACAAGTGTATGCAAATGAACGACTCTAAAAAACAAGGTCAAGGGGTAGCAGCAGCTTTTTGCAGCAACTTATCTTCCCACAACCTGAACAGTCCTCTACTCATCCCAACTCATCACTGAATTGATTCTGTACCATGATTAATGGGGGAAAATTCACTCCAAGCACTTTATTCCTGGAAAATTTACTTAAATATTCATGAGCTGTGCTTACTACTCTACGCAATCCTGAATCATTGGCAGATATGATGTCTTACTTTTATTTAATTTTTTAATCAATATTTTAGATGAGAAGAAAAAAGGAGCATTTGTCTGCAAAGACCTGTCTACAGATGATGACAGTACTGTATACCCCAGAAGTGGCCCTCACAAAACGCATGGTGGGTGATACCTCAATTGCTGATACTCATGGTAGAATCTCACAATCCAGGTTTTAGCCTTCTCCAGAAAGAAAATTCGGCCAATTTACCTTCCTTACTTTTTCTCTCATGCAAAGTGCCTCCATGATTCCTGGTCTCAGTAGAAACCATAGCTGGGATAATTCTTGTTATGAATAACCATCATAATATCTATGTTTCCATCATTCAAATGCAAACTTTCTTCTTCCCACCCCTACCATGAGGACAAGCTTATCTGTTTCCCTTCTCTCCCCACTACTGTGGGATCCACAAAAGCTGGCTGATCTATGACTCCATAGGCCATTAAGATTTAAAAAATAAACATCCTTTCAAGCATCAAACTGAAAAGCTGGGCATGGTGGCACAGGTCTTTAATTCCATCACTCAGGAGGAAGAGGCAGTGGATCTCTGTAAATTTAAGGTCACCCTGGTCTCCAAAGTGAGTTCCTGGACAGTCAGAACTGTTGTACAGAAAAACCCTATCTCAAAAAACAAACAAAAATAAAACAAAAAGTCACAGTGAAGTCCCATCCACATCACTACAAGATCCTAAAATACTCTGGAATCCTCACTTACCTGAAAATCACGACTGATTTTCTTCAAGAATGAACATAGCTAAGGATATAGCTCAGTTGATAGAATACCTGCACAAAGTCCTGAATTCGACCTCCTGTTCCACCTAAACACAGAGTGATGAGACAAACTGACCTGGAGGCAGGAAGATAGTCATTGGCTATTTAATTCATTTTCTAATGGCACCAGGGCTACATGAGACCATGTCTCATGGAAAAGAATGAATGCAGGTGATTAAATGAATGAAATCTAACTACAAAAGAGAACAATGAAAGATTGCAACTGGACATTCAGAAAGGTGAACCAAACTTAACCTTCAAGTTTCTACCTGAATAACTTATGCAGTAAAGTCGTTCTTGAGGAGCATGCCTATTCTGATGAGACGTCTGAAGACATACACATAAATAATTTCAGAAAACAGTTAACTATGGCTAAAATCAACCTTCTAGATTTGACATTTGTTTTAATCGAATAAGGCAAAAAAAAAAGAATTTTTTTTGAAAACAGGTAAAATGATGCTAGAAAATTGGAAAATGGGTTAAGAGTTTGTCAAGTCTTAGGCTAGGCAGATGGCTTGGTTACTTAAAGTGCTTTCCATGTAAGCATGAAGAACTTAGTCTGGATTCCTAGAGCCCTCATAAAAAGCCAGGTACGGTGAGGCAGACTTGTAATGGGAGTGGAGACAGATATATCCCTGAAGCTCATTGTCTCGACAGCAGTGTAGACGGAGGCTTCTGTTCTGCCTGGTCCCACAGCTGTTCAGTCCCAAAGAAACACACAGAGACTTATATTAATTATAAACTGTTTGGCTTATTAGCTCGGGTTTATTATTAACTAGTTCTTACAACTTAAATTAACCTATAATTTTTGTCTATGTTTAGCCACATGGCTTGGTACCTTTTCTCAATAACACATTCTCACCTTGCGTTCTCTGCTGGTGACTGCCTCCCTGCCTTTACTCTTCCCAGAATTCTCCTAGTCTGGTCGCCCCACCTTTACTTCCTGCCTGGCTACTGGCCAATCAGCGTTTTATTAAACTAATATGAGTGACAAATCTTTACAGTGTACAAGATCATTATCCTACAGCACAGTAGTAGATTCCATGAACTTCAGGGTCAGTGATTGAGGCTGTTAAAAAAAATAAAGGTGGACAGTCATTAAGAATGGCACTGGAGATTAACCTTGGGCCCCCACACAGCTGCATAAATGTGCACACACTCATACTAACAAGTATACATACATATCTTGTGGGGGTGGGGGATAAAGTAGTTTTTTAAAAGTTTTTCCAGAACTTAGTATTTCTAAACCCTTTTTCAAGAAATAGAATTTCAGAGAAAAAAATTCTATCCAAGTACCTTTTTTTGTTTCACAGACTGAAACAGAGTTCTTATGCTATGTACTGTTTTGTTTATTTACTTAATGGCAATATAGGGACTGGGTCTAGTATCCCATTGAAGTATAACCCCAGCACTAAGATCACTCTTTTAATCTAATAAATATAATCTTTCTAATCCTTTGACAGGTACTTCCACATCTACTACTACCAAGGATAGTTGGTAGCTGTGGATGTGACAGCAACTCAAGTTTTTAATATTTAGTATCCAAGCAGACTTGGTTCAGTACCTCATAGGCATGGTCTCCTTTCAACATCTTCATTTTATGTACAAGTAAACTGAAGCTCTAGAGAGGCAAACTCTTGCCAAAGTACCCTGAAACTTAGATTGCAGTTCTAACTCCTCTTCCTCCTTTATTCGTCACCATCAAACAGGAGTGTTTCTCTCAAGCCTTAAGAGAAGCTCTATTCTATGTTTTTGTTGTTTTATTACAGGATATTTAAAAATTATAAGTCCTATTGTCATAGCCAATTTAAGAATTCTAATACTGGCCCAATTTGGGAATGGCACTCACAACACAGTTTTGTTTGCTTTCACATCCTCCAAGGTTCTAAAACAATTCCAGGAAGAATTAATAAGATACAAGTTAGGATTTGTTTTGCTCTGATTTAAAAAGGTTGCAAAGGGGCTTTTTCTTATTAATTGAAAAGTTCTCCTGTTCCTGCCTTCTTTATCACTGATTAGTTAATAAGTATAAGCAACAAGAGGCTACCATTCTCCTAAAAGTAGTGAAGGCATAAAACAAGCATTTCTATCTGCCCGACTGGAACAAATGGGTGCTCTCCATAGGCCAATGACCATGGACTAGAATGCCTTAGGATTTCTTAGTGTGTATCTTGGGAACACTGCAATCTAAGCCAAAAATTGCATCTCCTAAATGAATCACATGAATTTAAGAAGTCAAAAACTCGCCATGTGAGCAAATGGAATCAGAAACGTACAAGATGCCTGTGAGGAGACTGCTGCTCAGTCAGTTAGACCCTTCTATCTCTCATGTGTCCCTTAAATCCCCCATGTACTCTTATCAGTGATGATTTTATCCTTTTTTAGATATACTGTTTTAATATCATGCTAAGAAACAAGCAAGCCTCCAAGATTCTGAAGAAGATCAGTGTGGTCCTTCCTCACGCCACAGAACACAACCATATGCTATACCATCTCCCACCTAGCAGAAGAGGAAGTGCTGGTCCCATGAAGGAGGCTTTACTGGGGGGAAAAAAGGGAAAAAAGAAGAAGAAGGAGAAAAAAAAACACCTAGAATGCCTTAACCCAATAAGCAATGTTTTACTCCTCTTCAAAATAACTAGTTAAAAATTGTGCTAATAGCAGTATATGTTTGAGCAGAGACCATTACATACCTAAGAACAACAGAAACATACTCCTCCCAGCAGGGCAGACTGTTTAAAATGTATATGCCACCAGATATTTTAACACCAGAAGCTTCATGATCCGGCTTATGCATGAGTGGCCCAACCCATTTCCCATTCATAGTTCCCAACAGCCGTTATGCTTTACCTACTCTATATATCTTACCAATACTGCCTGTTTATCCCCTAAATGATTGTAGAAACACTGACAGACATACTAAGTATCCATGTTTCATAGCACTTTGTAGCATACTGCTTTGGAGGATAAGCACTTTCTACTTCTATGTGCTTTGTGCCTAAACCTGTTATTTGGCCAAGTCACTATTCAATATTCTTTGTGACTAAATAAAACTGTATAAACATTTGCTATTTCTGAATTAAATGCAGACTCCTTATTTACTGTACATCCTATTACCTAAATACACATGACAATTTGTTTATTGTCAAGTATACAATTTATTTTTTAGCTTAAGCTTTGATGATATTTTACTACTTTTGAAGCCCCTTTTGACCCACAATCTCTCTTAATTCCCATTTCACCTCCTACCCTCCCATCCAAAGCCTAACTATGAGACTTCTAATCTATAACTAGAGACAATTAATACAATCGTGATTAAAACCCCAGAGGCTACAAGGTAGAGTAGAAGCAAGGAGACTGTCTAAGTTACCAGAGAGTTCTGAAAGTCAGAGTTACATGCTTCCTCTGGCTTTAGCCTAACCAG
>JAQHUG010000030.1:7387837-7458137 GCA_028555095.1 Dicrostonyx torquatus
CATAAACATATCCTGGCTCAAAAGACACAGCACTAGGAGAGTCATGTTCTAAGTACTTTGTGCTCTATACTTATTACAGGATAATTTGTAAAAATGTAAAAACAACTCCCATGCAAATCAATGGAATGGGCATGGTGAGGAATCAAGAGTACCACTCACACAGGCTCAAACAACACTGAGAGATCATACATAGGCACTTGAGAAAATAATGGGAGCATATTACTGCTACATTCCATATAAAATAAACTCATGCCCTATTGGGTCATGGGATCCTTGATAATGTATTCTTTATAAACAGAAATCATTTGCATCTTGCTCAGAAAAAACAATCTCCAAGTTGATGTGTAGTGTCACAAATCTGGGCCTTTAGCCAATAAAAAAGATGTGTCAAACAAACGTAAATTTTTCGGACCATTTTAAAACCATGTGAGGGAGCTCCCAGAACAAAAATATGACTTTTCAAAAGTATCCTGACTTCCTCCTACCCCATTTCCAAATTATAGACAACTGTATAAACTGCAATAAGAAATACTCTCTAATATTCTAACTTTAGTATGAGATCCCCTTATTTTCAAATTAATATTTATATATAACAAGAATCTAAGCACACTACTGGTACCTGCTTTAAAACAATATTTCAAATTGTTGAAGTACATTCTTCAATCCATGGTAGGCTTGTGATGGTTTGCACAAATCATGTATCTTTTGAAACCAAACCATGAAAAATAACTTCCCCTTTGCTGATCTGAAAAAATGAAATAATACTACCATCTTGAGGCCATCCTGATATGTGGAAGCACAAATATAGTAAAGAGAAGACACATGGTAAATCAGCCCAAGCATCAAGCAATGAATAAAAGTTCCTCCACACTATCCTAGCCTTTCCAGCCAAGACCCTCGACACCGTGAAAGAGCAAGATATCCCACTGTTCAAGTATAAGTTAATGATAAAATCCATGAGCATTTGGGAAAATACAATTATTTTCTACAACAATACTTTAGGCTGGTTCTTTGCCTACTCACAGTCTGGGCTCAGACACGTGTCTGCTTACTGATCCTATGCAAACAGGTACAAGTTCCTATCCCATTTCAACAATAAAAACAGACCACACCAAATAGTGTTCAAGCCTTAGTAAATCTATTCTACATAGAAATGGCTGGCATAAGTCAAAGTTCTGGTGATGTGGGATGTCCATATGTGTGTGTGTGTGTGTGTGTGTGTGTGTGTGTGTGTGTGTGTGTGTGTGTTGCTTTTACTGATTGATGAATAAAGTTGTTTCTGCCAATGGCTTAGTAAAGCTAGGTGGAAGTCCAAACAAAAACACAGAGAAAGAGTAGGTAGAGTCAAGGAGAAGCCATGTAGTCACCAAAGGAGAAAGAGATCCAAACACTACCAGCAAGTCATGAGCCTCATGATAAAATATAAACTATTAGAAATGAATTATTTTATAGTTAAAGCTAGCCAGGAAGAAGCCTAAGATTGGCCAAACAATTGTATTTAATATATTAAGCAGCTGCAGGGACCCTAGAGGTAGAAGAGAAACCAAAATCAGACAGGACAGAAAATACTTCTAGCCACATTCTGGTTCTGTTAACTTTGAAATATCTCAGAAAGAAGGTGACACTACAGGGTCAACTCTGAGGTTTCATGGCCTCCAGAGCCCAAAACAAGAAATACTTTTTGGTTCCTTTTTATGTGAATCAGCTAACCGACTCCTAACCTAAGGCTGTACACCAGCAGGTCCTGCTATTCCCCAACCCCTACAAATACTACATCCTAGAGCATAAGTGTAGGTAACAAGCCATCACAGTCATAACCCAAAGGCTAAAGACAGAAACAGGAAGCAAGAGACATTAAAAATCCTTCCAACAGGAGCCCTGGGTACTGAATAAGAAGGGGCAGAACTATAGGACTAGCGAAATGATATGAGAAGGCAAGAGGGCCTATCATCTCCAACCTCTACACAGTACACATTTCTGAAGTGAGCAAAACCAGCATGAGAATTGACTGTGCCATCCAAGGACTGAATTTTTCTGTGTAGGAGTCACATGCACTCCATTTTGATAGCCTAACTAAAATAATGCTTTCCTGATTACTTTACTGCACATAAGAAGAGCTTTCAGAATTCATTTTCATCCTTAGGAAAGTGTGGGGGAGGGCATCTAAGCTTTCTCCCTTAAAACATCTCATCTCTTGGGAGGGGATCAACCAAGAAAGAAGTCAAATATCATAAAATATATCCATCAATATGAACATTAAATATTAATAATACATTTTAAGTTAGAGATGAGTTAAGTCACATTTCAAAACCTCTAAAAGCAGTGCAAGGTTTTAGTGGGAGGGAGTGAAGTGCAATACACAAAAGGCTAAGTCTGTAATTGCCAAGGCTGAATAATGGCTCAAACATCCAGGGAAGTAGAAAGTCTGAATCAAATGCTTCCCTCTCTTACAGCTGTCATTTTCCATAAGATGCTGGGTTATTTGTCAGTTCAAGACAAGTCATGGAAATGGGAAGGGGCCAAAGCTTTAGAATAGGTCTTTATGGGTCACCTAGCAATTAGCAAGGCACACAAGAAGTACCAGCCCCTTCCCACCCACACTTAGCCACACACAATCTCAGTTCTCTTACCAAAAAGAAAATAAAAGGTAGTGTGCATCACCTTGGATGTGTGATGTGACAAATATCCAGAAAACAGTTAATCCTGCTTACATCAGGGAAAGACTGGAATAAAGTGTTCCACTCCCAATTCTGATTTTGTGATCTTTCTCCTCTCCTCTCCTCTCCTTTCCTCTCCCCTTCCCTTCTCTCTCCTTCTCCATGCCCCCCCCCCTTTGTACAATTTGTTCTAGTCTTAAATGATGGAAAATGTAAGTTATCTATCCAAGAAAGATTAGAGAAGCAAATTGAAGTATGCATTTCCTCGTGTTGTTCAGTTTTACATCACAGTCACAAAATACCCAGGAAGAAAAACTCAGAGAATTTATTCTGGCTCATGGCTTCAGGAGTTTTAATCCTTTGTCACTGGACTCATTGCTATGAGACTGTGGGGTAAGACAGTATCATTGAACAGGCAAAGGGAGTGGCTCACCTCATGGTGACCTGAAAAGAGGGCAAAAGGAGAGCAGAGTTAAAAAAAAAAGGGGGGGGAGTGCAAATAAAGAAAGAAAGAAAACAGAGGGGGAAGGAGAAAAAGGTGGAAAATGTATGAAACTACGTACCCTATGCACACATACATATGGATTGTGACATAAGATATACTCTTTAAAAGTATAGTACCTCCCAATGACCTACTTCTTCCAACCAGGCTCCACCTGCTAAGAATACATTCAGTTACAAATTTGTCAATAGATTGATTTATTGATGAAGTTAGTGCCCTCCATATGTAATCACATCTTGACAGTCCACCAGCTAGGAACTTTGCCCTTGAAAACCATTTTAGATTCAATCCTCAATATTCCTTAGAAAGAATGCTAGCTAAACAAGGCATGGTTCATGTCTGAAATGCAAAGAGGATAATGAGTTCAAGTCTGGGCTAAAGAATGAGGTGTTAAAAAAAAAAACAGTAAGCATTGAACATTAATAGTTCGCTCAGAATATAGTATTTGTATGACTCTCAGGTACTTTTACTTTTAATAATCCCATAGTCAGTAGTTCTATACAAACAAGAATCACAACTCAGATGACATAATCATATATGTTCTGAAGCAGTGACAATTAACTACAGCTGAGCTGGTATAAATAACTTATGGTATAAGTTTATAGTCACATGAAAGCAAGATGTACCAGCAACTGCTAAACTATACATACTCCAGTTTCTACAGTGTCTTGGCAAGGAACACACCATAGAAAGAATATTAAGCAAAACTGAGGTATATGGCATAATACATTTGTCAAGGGATTTTAATTACCAATAATACTAGCTGCATGACCCAAAGATGATAAACTCCCACTTGGCTCTTAAACTCTAACTACAATGACATGCACTTAATTGCCATTTTTAAATGCAAGGAGGCATACTCTATTTCTTTATCTTATATGTAGCAAATATTTCTAACTGGCCTATAATTGTGAAAATTAATTTGCTCAGTCAGAAGACATGAACCATCAAGAGATTTTGTTCTCAAATGGGATAAAAGGCAAGGACTTCTGTCTTACTTACTTTGCTATTGCTGTGAAGACACCATAACCAACGCAACTTATCAAGGGTTAATGGAGTTTACAGTTCTGAGAGTGGCTTGAGCTTTTGAGACCTCATAGCCCATTCCCAGCGACATACCTCCTTCAATAATGCCACACTTCCTAATTCTTCTCAAACATTTCCACTAATTGTGGGCCAAGCATTCAAATATATAGACTCTACAGGAGCTATTATCATCCAAACCACAACATCCTAGTAGAAATGGTCCTGATACTCTCAAACTAGGGATGTCACTGAGCATGGCCTAGGGATTCTATAGCACTTTGATTTTGCACTGGCCCTTTTCATCAATTCTAAGTTGCAACCTAGTTCTCAAGTACCTCTAGGAGAAAAAAAGGAATTAGGTAATGTCAAGTGTACCAGCTAGCTTTGTATTTCAACTTGATACAAGCTAGAATCATCGGAAGAAGGAGCCTCAGTTGATGAAATACCTCTACGAGATCCAGTTGTAAAGCATTTTCTCAGTTAGTGATAAATGGGATAGGGTCCAGCCCATGGTGGGTGGTGCTATAAGAAAACAGGCTGAGCAAGCCATAGGAATAAGTCAGTAAGCAGCACCTCTTCATGACCTCTGTATCAGTTCCTGCTCCCGGATCCTGCCCTGAATTCCTTCAGTGATGAACAGCAACATAGAAATGTAAGCCTAATAAACCCTTTCCTCCCATCTTGCTTTTTGCTCATGGTGTTTTTGTGCAGCAATAGAAACCCTAACTAAGACACCAAGGGACTTTACAGAGTTTAGAAGACCAAGTACATAGTCAGTTTTTGTAAAAAGTAAAAGTTGAAGTCTGTGATGGCTTGAATAATAGCTCCCATGGGCTCATCTATTTGAATGCTTAGTCACCAGGGAGTGGCACTATTTGAAAGGATTAAAAGGCTTAGGAAATGTGGCCCTTTTGGTGGAAGTTGTGTCACTAAGGGGTGGACTCTAAGGTTTCAAAAGCCCAGAGTTCCTTCCAGTTGCCTGCAGATTCAGATACAGAACTCTGAGCTACTTCTCCAGCACTGTATCTGCCTGCGTGCTGCCATACTACTGCCATAATGATAATGGACTAAACCTCTGAAACTGTAAGTAAGCCCCAATTAAATGCTTTCTTTCATAAGAGTTGCCCTGGTCATGGTGTCTCTTTACAGCAATAGAAAACCAAGACAAAATCCATATTGTATTATGAAGTCACAACTGAATCACTTTTGAACTTGATCTAAAACAGGCATAAAATGAGAGCATGGGAATGCACTCTGCCTGTAAAGCTAAGAATAAAACAATTAAGTCGTATCTTTGATTGTACATTCCCTATTATCCAGGACTTGTTGCTCATACTTGAGCATTTCCCTAAAGGCCACAGACACTAACAGGATCTCTCTGCTTCTTCACTAGGGCATAAAGAACTAACACTTCATTATGAACTGTGTCCAATCCAGCTTCCAAACAGGCTTGTCTCAGCTTGTTGCTATGAATTCATTCATACTAGGGAGGAGAGGGTTTGCTTTGCAGGGCACAACTCATTTCCTTTACAGTTCAAAAAATGTTAACTAGAAACCCAAGCCTTTTTCCTATTTATACAATAATTGACATCTGTAATATTTTACAATAAAAATTTTTGGCTGGGGGGAAAAAAGTTTCAGGAGCCATGGTGATGCACAAGACAAACACCCACAAGATTTGTATTTACCCCTATTTTACTCCCAGGAATGCAAATTAAAGGGAGAATTTCAGGTCTCAAAATAATACAGTTTCATTCATTGCTAAGTGAGTGGTGGTCCTGTTTCGCAAACCATAAAAATGATGCCTCAAAGTGAGAAAAGAAAACCACACCCATTCTCAAAAAATATGCAATGAAATAGGACTAAAGATTCTAAAGCCAGGTTGCTCAGGTCGCCAGCTGACACTGTGTGCCCTCACCTCTCTACACTTTAAACTCTTCAATCAGTAAATAGAACAGTAGCAACAACCCCAACCCCCTGCCCCGCCGCCATGTGATTGCAAGGCAATAGAGTACACAAAAAGTAGTCAACACTAAATCTATGGGCATGTGCTGAGCAGTGCTTTTATTATCCCATACAAAATCTCAATTTGCCAAATCTGGATTTACCAAAAGAGAAGTAAGCAAAATTAAGATTCCATAAAAACACTCACTAAGAATTCCATAAAAATTATTCACCATAACCATCTTTAAGATACAAATTGTAGAGTTGATTCTTTCTCCTTGGGAGAAAACCCTCTCTCCCTGTCACTCCAGGGTCCCCACATTTCTACACCATTGATCTTGGATGAAAACATACATGGAACATTCTGTATCTTGAAAACTTACAGCATGGAAATCAAGTCAGACAGATGGGTACTGTTCAAAGCATAGCCACTAAGTCAGCAGAAGCCTTGTTTATTGGAAATTCATTACTGAAGGTTTCAAGTAGGGACCACAGTTCTGCACCAGTCAGGCCCCTGATGATGCTGGCTTTGGGAAGCATGTTTACTAGAATGAAATCATCAAAGAGATTTCCCACTAAATTCAGCACTGCAGGAAGCAGATGCTCACAGCTAGGGTCTGTCCAAGAAATCTGTACCAAATTCCTTTCAGGGTAGCCCTGAAGTCCAGAGAAGCAATAGAATTCTCCCAGGAATACAGATCCAAGCAAAATGAGTTAACAGAAATAGGGGGCCAAAATATTCACTATGAAGAAAGCAGCTAAAATGCTGATGATCATAAGACTGTCTTAGGACATGATGGTCCCCAAGATGTTGGCCTGAAGGATTCCTGAAGATTCACTACAGAGTGGCTCAGCACCTAACCTGTTTCCTGAGCACTCAGACTCCCCCACCAGCTGCACATCCACAGGTTAGCTTGAGGTGACTTGTCCCAGTCCTGGCCTCCTAAAAAGAGTCCCTGTGAATTCAGACTAAGGCTGAACTAGAGCCATAGACCACAGCATCACCTAAACTAGGAACAAACTATTATGAATTAGACTGCATTTCAGTAACCAGCAAGTAACTTAGGAGATAAAGGTGTCTGCCATCAAGCATGGCAACCTAAATTCAATCTCCAGAGCCCATGTGGTGGAAGAGCAGATCTGATTGACACAATAGTTGTACTGTCTACACCTACATTACACCTACACACAAAATAAATAGATATAGACAGATAGCTATAAATGGATAAAATGCTTGAGTACATTTTCATAGTTAGAAACACAATGTCTCCTTTAATGGGTCCTATATACTTAGATTTTTCATAGTAACCTTTCTACACTTTCATACCAATGCCTTGCCAAAACAAGATGTTTCTAAAAAAGGAGGAACTTGTAACAATAATCAAGGTTGTTGGTCTCTATGAACCAGCACCTGTATGGCAGTTCGCAACTGTCTCAAACTCCTGTTCCAGGGGATCTGATGCCTTCCTGCCTCCATGGGCATCAGGTGCACATGTAGTGCACAGGTATATTTGCAGCCAAAATGCTCATACACATAAAATATTTTTTATTTTAAAAATTGGGGGGGGGGGGAACCAAGGTCATTTCATGGCTTAGATCCCACTGTATAATGGCTGACAAAATAACAAATGTTAGGGGCTGAAGAGATAGCTCAGTGGTTAAGAGTACTTGTCACTCTTGCAGAGGACTGGGATTCCCAGCACCAACATAGTGGCTTACAATCACTTACAACCCCAGTTCTAAGGGATCCAAAAGACATGTATGTGGTACACATACATGCACGCAAGAAACACACACGTAAATAAACCTAAACACCAACAAAGGTTAATTAGAAGTACTAAGTAGTGCCTGGTGCAATATAAGAGGTTCAAATACTACATCGCCTCAAGTGCAATCAATTAACTCAATATACAGAATCTGAAAATACTCAGTCTTTAAGAAACTTGAATTACTGATGTTCCCTAATGATCAGAAGGCAAACTTGGGTAACAGGACTTCTAGGCCCCTCAAGCAAAAATGTTCAATGAACTTTGTTGTTAACCTTTTGGGAACATAGTGGCGTTCCTTTAAAATCTGGGGTTTTCATGAGCAGTATGCTTGCTAATTCATTCTCATTTGAATTAAACAAGATAACTCACAACCTGACCATTGCAAACAAGAGCTCTCTACAACCTCAGAAAAAAATAGAAAAGTTACAACCTGTCTGTGTAACACAAACCACTACCACTCAGATAAGATGGTTTTTTTTATGTTCCATATCCTTCTCTTCAGAAAAGCAAAAGTCAATTGGAAAATATAAGAAATTCTAATACTCTACAGAATAAGAACCAAACAACTTAGTGTAAGAATTTTTGATGAGGCCAGGCGGTGGTGGCGCACGCCTTTAATCCCAGCACTCGGGCGGCAGAAGCAGGCGGATCTCTGTGAGTTCGAGGCCAGCCTGGTCTACAAGAGCTAGTTCCAGGACAGGCTCCAAAGCTACAGAGAAAACTGTCTCGATAAACAAAAAAAAAATAAAATAAAAAAAAAGGATTTTTGATGAAATGTTTTAGAAGCAAAATGCCCTACCTTGCTTACCATGCAAATTTCAGCATGTGTTTACTATGATTCTCTTTAAGCCTACCATCATGAAAAAGTGTGGAATGAAGGGCTGAGCATACTGTGTAAATTTGTATAAGGTTAATAATATTTGGCCAAGGGCTGGAGAGATGGCTCACAGGTTAAGAGTACTGACTGCTCTTCCAGAGGTCCTGAGTTCAATTCCCAGCAACCATATGGTGGTTCCCAACCATTTATGAGATCTAGTGACCTCTTCTGGTGGGCAGGCATACGTGCAAAACATTGTATACATAATAAATAAATAAGTAAATAAATAAATAAGAATATTTGGTCAAGTGATTGACTCTGTTGCAGAAAGCATACAAGTAAATAAATATGTATTCTCACTGCTGTCCCTTTAAAAAGAACCACCACAAAACTCGTACATGTATCTCAATTAACTAATGACAAAGCCACCCAACATTTCTAACAACTTTCTTTAGCAGCCTGAAACACATTTATGAAATTTTCAGAGGTAAGAAAGACTTCAAAGGTCTCCTCAATGAAACTAGGTCTTCATTTCTTAGGCATGCAGTAAAGTAATGTGATCTCAAACCCAATGCTCTAACATGTTGGGCATGGTGTCCGGTAACAGTATGTTCACATACTTGGACGGATTAAACTTTCATGAACTTTCCTAGTCAACAGCAAGGTAACTTATTTCCAGTGAATTTAACACAAGGCATGAATACAAACTAATGTGACTACTTTTCACATGTAAGGCATAATCTGAGCAAAAAGGAAAAAAATGGAAGAAACTCATTGTGTACCAAACCTACATGTTCCCATTGCACACACGCAACTAAAGAATCACTGCGTCTTCAGTAATTTGATTTATAAATACAGAAAACTCTCACTGGAGTGGCAGAGGAGTCAGGAACTGCTCTTCCTCCTCAGGAATGCAAAGAACAGATACAATGTACATCTGAAGCACCTTTATGTACAAAGGGCTCTTTCATCACCCCAATCCTAGAGAGAGGGTGGCAAAAAGTCAACTGTACCAGGTTTTTTTTCTTTTATGCCACCAATCAGTTCCTAAATCATGACAGAAAGAATTATCATTAGTTTTGAATGCTTGGTCTGCTTAGTCACATTTCTGGCTAGCTCTTTTAACTTAAATTAACCTGTTTCTCTTTATCTACCTTTTGCCTCAAGGCTTTTTACTTTTCTTTCCTTCTGTATGTCCTATTTTCACTGCTTCTCATGTTTGGTTGCCTAGCAGCTGCCAGGCTTCTTGCCCTGGGCATGTCCCTTGTTCTCTCCTTCTTCTCCCTCTCCCTCTTCTTTTCCTTCTCCTTCTTTTCTCTCCCCCCCTCTCAATCCTAGATTTCTCCTATTTATTCTCTCTGCCTGCAAGTCCTGCTTATTCTTCCTCTGCCAGCTATTAGTCATTCAGCTCTTCATTAGACCAATCAGGTGCCTTAGGCAGGCAAGGTGAAACACATCTTTACATAGTTAAACAAACGCAGCATAAACAAAATTAACACACCTTTACATAGTTAAAGTAATATTCCAAAGCGTAAACAAATAACATAGCCTTGACCAGTTAAAATAATATTCCACAACAGTCAATTCCCTCTACTCCTTCTCTGGCTCTATCATTTGGGTTGCCTCCTCATGGTAAAAGCATCATATCTAGAAACTTCCACAGTACCTGGTGCTAAGTGATTGCAACCTTTGACGCTTTGGTTCATACCTGTTCCATACCCTGAGAGCTCACTAATCATGACCAGCACCCCCATGGTTTACTCCTCCTTCACTCAGTCCCCACTTCTTCACTGATCCCCATTCATCAAAGAAAACACAGTATACGCAGCCCCAAACCCAGCCCAAAGGAGCCAGGAGGGAACCCTCAGCCATGATTTGCAGCCATTATTCATGGCTCATTGATCACACTTACTCTCAGAACCCTTCCTTCTGTCCTCCACCAGGACATGGCAAAATCATTTACGAATGATAAGGTTCACGCTGGGTAAGGTATGGGCTCTCAACGTGCCAGTTCAAGAATCAGCATTAGCATGGATTCTACGTATGTCATTAAAAGTGATTCTATTGGGTACATTTACCATCAAAGACAGAGATTTTTTTTTCTTATTTAAATCATTTGTAAATCTATATTACCCCTACTTCTGCATTTTTAAAAACAAGTTTCTTACCTGTATGTTTTATTGACAGAACCATTAAGCACTAATGTATCCCGAGAACAAGGGATATCTATTTTCTAGAAACAAAAAAATAGCATTTATTTGTCTAGATGTTTCCATACATCCAGTTGATTTGAACCATACCAACAAAGGCAGATAACTAACTGCTTAAGATTTCCCTTTCACCTGTTCATCTTGAGTTAGAAGCAGAGTCAGTTCATGGGCTAGAAATATCAACATGAGTCAATAAAGCAAAAGAAGCTTTCCAAGAAAAACTAGTTATTAACACAGAGCTATGTATCTCAGCATTCTGACATCTCCCTTTGAAGGACTTCAAAACACAGGGACTCTTCTCAGAAAACTAGTCGCCCTGTGAACAATCGCCCACATAGTCAAGATAACTAGAGTGGACTCTCTGCATGTCCTTTAGTGGTCCCAGAAGTACAAGAACAAACACAGCTAACGACCAAACTGAGAACAGAATAGCAAGAATGCATGTCACAAAGAGCATATGCCACTGGAGAACCATGCGCAGGCCTAAATGTAGAGCTAGAGAACAACAAATCTTATATTTCAAATGAGGATCACAGTGACACAAAAAAAAAGATGTGGCCAGATAATGAAAATTTTCTGTTCTAAATGTGTTACATTCTCAAATTTCAGCATGATATATTCACTGAAGTGTCAGAAGTGTTAATAAAAAGGAATTACAAACTTAACATTGGAAGAATCTTTTCTATAATTTTAGATACTATATTTGTAGACATTCAAATATAAGAAAATGGTTCTGTGTTAACCTGAGAATCTTTTTTAGTCTTGTAATCAGAGTTCATGTTGACTCAGGAACACATTGTCAAATGGCATTCTTATCCTCCGTAAATGTAATATGAATTAACACATTAAACATTTCTCCCAAATAATCCAATGTCCAATAATATTACAAATGGATGTGTACAATGTGTATGCATGCACACACACACACACACACACACAGTATGTTTACATAATACTCAACAGAAAATCACAAACTAGAGCTACAGGAATGAGGCTAGATGTATGCGTTAAGAACACGGACTAGATAGAATTTAGCTATCAAAGTGATTTGTTTCAAACACAAGCTGTGTAATTCATTTTGCTAAGAGTTAAAATTAACAATGCTTAGGGGTACACACAGTGACTACACATAATTTAAGTTCTTATAATACCTTAAAAACTTTAAAAATTGGAAAGCCTTTACCCCTAATTGTCACTTTGTAGCTCCAAAATGAATCCCATGTAATAAAACTCTAATGAAGTTAGGCTCAATTAAAACCTGGACATTTACTGGTTGCCTTCATTCCATGTGTACCTACAAATCCTGTACAGACACAAGAGCACATCATAAAACTGAACTGGAGTTCTGGTTATTTTTCTTTTTTTTTATTATTGTTAAAAGAAGAATTTACATTTACTCCCCTTGTTCCCGGCCCTCCCGCTCCCCCACTACCCCACCACCCTCTGGTTATTTTTCTAATCCACAGTTAAGTATATCTTTGAAGGCATCTGTTTATCCAATTTTTTTTTCCTTGTGCAATCCAAACGTGCTCATCTAAGTTTCCATTCCTTCCTCTCTTCTCAACAACTGCAACTTGACATCTCATCCTGTGGAGAACTCAGTTTTAACCCAAGGACTCTTAAACATCGCCTCTAAGCCCAAGGACACCCATATTCAGGGTGACTAAAAAGGTGTCTGCTATGAAGAATATATATATATATATATGTCTGTTTTCTAAGCATGACTTTAATTGTATTTATTAAATGATTCTCCACTTACAGTATGAAATTGACCTACCTTTATACGTAACCTTTTTTTAATGTTTTTTTATTTTTCATTTTTTATTAAATTTAAAAGAAAAATTTACATTTACTCCCCTTGACCCAGGTCCTCCCGCTCCCCCACTACCCCACTGCCNAGGATACCCTGCCCTGTGGAAAGCCCAAGACCCTCCCCTCTCCATCTCGGTCTAAGAAGGTGTGCATCCATATAGAACAGGTTCCCAAAAAGCCAATACATGCAGAAGAGATAGGTCCCTGTGCCATTATCATTGGCTTCTCAGTATACCTAACCTTTGGCTGCTATATGAATGCTAATTGTCATTTGAAAAATCATATATTTTATGTTTATGTCTAAAAGGGGTGGTGCTGTTCAAAGGAAATAGAACCTAATGGAAGTCATGGGAAGCATATTCAAGGAAACTGGGACCCTAGTGTCTTCATGTTCACTTCCTGGTTCACAGTGTCAGCAATTGCTCCAAAATATATTTTCTACATTACTACTCACCAGCAGCCCAAAGCAAACAAGCCACAATTCTTTGATTAGGATATTAAATACTGTAAGATAATAGACCTTTTCTTAAGTTATATATTTCAAGTATTTCAAAGAGGAAATGCAAAGCTAACTAATGCCTTCCACCCTCCAGTCTGCACACTCCATAAGCTCAACTCCCTAGACATACCACCTCAGAATGTCTGTGTTCCTTAACAAGTGTACCAGCCCTCCTCAGCAGCCCTCAGCAGCAAACTCCAAACTGCACTGTACTATTCTGATCACTACCAGACTACCTACTCTCCTCATCAAAGCTCGACTTCCTCAAATTCAGACATCCTCAATTCTAATCATTAATCTTCTTGGACCAAGTCAAGAGCCCCTCCTCTGTGCTTCCCTTATTGTTAAGGGCACAAATGAGAACAACATTGATCTGAGCTATGTTCTCTGGATGTCCTAGGCAAAGTCTTCAACTTTCTGTTTGGGTTTTCTTGTCTAGTTTGCCCATAGCCTTGAGAGATTAATGAAGATATCAGTTATACAGAGCTCACACACCATCTGAATATTCCTAAGAAGGGCCAAAAAGATGACTTGGTGAGAATATGGCTTATGCACAGTAAACATGAGAACCTCAAATTCAGATTCCTAACACTTATGTAAAAGGCCAGATCAGCAATATGTGTCTATCACCCCAACACTGGGAAGTAGAAATAGGAAGAATGCAGAGATTTGCTGGCCAGGAAGTCTATTCAAATTGATGAGCTTCAAGTTCAGTGAGAAACTGTCTCAAAAGGTAGGATCAAGATTGACAGAGGTGGACACCAAACCATCAATCTTAAGATAACTCGTGTTCAAAGTTCTCAAGGCAGCACAGTAGGAATTCAAACCCCAATCTTTGAATTCAAATTATATTAGTCACTGTTTGTGACACCATTAGGCTTTAAGGTCAAATTACTCTGAAATATCAGTGCTAGGACCCCACTGATATCACAACCATCTGCACTTCCTGGCCATCTTGGCCACTCAATGCCATATCAAATCCAACAATAGGGCATGAAGAACACTTTAGTGAAGGAATCTCAGGAATCAAGGCACAAACTACCAAGATGCTTTTTCAGTGATGGTAGAAGGGCACATGAGGGGGAACCCACAGGGAAGCATCATCATTATTTCTCTAGTCATGTGTGATATGGGCTGCAGTTCCCTGGAAAGCGTCCCCTGACAGACATTTACTGGCTAATGGAGAAAAAGCAGGAATTGGTCCCAAACAGCCAATGGCGTTACAAAGAGGAGCAAGGCTCATAACACCCCCAGCTTCACCAGAAAAGGAAATGGGAAAACCAGATGCTGGGGCTGGAAGCAGAGACTCCATCTTCACAGAAATCACTGGGCACACTTACAGTATGCTGGACAGATTCCTGTGCCATCTCAGACTTGATGTTTGTAATGGCCTGTGTCTGTGCCAACATGTCTATTTGAGAAGTATGGATAGGCCTGTGGATCTCAGAGTCTATTCCTAAAATGGAAAAACAGCCACGTTGGCAAATAGTTCAATGTGAGCTCATGGCAGCCGCTGCTTTCCAGAGCACAGTAACAGTGAAAACAGCAACCGTCAATGTGTAGGTCTGCCTTTAAGAGCTGTTTGACACCCTGCCCTGGATATTCAACACACAAGCACATAAAGCAAGGCCCCTAGACTGGAGATTCATCCCTGAGCACCCTTTTGCTTATGAGGACTGCCATCATGAAGAGCAGCAATCCTAAGAAATTAGTAAGAACCAGGCACAAGACGGAGAGGCAATCAATGGGCTGCATGAAGGACTCTTGAGTATGAACCCCTGGAATAAAGGCTGGGCATCCCCACACAATTTTTTTTTTTTTTGGTACAAGAACAATCCTTGTTCCTATCCACTTATACAAACAAAATTTTTATGGGTCTTAAAATGCCCTACTGCAAGGCAAGGAGAGTCCTTTGGCAGTGGTAATAGGAAATTCTAAGCTAAAATAATTTACACTTTTACTGTTCCTTGCCCTATTTCAGTAGAACAAAGTCCACAGTTCCTTTTTTTTTTTCTTTCTTTCTTTATAATCCTAACAATCTATTATAGTATAGGGGCTATGGAACTATAACTGAGTTTATCCCATGCAAAGGACAAAACAAAGTGTAATAGAAAAACAAAAAAGCTTTAACCTCACAGTAGTAATTACTACTGCATGTGCATACAATTCATCATCTCTCAAATGTTGTAACTGTTAATTGTGATGCCCAGAGCCATCATGATTGACCCCTTCATAACACCTGTCAATGATGGAAACTTTGTCCACAAACCAGGCTGTGATGAAATCACGGGAAGTAGTTATAATCATACAGTCCTCAGGTCCAGGGACAAACTCATCCAGCAGGACCTGAAGCTCATCCAGCAGGACCTGAAGCTCTGGATGATTTGCCCAAGCCAGGTCTAGCCCACTGAAATCTGTATGACACTAATGATATTTCATGTACTATACATCTCAGGAGACAGTACTGGGTTCAAGCAGACAGAGAGTACAAGAGGGATGGACAAGCATTTCTTGCTTCATGTTCGGTATAGTCACCTGGACTGTCCCAATGTGGAACCTAACCATCGGTGGTCAGATAACTACATTTGATCATTGCAGACATTACACAATTTTAATCACATCCATCAACAGCCACCATGGGTCAAGATCTCTTGGTCTTTATCCTCGTTCCAGGACTGCAGCTTACTGTGACATTTTCAATGTTTAATGTGCTCCCTATGGCCAGCAGCCCCTCTCTACTGCTGCTGAGTTACAAAGCTGTATCACAACAGTTACAAAATACAACGTCACTGCTACTTTCCTTCCTCAGGATTCCTAGTAACTGTAGAGACACTGCTATGGAAGCCTACCCACACCCTTGTCTGGGACTCTTTTTTTTTTTTTTTTTGTGGCAGGGTCTCATGTAATCCAAGCTAACCTCAAACTTGTTATACAGCTTAGGTTTGCCTTAAAGTTCTGATCCTTCTATGCTGGGATTACAAGTGTGTCACTATGCCTGGCTGTTCCCTTATTTGGGTGGGGAGGGAGGAAGCAGGGGTGCATGAGAATAACCTTGACTCCACACTACAGTTTTCTGGGAAAGCCACAATGAAGTCAAAGATTTACCTCAGCTCTTTGTAGAATTGAGCAAGCTAGTGCCCTACAAGGAGGCCAAGGCCTACATAACCCAGCCTCCATTCCATCAGCACGCTGGCATGAAGAAGAAAGCCAGGAAAAGACAAATCACAAGAACAGGAACTGAGGACACCTGCAAAACCAGCATCAAACAGCAGACTGGAGTCCTGTTGTTAAGTTCCCACTGTTATTAAGTGGTACAAGTCAATTGCCTATTGTGCAGTCTTTGTTACTGTACTGTATTTACAAGGCAGCAGATATATGTTACTAGTGTTTTAAGAGATTTTCATAAAACATTCTCAGGCATCTGGCTGGGGATCAGTGGATAAAAGCACTTGCCACACAAACATTAATGACTAGAGTTCAGATCTCCAGGACCTACATATAAATCAGGCAGGTGTGTTGGCCACCTGTAAGCCCATCTCTCAAAAGGCAGAGATTGGGGATTCCCAAGCAAGCTGGATAGCTACAAGAGGTTAACAATCTTCTCAATAAATGGAATGGAGAGCAATCAAGGAGTAAATCCAATGTCAGCTTTGAGAGTACACACACACATACTCAGGTTATCATCAAAGGTATCTAGTCATTTCACTTGTCAACACCAGCCTCAGTGGCCAGCAGCTGAGTCAAGGCAAGCAGTATCAGGGTTCATCTTGGAACTTGAAAGTTGACTTCTTGTTAAAGAGGATTGAGCTCACAATCACAAGCCCAGTGTAGGTGTAATGCCTGTTCATACCCACCCAATCTGCAGATCTTCCACATGGTTATCACTTATCTCCTGAGTATTCCTGAGACAAAAGATAAAATAGTAACTCCTCTTGCCAGCAAGCACAGGCAACAGGGAATGGGACAAATGAAGGAACCAGAGCTTACTTAGAGGCTCAACAGTTGGCTTAGAAAGACAAAACCAGAAAACAGATTGGAAAATCCATTAAGGCCATTTATTTCAGAGACTTCCCTTTTGTCAATGCTTCTTGAGGAAATCCTAGAGTTGATGCCTCCAAGGACACTTGCTCAACAGTTTTCATAGAAGCACTATTATTTGTAATAGCCAGAACCTGGAAACAACCTAGATGCCCCTCAACTGAACAATGCATAAAGAATATGTGGTACATATACACAATGGAGTATTACTCAGCTGTAAAAAAAACAATGACATCAAAAATTTGCAGGCAAAAGGATGGAACTAGAAAAAAAAATCCTGAGTAAGGTACCCAGACTCAGAAAGACAAGCACGGTATTATTCATTCATAAGTGGATAGAAGATATAGAGCAAAGCAAAGGATAACCAGACTACAATACACAGCTCCAGAGAATTGGAAGCCTGTTGGGGAGGCATGAGGGGGTGGAAGGAGAGAAGGGCGGAAGGAAGAAGAGTGAGAAAAAATATATAGCTCAATAAAAATAATTTTAAAAAATATGCTACAGGCCGGGCAGTGGTGGCGCACACCTTTAATCCCAGCACTCGGGAGACAGAGGCAGGCGGATCTTTGTGAGTTCGAGACCAGCCTGGTCTACAAGAGCTAGTTTCAGGATAGGCTCCAAAAACCACAGAGAAACCCTGTCTCGAAAAACCAATATATATATGCTACAGTTCTATAATGTAATGTGGTGCCTTCATTGGTTTCTACTTTCTTCACAAAGGAGGTCTTTTAAAATAATTATCACATACTAGATTATATAATATGAAATTAACATTTTGTAGGTCAAAAACCGGTAAGTATTGGCAATTTCATATGGTTCAATGGCGCAAAATACATCCATGTGCTTAAGTGAAAACCACATAGTCAAGGTTAGCACAGTAAGTATTTGATTTAAAACTAGTAATTTCATATTGAAGCACAAATTCATCTTTTATTCACTCAGGATTTTATATACTCAAAAGAGAAACATCAACATCATACCAAGGAAACTGCAGAAATGAAATAACCAATACCTCTTCCTTTGTGAATTCTTTTTAGAATAAGGCAGGACACAAAGTTTTTGCTATTTACTATTATATCATGATAGTCAGAAGTCTAAAAACCATCATTTTGACATGGTAACTTGGTATTGATTACAGAAGGAAAAGTATATTTTTAACCCACCATCTGGAAGTTGTAATGGTGAAAACATACACAAGTAAACACTACTACAAGTCCAGGACTACAGTCGCTGAACTGATTACCCACTGATGTAAATGATCAGACATTCACTTGTGAACCTGTTCCTCTTACTGTTTTGCTTTATGTCAAAACGGGCAATAGTACTGGAGGTGTAGATCAGTTGATAAAGTTATTTGCCTATCATGCACACAACCTTGGTTGTCAATCCCCAGTACCATATCAACCTTACATGGTTGATAATCTATAATCTCAGCACTCTGGAAGTAGAGACAGGAGAACCCAAAGTTCAAAGTCATCCTCAGCTATAAATTGAGTCTGAGGCCAGCAGAGGCTCCATGACATATCTCAGTAAAAGAAAGCAAAATAAATATAGCAGTAGGGAAAAGGGAGAATGGAGAGATGGCTGAGTAATTAAGAGCACTTGTTGCTCTTGCAGAAGACCCAGGCTCAGTTCCCAGTACCTACATGATGACTCACAATCATCTATAACACCAGTTCCAGGAGATCTGGCACCAACCTAGGCACTAGGCACAATGTAGTGTGTGTGTGTTTATATACTCTGTGTGTGTTCATATACATACACACACACATATATACACATATGCTCAGGCAAAACATTCATATATGTGTGCGTGTGTGTGTGTGTGTGTTTAAATTGAAAAATACATATATAAAGGGGACAATAATACCTGGCCCTTGACTTTATTACTGAAGACATTTTGAATCAAATTATTAGGGTTATGACAATCTGAAATGAAACAAATACTATAGTCTGGTTCTATATACAATTTTCCGGCACAGCTTATCATTTATTCATCCTTTCATCCTGTATACAACTGTTCCTGCTGAGCAGAGTGGTTCACACCTATAATCCTAGCACAAGTCATGTAGAAGAGGTAGAAGATCACAAGTTCAAGGTCATTTTCATCTACATATCAAGTTCAAAGTCAGCCTGAGATACATGAGAACTCATCTCAAAACAAAAGCAAAGAAAAACCCATACTTCAGGAGATAGAAAGATGTTACACCTGATGTTAAGATAAAAAATGAACATATTATGAACTGGATCAACATAAAACATTTCATTAGAGACAAACTTTCCAGAACATCCTTCCAAGTGGCCATAAAATCTGTTCATAGTTTTATCTTCTACACCACGGCCACCTTATTCAGAACTATTAACAGTCAATACAGGGGCATGACAAAGACATATAAAACCAGCACTCAAGAGTTTGTACACTGACAGAGGAAATGTTAGAGTACACAAAGTGGAAATACTTAGTGAGAATATGTAATTTTATGTACCATACCATCTGAGCCATGCACAGGATACCCTGATTGCAGACAAAAGCCTGTGAGGATGTTTCTAGAAGATACTTGTCCATAAACTGCATAAAGCAGATGGTCCTCCTCCACTGTGGGTGGGTACCATCCAAGATGTCTAGGATAAGGTGGAGGAGACTTTACCAGTTCTGTATCTGATTTCTGGACTTCAATACCTATCTTTTCCAGACCTCAGAGTTGGTATTGCCAGGTTTCAGTCCCTCAGAGCCAGTCCACCATGTACATCATGGGCTCTGTGATTCTCAGGCTTTCAGCAGGCTGTCCTCTGGGTCTGTACATCATGGGGCTTTTAGCTTCCATCATTGCTTGAACCAGTTCTTTCCTGTATATCTCACTCTAGACAGACAGACAGACAGACATATATACATACACACACACACACACACACACACACACATATATATATATATATATGCATCTTTCTGGCTTTGCTTCCCTGAAGAATCTGACTACCACAGCACTCAAGTTATTTTATACATATAGATGATCTCATTTAAGGAATGTCACTTTACAAGTAGCTTCTGAGCTTCCCTCTAGTTTCTAGACCTAGTGCACTCAGCCCCAGTCACAATTCCAGGTATGGAAGAAAGATAAACTGGGAATATGTGTGCAGAGGAATCTCAGAGCTCAAGTGGCAATACCCACCAAGGATGATGGCATACTTATCAAAAATACTAAGTATTTTTACTAAACCAAGTCATCTGGCTGCTTATCACAAAAACAGTATCTATATCAATTTGTTCAAAATATATAATTTGTTCATAATACATGATAAATCAAAACTTTGCCTATTAGTAATTATGTAAATCTTTAAATGTCCTTGAACTATTTCTGTCTCTTCATATTTTTAGAGCGCATAGGCCTAGGGTTGGAAGAGTATAAATAGTATTACTGACAACAGCTGGATGACATGAAGACAGGCTTTATACCCATAAGGTACTGGTGACCCCAATTGCTTTCCTTTCTCTATATATAAAAATATGGAATAAGGGCAGAGGCCAGAATATGTACCCTCCCCGTGTTTCCAATGGCAATCAACTATACCTCATCTTTCTGAGGGTAATTCTGCTGTTCCCAAACCCCCTTACTACACAGCCACTTCCACCCATGTGTCTCCACACACTTCTATCTGACAGAACTCAGCCATTCAGCATGAAAAATATATGTTTAGTTTCACAATAATACTCATGTTCTGGAAAAGATGCTGGAACCTAGAATCAGTTCAAGACCCCACAATACTTCACAGAGTAAAGATAGACCATACCACAGAGCCAATCCATGAGAAATTCTTTATTAAGGTCTCCAGGCCAACCCCCCCCCAAAAAAAATCAAGGAGAAACAATTTAGGAAGTGCCATTCATTCATTAAAGAGGGGTATAATATCAGAGCAACATTTATTTTTAGGAATGCATCCTAAAGCTACTGTGTCCCCACAGAAGCATCCATGATCATATCTCATAGGCAGCTAAAGATACACATCTCAGTATGGTTTTTATCTTTTCTAGTCCAAATGCCTACCTCCATAAAACATTAAGTCTGACAGATACATGTTTCCTGTGGAAATCTAATCATCATAATACTCAAATCCTCAAGAGGCATGGCATCAATGAAACATCTCCCCCAAGATCCTCTTTTCCCTTCCTACACAGCACCCCACAGCTCGGTTACACATCACTCCTTTACATAAAACCTCCTTGATAAGTAACCCATCCTCCAAATTCAAAGCAATTAAAAACATAGGTACTTACAAGACTGTCTATACTAGAATTAGTTTTTCAAAATTCTTGGGCTGGAAAGATGGCTTAGCTGCCAAAATGTTTGCTGTATAAACATAAATTAAATCCCAAAGATACTAAATTTGAAAAGAAAAAAAGCAGGTCTCATCATAAACATTTGAAATCCCAGAGCCAGAGAAGCCAAGACAAGCAGATCCCTGGGGCTAGCTAGCCATGCAGGCTAGCCTAATCTGACAATTTTAGGTCAGTAAAAGACCCCCATCTCAAAAAACAAAATAGTCTCTGCTGTAAAGAGAGGCTTTTTTGAAAGGGGGTAGTAGCTACTATTAGGTGTGGTTATAAGAATAAGAAACCAATGCCGGGCAGTGGTAGCGCACGCCTTTAATCCCAGCACTCGGGAGGCAGAGGCAGGTGGATCTTTGTGAGTTCGAGACCAGCCTGGTCTACAAGAGCTAGTTCCAGGACAGGCTCCAAAGCTACAGAGAAACCCTGTCTCAAGAAACCAAAAAAAAAAAAAAAAGAATAAGAAACCACAACTGGATACAATGGATCGTTGGGGAGATTGTGAGGAGCCCAGCTTGCAACCATGGCTCAGGGAACATCATGGAAAAGGGGAGAGGAAGATTGTAAGAACCAGAATACCCCTCAGTCTTCTGTGAAATAATCTCTCCTAGAAACGGCTACATAAACTATACCAGAACAATAGCAGTATCATTGGACATGTTAATATAGAAGGGGAAAAATTTTCATGGGTTCCAACCTCTAAATAAAGAACTACAGGCAACTAATGACAGCTGAGAGGAGGAGAATTATCCTGTCTCCCAGGGATGAGCCCCCTTGCTGTTCCTACCAATGCAGAGTGATGAGTCTTAAAATCATATACAAAGAAACAAACAAACAAGAGAAAATAGACTTAATAGGTTATGTATATATTTGTGTGTGTGTGTGTGTGTGTGTGTAACAATCAAAGAAAAAGAGGCTATAAACTTGAGAGTGGAAAAGATTCAAAGGAGGGTAGCCAGGCAAGACTTGAGAGAGGAAAGAGAGGCAAGAAAAATGATATAATTCTATTTCAATTAAAACATTTTTTAAAGGCATGCAATGTTTTATACCATTCCTAGGATTCAGTAATCCTCCAAATAACCAGGTGTAAATAAAAGTACACCAAATAATAAAAATAAAATTTACATTGAGGTTTCAAAATATACCTATTCCTCAAGAACTACCATTACCAATTTAGATGTCAAGGTATGTTTGAAGAAAACAGAAGCATTTAAAGCATTGGTTCTCAATCTCTGAGCTAAGTTCCCTTTAGGAGTCCAAATGGCCCTTTCACAAGAATCACCTAAGAACATCAGAAAACAGAAATATTTGCATTATGATTCATAACAGTAGCAAAAGTACAGTTATGAAGTAAAATAAAATAATTTTATGGTTAGTATTCACCACAACCTAAGGAACTGTATTAAAGTGTCACACCATTAGGAAGGTTGAAAATCACTAATTTAAAGTGTTTTTCTTTGAGAAATCTTACACAGAGATGATCACTTTTAGAAAACCAAGAGTTTATGGTTCTAAATGGAACTGGATTGTTCATTCTACATTGGTTGCCCCCTGGTGCTGAAAACTGGAAGACCATGGCTTAGAGGTTACCATCAACCACACTTTGGAATGCAGACTCATGGCAGGGAGTCCTACCTGAAGGCTTTGGCTTTTCTCTGCAAAGAATCAGAAGTCTGAACAAAAAAAAAAAAAAATCAAAACTTGCAAGGGAGAGATTCCAGTGGAAAGCATTGTGAAGTAGGAGGGATTGTCACTGGTCATCTGCAGACCTTCATAAGACAATACATCTGCTCCTCTACCTTGTACCTCCTTGCACTTCCAACACTGTAAGCACTGAATTTCTCTTGTTTAGGAATTTCCCAGTCTGAGGCATTACGTTATAGCAACCTAAATATACTCAAACAGTAACATTATATCATTATTATATCTCAGTTAACCAAAGCACTGTAAGGAGGCACTGCAATATACCAAATAGAATTCACTAGAAGGTAGAAAAGAGGTTTAAGAACAGTTCTACCTACAATAAGAGCACTGATCTATGTAAAGAAGATAGACCACAGCAAAAAACTACAATTGGGACTGGATGTCAACATACCACACCCTTACTCTTCAGAGCCTCATTTCCTATGATGGCTACAAATACTGGTATAAATAGACATCATTGAGGCCACAGCAGGAGGTAACACTCAGTGTTCATACAACTGTGAGTTCATAGTAACTAAAGAAACATATCCTGCACTCTACAAAAATTAAATAAAAGCACCCTAAGGAATCAGACTGCCACTTTGCTATATTATTACATTTAGGTTCTGGTATGTCAACATGAAATCTATGTGAATTTAATTATGAAGCATATACAATAGGAAAATAAAAACAAATTATGCCAAAACTTAACACTATTTCAATGTCTATTTCTCATATTCTTGTATTTTCAATCCAACTATAAAGTAAGTACAGGAATAGTCCCCTCAGAGTAAGCTCCTTACTAGTATTTTAGATAGAATGCTATTTTAACAAGACCACAACAGGTGATTAAAAGGTAATTTTTTAAAGCATTAAAATGACAAACCCATATAAACACATCACTCCTTTCTTATTTTCCTTGTCACCATAGTTTAAATATCTGTTTCCTAGAAACCATCTCTCTTTAAAATTTAGGGTACACAAGAGGCTGGTACAACAGTTATTTTTAAAAGACATAGTCAGGGAATAGGAACACTGTATTATTGCTTATTACTACCATAACAAATTGCCTCAAAGGTAACCACTTCAAAGAATACGAATCTATTCTCTTAGTTCTAGATTTCAGAGAAATCAGTCTGTGAAGTCAAGTTGTTGGCAGAACAAGTTCCTTACAAATGGTTCCCAGGAGGAATTCTCTGCAGCTTCTAGAGACCGTCAGGGTCCCTTGGCTTATGTTCTTGTCCCACTCTCACTTCTGCTTCTGTTCCTACATCATATAAGTCTGTCTGTCCTCCTCTGCAACTACATTGGGCCTGCCTCTATAGTCCAGGATCATCTCCAACCCAAGACCCTTAACAGATGCATCAGAACTCTTCCTTTCCCACACAACATGTTCACAGGAGTCGGGGACTGAAACGTGGACATCTCTAGAAACCATTCTGACTATTACACAAGCTAATAAAATAAACACTGTGTAGCATGTCTAAGGTGATTTTTGGTTTCCTTTTAAGGAACCTAAATATTACATCATTTGACCACTAGCAGAATAGGAAACATCAAGCAGTATTTTTTTTTTAACTCTAGCCAAGCAAGAACTCAGTTCCTAACCATATTCAGAGTGTTACTGAGTAGATACTTAAGAAACATTTAATCCAATAAAAGAACTTTAAACTTTGCTCTTTTAAATAAATTGCATTACAACAAAGCAGTCTTTTTTTTTTTTTTGATTTTTCAAGACAGAGTTTCTATGTAGCTTTGGAGCCTGTCCTGGAACTAGTTCTTGTAGCCCAGGCTGGTCTCGAACTCACAGAGATCCACCTGCCTCTGCCTCCCGAGCGCTGGGATTAAAGGCGTGCGCCACCACTGCCCGGCTTAACAAAGCAGTCTTTAATTGCATGTTTATAATTTGGGATTTTTCTAACCACCAAAATATTTCTCTTATTACATAAATTACCTTTCCTCATAAAGCACACTTCAATTTTATTATTTCATAGGAACCAAAAAGATACAAAGAAAAAATGTGAAATAATTATGGGATTTGCTTATGAGCATGGCTTTTGCCTGACTAAATAAGAAACCACACAAAATTTGGCAGGAAGGAACAACCAAGCTTTTTTCATATAGTGAAGCCCAAATGTAGTGGGTTTTTCTATCAAACTGTTCATCTGAAGCTTTAAACACCAGTGGCTTGGAAAACAAACATGCACACACAAATTACTGAAAAATCTACAATGTATGGTAAATCAAAATCCACAGACACTGAAGGTAAAACAAAATAAAAGATTTCAACATCTAAAGATGTCTTTGCACCTGCCTGGTACATAGAAAAGAGAATTATCCCATGTGAGGGACTAGAGAACTGGCTCCTAGCAGCATTGTTCATTAATGTAGCTGCAACTTTCTGCCTATAGAATAGAGTTTGGAGTTTGGAATTTCAGCTACTTTAGTCATCAGATCTCAGACAGAACATGTGAAACCTGCATATTTTCCTCTTAGGAAGGGGAGCTGAAATACTAAAAGTGTGGTCTTAATTTTATAAGCCTGTATTAATGATAGAAAGTAATGGATTTTATTGTGACATTTTCATACATGCACATTAATATACTCTGAACAAATCCCACTCCACCCATCATCTTATCCCTTCTGCCTACAACTCCATCTTTACAATTATCTCAACCACTGTGATTAGAGTATTTAGAAATCTAAGCCTCTTTATTTTGCATTAGGTTCCAGATTTTACTGTGAATTTAGGACTACCTTGAAACATTATTCAAACTGTCACTTAAGATTCTCTAGAAAAATTTAATAATGTCTAAAACTTAAATTCTGTACCAAAAATGCAAGCTAAACATAAATACATAATCATGTATAAGCGCAACTGAAGCCTTGCCATTGGCATTACCCAAACATACACTATTAATATAAGATGATCCTTTAAGAAAATACCATCTCAAACTAGAATCTAACATTTAATTGTCCCCATTTTGGATCTCAGTGTGAAGTTGGTTACCAAAATCTCTCTAACCTCAGAGCACATATTTCTAAATCATGTCCACTCCTGACATGATCTCCCCCAAGGTCACCAAATAATTCGCTCATACTTGCATATCATTCATGCAGACACAAAAACAATAATGGTGGTAATTAAAGGTGCTACCTAGGAACACTGCTATACTAGAGCAACTTAGAATTCAATATACGACTATTAGGTCAATGAAGAAAGAACAGTTCTTTCAAAACAACAACAACAACACACACACGTGGGAAGAGGAGGCAGAGGGGTAAGAATTTCAAGGTCATCTTCAACTCAACTACGTAAGTTCAAAGCCTGCTTTGGATATAGGAAGATGCCCCTCCCCCAGGAAAACTCGCATTATAAAGATTAAAGACAAATGAAACAAAAAAAAATCATTGACTATTTCAAACCCCTATAAGAACACAATATTACTGTAGACTAATTTCTCGACTTCAGGGGCTCCTGTTTACAAAACTTCTACCCCACTTTCATTCTGTGCAGAGGTCCAGTTCTGCAGCTCTCCTTTGTCTAAGGATGAAAGGCTCCTAGGGTGACTGCTTACAGTCTTGCCTTTGCTTGGTGTTATACATTACGGAACCCCAATAAATGCTGAATGACCATGGATAAGTAAATCCTTTCTTCATACTGATCTCTTCAAAATAAAGTCTGGGGAGCATGGATACAGAGACCACACTATGTTGGCCCTACTATATGCCTCAGCAGTGAAGATTAACCAAAGTGTAGAATAGCACTCCTTAGACAATCTCCCTTAGGAAACTTTCTAGACCCAAGCATGCTCCCTTCTTCCCTCCCTGACTCTGAAAGGGCAGTTGAAGCCTCTCTTGTTCAGCTCAAGAAATACTGTCAACTACCATAATTATCTTCTTGCAATCAGAAAAAAAAGCATCTCACTCCATGTTGCCTTCTGAAAACTTAAAAACTAAAGCTTTGCTTAAACAATGTTTCTGCCCCCTCAGAAAACCAGACCCATCCCAACGCAGAGAAAGAAACACAAATATTTGTGAGGTGGTTTACTGACAGATACATCTAACTAAATTTATCATGGATAGGCAACCAAAATGCATAACATATGAACACCACACACTCCAAGTTTCAATGTTCACAGACAAGCCTGAATACCACACAATTATATCATGTATATGCAAAGTATTAAACAAGGTAACTATTTAAGACAGATCTGTCTTAAAGGTCCTTTAGCAAGTCTAGTACAGAGTCGGGAATAGGGCAAAAATAAAAAGGATCATATTTGCCCCTAAATGTGTGTGCTCTGGTCCAAAGAAGAAGGCACTTAAGTCTGATGTGAAAGTCTCTGTTGCTTCCATTTGTTCCAAAAAGTCTGAAGCCAGAAAAACATGGTAAGAATCAAAGTTGTCTTTAGAAGATTCAAATGTATATCTTTTTAAAGATAATTCAAATATATGCATTAACTCACAGAATATTCTACTCTAACCTCTTTGATCATTCTGTCCTCAGAATGTATTCTAAAAGAAAATATAGAATTCCTCCAAAGACAGTCCAAGAGACCATATGTATAAGAGCCCACCTATGCTAAACTCCTTTTGGGTTTTTCAAGTCAGAAATGAATATTATTAATTGTAATCATACTTTGTTAATACACATAATATTTTTCATAGAACCAGACACAGAGGAGAGTCTAGAGATATGACTTGGGTGTAGAACACTTGCCTAGTATACATGAGATCACCAGTTTGATCCTTACCCACCAGAGAAAGGCTAGGAGGGAAGGAGGGAGAAACACCCATTAACTCATAAAAAGAGCCTCAAAATGGATAAAGGAGAAAATATCTAGATGCTTAGCATTCTATCAGATCAAAGTCATTTTCACTAAGACATGCAAATCTATCGTTAATGTTGACTTTCACTCCAGTTCCACAGGCTAGGTATTGCTATGGCTAAAGGATACACTATTACTAAACCCAAAACCTAAGTCCTTTGATGCAGCTCTATGACATCTTCATTCACAAATGAAATATGCATGAATGAATATTCAGTTGCAAATCTATTATCTTTGCTGTATCTCCCTAATGGCCTGAAAACTAACCTGTCTACACACAAAAAGATCACCTCCAATAAACCCTAATACTGAGATTCAATTCTGGCCACTCAGACTTTCTAGATAAATCTTCCTTTAACCAACTGAATAGTTTTATAATATGCAAGACTCCATGTAATGAAGTTTAGTCTATGAAACATCTCTAAAATAAGTTTCATATGAATCTCATTACAATGATGCAACTAGCATACTAGTCACCCCAGTCCAGCTAGTCTAATGATTCACTTGTTCCCTTAAAAATCCTGATACTCAAAACCAGCCCCCATATATCACCAGTCCAATTCTTTTGTCATTCTTTACTACAGTCATAAACCACTTTTGTATCACAAAGCAAAAAATTAAAAATACATCAAGCTTTTATGATTCACTGCTCTATATTTAATGCAAAATTGCAGTGCGGGGAGAAGAGACAAATATGATAGCAAAGTATTTCCATCTAAACTGAAGTCACTGTTCAAGCACTGCTATTTTTATTCTTCATAGAGGAATTTTGTCTTAGAAGGGTCTCCCACAAACTAGACAATTTGGGGAGGAGAGATAAAAATCAGGAAGAAATTGATTAAAATTTCTTCTTTGTCAGGAACTTTTCTGTTGCAAAATATTATTATAACAAAAGAATTCAAGTTGTCATTCCATTCACTTGCAACATAGTAAAAAATATTAAAGCAGACATTAAGTATTTGCATCATATTCCAAATCGAAGCTACCTTTCCTAAAAACTTAAAATCAAGAGTATTTCCTTATTGTACTGTGCATAGCATATTGGACCACTTTATTCAGGAAAAATAAGTAGCCCCATTAACCTTTCAAGTTAAGGCCTCTTTTTCCTAAAAAGATTAATTCAATTCACAAACAATAAAATCAGCCATTTATCTTTGAAACCGGGGCTCTCTCCCCCTAAAATAGGCTGTTTCTTTCTAATACTTTATAATTAAGAGTATCTAACTATAAGTATAGTTTATGTTCCTTTAATACTCAGTTAACAAGCTATATAAAAAATTGGTAATACCACAGTCAAAACAAGTTAAAACCACAGTATTGGGTATATTGGAAAGCATGCAGAGCTTTCACCTGCACATCTTCTTGGGATGAACCAGCTACCATATGAATTAGCCACAAATCTAACTGCCCATACTCCACTTCCTTCACATTGTATGTCTCATATTTGATGTCTCATTCCCAAAAAAGGATTAGAGTTAGTATTGGGTGGCCATGTTCCAGAGCATAAAGTCAGTGAGAAAACTGGCTAAGATAAATGTATAGTAAGAAGGGATCCAATACTAACAAATGTCTTCCTTTAGTCCAACAAGTGTCAAGTCATCCTGAGGCTACTTCAGGCTTACACATTTCTCCCATCTCACTTGCACCCCATCTATCATATACCATCCCTCACAATCTTTAGTTAAGGTCTGATCATTATTTGTTACTCATAAAGACTTATTTTTGACTGGACTCAGACTCAGAGGCTTTCAGCAAAGATAGCCTATGTCTCTTGGCAATCAGTTTCTAGAATTTAACCTTGGCTTCCTTCATTTTCTTGGTCAAAGTTTAGCATATTCAATGGTCTCCTGCATTGTTTGTGTCGTGGGACACATGGAGTAACAAGATGCTGAATCTTGGGTGCTTTGGTCCTTGGCTTCTTATGTTCTTTAAGGGCTTTCTGACAACATACTAGCAGAAATCTCCTTGTTTAGAGAGACTGAAAAGTTTTAAGATTCTTCTAGCTCTTTTGTCTTTTGGACCCCAACCACCAAGGTACACTAAGTAGTATATGTCAGTCCAGGAATATCCCTCTCCCTCCCCCTCCCCCTCCCTCTCTCTCTCTCTCAAGAATCACCAAGTTGAGCACTCATATTGGTATCCACAATGCATTTGAGAACAGACTTGCACTTCCTCTCTCTGGTTCCCCTTGGTCAATAATAAGACTGTTATTTATTCAACAGTAGGTACATTCTATCATGAGTCAAGATACCTTACTTCATAGGAAAAACTTCTTTGTGTTTCCCACCACTGATTCAGACCACATAACCCTTTAACTCTTTACCCAGAGAATCAGCAGCTACTTCTGTGTTCAAACGCTTCTCATAGAAAATAGAAAGTTTGTGCTCTTCATTTACTTCAATGATGAGCTTCTTACAAATGATGGCTGGGAAGAAAACACAAAACACTCAGTTTTTGACACAGCAAACCACCTAGAAGGTACCATTTAAAAAAAAAAAGCCCTCACAATCTTTCTTAAAAAGCCATGTCTAGAATATCTTCCCTTCCAAGAGCCCTCTTTTGTCTATACTTCTGAACACTTTCCATCGAAGAAACTTTCCTGGAGTGAAGTTTTTCAGGAGAAAAATTCAGTGTGTACTTTCACTTCACTTACTCTGGACAATTAAGTATCATATGCTTTAGGTTTAAGGAAGGAAGGAAGGAAGGAAGGAAGGAAGGAAGGAAGGAAGGAAGGAAGGAAGGAAGGAAGGAAGGGAGGGGAATCAAAGTGCTAGGGGGCAAGGATTCCAAAGTCTGAATCATGACTAAACTGTCATATTTCAAAACAAACCATAGTCCACTAGCACACAAATTTTATATGAATAAATAGTGTTCATAGTACATCAAAAATACAAGTATCTTGGGGCTAGAGAAATTAAGAACACTCTGCTCTTGCAGAGGTCCTGGTTTGGTTCCCAACATCACATGGTGACCTACAGTCATCCCCAAACTCCAGTTCCAGGAAATTCAACAGCGTCTTCTAGCCTCCACAGGCACCAGACACATATGGTGCACAAACACAGATTCAGGTAAAACGCACATAAACATAAAATTTGGGGTGGAGGATAAACTATACACCTTGCTTGCTTACTTTAAAACATGCAGGATGGGGCACTCTGCCCTAGAGTATTCACTGAGACAGGTAATAGCTCACTGAGAGACCTACTAGATGAAAAGTGACAAACTCACTTATTGAACAAGTGGACTCATAGCCTGTCTCCATTCAAGGATTCTATCAACTCTCCAGCAATGAAGTATGCTCACCTGCATTTCCACCTCACTAGGAGAAGTCAAATTAAAGTACCACCTGGTGGGAATAAATGTTCTCACAGTAGGTACCCAGAATGGGCAATGTTGGGAATCCTACCTTCTATTCAGACACAGAACAAGTACTACAAGGACAGCCCCTATACCCAAAGAGCATCTACAAGCACCTGCACAGCTCCAATCAGGAGATAGTGATTTGCTACCACCCGAGAACTGAAACATAACCAAGAGCATGACCTTCCCTCAGTCTCAGTTTTCACACCTATAAAATATCAGTTCAAACAGACAATACGGTGGTGTGATTTTCTATAAATAATAAGCACATCCTGGCATGTGAGTTGAGACTCTGATGCCTGGAATGTGCAGTCAGACCCGAGAAGATCTGCAGCAGCTGAGGGAACATGAGCCAGCAAAGGAATCTGATTTGGAGCCAATTCAAGGCGACTAAAATTGGTTCCACTGGTTTTATATTCTTGGC
Organism: Dicrostonyx torquatus; assembly: GCA_028555095.1. Taxonomy (NCBI): domain Eukaryota; kingdom Metazoa; phylum Chordata; class Mammalia; order Rodentia; family Cricetidae; genus Dicrostonyx; species Dicrostonyx torquatus. The sequence continues at coordinate 7,419,735 of JAQHUG010000030.1, forward strand.
AAGGCCTGATCAGGCAAACAACTGCAGTGGTTTCCACCTAGGATATCTCAGATTCCTTACCTCTTTTCATAATTAACACTGTTTCTAATTCATGATAATTGGGATGGGGACTTAACAGCAGGTAATTAGAGCAATTGCACAATTTGCTACTATATTACAATGGCATAGGTTCCTAGTAAGAATGGACTCTATGGGAAGAATTACTGTCTGGGAATGGAGGTCAACAGGTTCTCCCCACAACCAGGGAAAAGCAGCTTTTTCACACAACTACTCCTATAAATCAGGGCTTTACAAGAAATGCATAGCATATAACTTTCTTAACCTAGGCTCAATCTCAACCTGGCACCTTTCTGCAACTAATGATACTCTGTTACGTCCATAATCTTGGGTTAGATGAGACCAAGGACTGTGCTCCTAGTCAGTAATCTGAATCAGTTATAGCGCTTTGCTACTAAGGACCAGAAAGCAAACTCAGCAAACATTCAAAGAATCTTTCCTTTAAACACACACACACTAGCATGCACATAGACTCCAATTAGTGACCATATTTGTGTTCATATGTGTACATTTGCATGTGTCATCCCTCATTTTTTGAAACACAGTCTCTCACTGGCATAGACCTTCCAATTAGGTTAGACTGGCTGGTCAGTGAGCTCCAAGGATCTGTTTCTGTCTCTCTCCAGCACAAAAATTATAAATAAGTACACATCACCACAGATGGCTTTTGCTAAGAAAAAAAAAAAAAAAAGGTTATAGGGATCAAACTCAAACTCAGGTCCCACAAGCATTTTACTGACTCCCCAGTTTCCTTTGCACCTTTTTGTCACACAGATAATACAGACAACTACATAGACTCCAAACTGGCAAGCAGCTAAGCAGAGTCACACTTTCTGTTCACAATTCATAATCAATACAACAGAAAACCCTACCATTCTTCTGTGAAAAACTCAGACTATGGAAGCTAGTGTTTCCCCTACAGAATCAATGATATGGGAGCCTGATTAGGGAAACACAGAGCTGCCCCAGACTCCATGTGGCCTAGCTTATCACTCAGCTATCAAATCAAGGCACCCAAACTTTAACAATGCTAATTCTGACATAATACAAATTCATCATAGTCTGTCCATCACCTGATATAGGCAGAGATAGAAATCAGCAGCTAGAACCACAAGCTCTTCACCAGGCATCAGAGTTCCTTCACAGTCAAAGGACTGCAGACCTTTACAGAGGTTCTACTGCTGGGGTGTCCCACTCTGGGATAGAGCTATCTTTTAGAACTCTCTTTATCTAATGCAGAAACCAGAAATCACCTGTAGCTACTGTGACTGAAAAAGTAAATTTGTAATGTATCTTTTCAAATGCATTAAATGCCATTACATACTATCATAATTTAATTAAAGTGCTTCAAAAACTACTGCTGCCATATGAGACAATACTATGCTACAGAATAAGAATATAAATAGATGATGCCACATGGAAGGAGAGAACCAACTTTCCCCAAGTTGTCCTCTGACCTCCACATATATTCTGTGACACAGGCACACTCACACCCATATACACACAGAATAAGTAAATGCAGTTTAAATTTTATTTTTTTAAATATTTATTTACTTATTATGTATACAGTGTTCTGTCTGCATGTATGCCTGCAAGCCAGAAGAGGGAGCCAGATCTCATTATAGATGGTTGTGAGCCACCATGTGGTTGCTGGGAATTGAACTCAGGACCTCTGGATGAGCAGTCAGTGCTCTTAACCTCTGAGCCATCTCTCCAGACTCCAGTTTAAATTTAAAAAGAAAAAATAGATGTCCATCATCTCGCTGGGTTCTTCAAACTAAGTCAACAAAGGAAAAGGACTTTGGCAGCATGAGAAAGCAGTGCAATAAAGTCTGCAAGTCAAACAGACCTGGCTATGTGTGCTGGAAGGTATGTAGAAGCCAAGATGAGACTTGAAGAATAAATCTACCTTGAAATTTTGAAACAAGAGGTTGCATTCACCTGAAGATAAGTAACCCTATGAATCTGGCTGTTGTTGCTTCCCCAGCACTAGGATAGTAAGTGTAAACCATCACATACGCCTTTTTATGTCAGTTCGAGGGATCAAATTCAGGTACTTATTATATGCCAACCACTTGAACAAGTGAGTTATCACTCCCAACATCCAACTCTGGCTTTGACATGCAGTCTAATGATTTCAGTTTCCTCCACTTAACATGAGTAATCCCATTGACCACCCAGGACTAGTATGAGAATCAAACAAAAAGGAATGTCAATGCACAAAAGTTTTCCAAAACACTTCCTCTGTTCATCAATAAAATGTAAAATGTCAATTCTATTGTGAAAGTGTGTAAGATTTGAGCCCTTTTGGGTAACTCTTGTCCTGACTCCCAGATAACTCAAATTACCACTCCTTCCCATTACATTTTTTTTTTTTTAGAAACTATTCTGTCCTTTTTATTCTGGGCTCTCTAAAACTAGAGCAATTTTTAAAACAATTTTATCAATTGAATTATTAGGTAACAGTTCATAATTTGAACCTTATGCAAAATTTAAACTTAATTTAGGTAGTGGTAATAGCTCCTATTTACAACACAGACTAACATCCAATTCCTCTGATCTATTTTTGATGGGGCCAATTCTATAAACAAACCAATTACTGAAGTAATATGCATCTTCAAGTCCAATAAAAATTAATATACTTTCTTCCTAATTTTTTCCTCCCCAGTATGAATTTTCATGGCCTTACGGAAAACTAACATTAGTGTCTATTTCACCCACTTCTGTGTCTATACCTTCTCCCCAAATTGTTCACATGCCAATCTCAATGAACATACAGCAATCATGGCATGCTGGAACCTAAACCAGGAGTCAAATCTAAGGCAAAGAGTCTCAAATTCCTCACTGGAACAAGTTTCTCAAAATTAATGCTGTTAAGACTAATGCTGCAGTATGTACTAAGAGTAGAGCACTAGAGACTGAGGAAGGGAGTCACAACAGCCTTGGCAAAAGAGTAAGTCTTGTCTCTAAAGTAAAGCAAAGCTATGCGTCCAATACATAGTTAGATCTTTAGCAAATATAAATTTCTTTCTTGAAGTTCACCACAAGGACAATATCCTTTTTGCCTTTTGCAAATTACACAGGTTCTAACATAAAAATTCTAATGGAATTAGAATAAACAAAATATTCTTGATGTGATACTTAGGGATATGAAAGTTAGAGGACTTTTGTGGTTTGAATGTAAAATGCCCTTCATAGGCTCCTGAGTTTGAACATTTGGTTGTGTATTAAGACAACAAATGGCTGGGAATGTGTGGTGGGACTATCATGTACCACCAAAGAAGACAAGGTAGCCCTGCCTCATTTGCAGCAAGGCTAGAGAAGGAAAAATGCACAGACTATCCGATCTTGATACTAAGGAGATTCCATGTAAATTTTCTAACAGAATGCTGAAGGCTAGAGATGGGCAAGCTGAGGCACTGACCAGACAGACATAGACCCAGACTAGTCCCCCATTCTCAGACTGTATAAAAATCACTTTGGTGCTCAAAACTAGGAGTAAATGGAGATGAACCAGTACCGAGTACAAGCAAGACCCCTATCCCAAAACAACAGTTTTCAAGGCAGTGGGTTGGGTATGGGTGTGTGTGTGTGTGTGTGTGTGTGTGTGTGTGTGTGTGTGTGTCCACTCTACTGACCCTGGAAAAGAGGCAAGAAATGAGTCTCATAAAAGAACTATCTATTATAGAGATGGGGACAAACTGCCAAGGGAGAAGGAACCCAGAACATCAAAAGCACCACTTTGCTCTGGACTCAAGGACACAAGATGGGCAAACCAAGAGGGACTTTCCCTCCATGAATACTAACAAACAACAAAGTAACAAGCAACACTTATCTTGAGGGTAGGTCCACCAAATCTTGAGAACATACCTTTTGAGGGCAAGTGAAATTCAGAGCAGATCAGGATTAATCAGTTAAGACTCAGGCAACACCAAGTCAGGGTACAAGCAGGGACAGAGACATCTGAAGATTACCATAACAAAATCAAATCCAGTTCATATGCTAATCAGACAGACTCAGTATCTCCTAAGATAACTTGGAATCCATTACTATTACTTACTATTTCTTCACATCAATGTCTTTCCTCTCACATCCATTATATAATTTAATCAGAGGGGGAAAATAGCCAATAAATAAAGCAGTGACCAAATTCTCCATCAAAAGCACTAATAATTTACAAGTTTCTAAACTCAGGTCAATGAATTTGATAAAAATAAAAATGGTCAACATGAATGAAGAAAATTTTAATTACACTAGAGCCAGGTGATGTGGGATTCCCCTCTGTATGCTGTAAATACCATTGGTTAATAAACTGTCTTGACCTGTGATAGGGCAAAAGAGTAGAACTAGGCAGGGAAAAGTAAACTGAATGCTGGGAAGAAGGCAGAGTGGGAGAAGCCATGGAGCCACTGCTAGAGACAGAATGCTGAAACCTTGCTGGTAGGCCACGAGCCTCGTGGTAAAATATAAAATAATGGAGATGAGTTAATTCTAGATGTAAGGACTAGCTAGCAATATGCTTAAGTAATTGGCCAAGCAGTGATTTAATTAATACAGCTTCTGTGTGGTTATTTTTGGGAGTCTGGGCGGCCAGAAAATGAACAAGCAGCCTCATTACAATAGTCAGCTATAGCACAGGCCTTCAATCCCATCACAGTCAGAGCTCTGTAAGTTTCAGGCCAGCCTGGTCTAAATAGTAAGTTCCAGGACAACCAAAGCTACATACTGAGACCCTGTCAAAATAAATAAATAAAATATAAATTTAAAAAAAAAAACTTTACAACAAAAATGAAGAACACCTTCTAAGGCTCATCACTACATGTAAACTTGAATAATAATCAACAACTGCCCAAACTGAAACAGTGAGGAGAAGGTACTGAAGAGAGGAAAAGAGGGCAATATCAATGACTTATGGATGCCAAATCACCTCAGAAAAGTTAAGAAAAAATATTTGGAAAGAAAATTTTCCAAATTAAAACATAAGATTCTAAAAGTTGATAAATACAAACAAGACAAACACCATCTAAACAGACACGGTGAATTACTAAACAGTAATTCTTGCCAGAAAGAACACCCTTCATTGTCAGAATAACTCAGATTTTCCCAATTATAATTACCCATAAGTCCTTTTGAGGGTAGGGAGGAATCCTGAAATCTACTTCAGCAAATCTGTCATTCAGATCTGCTGATCCAGGGTAAAGAATATCTTCCTTTGCTCCATTCAAACATTTATTTCAACACACTTTTTAAAATAAACTCCCCCCCCCATAATTACAGGAAAAGGCAAAGAAAGGAAAAGGCCAGTCTGACCTCTTAGTAAGGAAAACCCCATTAAGCTATCTGTGAGAAAGCCAAGTTTTAAGAACTTTACACCCCAATAAGGTGAACTAGAAAAGTTAAAAATGAAAAAAATAACAGGTTCACAAAAGGCTTGGACTTAGAGTTGAATTTACCTCAATTGGAAATCCCTCTCTAATAATTTCCAGTAACAAACTATTTTTCCAAATTTGGTAGATATGACTGACAAGTAACCAGATATATTCAGTGGCCCAATACATTTTAATGTACTTTAACGAGGGCAGCCATTGTTCCTCAGTGGTGAAATACAACAAACATATTCAGTCTCAGTTTTTTTCTGTTTTCATTGCTTTAGAATCATCCTTAAATAGGTTATTTCCACAACATTCTCTCTTAGAATGTTATGTGACTCGAGGCTATTCTCTGGGTATTGTCTATCACCTGTCTACTTAAACTTTCTAAAATGAAGGTCTTCTAATCCCATTTCTCTTGAGTAAAGCTACTTTCATATACTTCCTGACACCCATTGTCTTGCTTAAATAGGTCAAACTCAACACATCTAATCCTACTACACAGTACATCCTCCCAGCATTCTCTTCTGTGTTCTCCCCAACAGGCTTACTGCCACTGAGTCTTATTTCATCTTAGACTTCTGGTACCTCATCCTTCACTTTATGCAGCTACTTCTGTTTCACCCTCTTTGTGCTTCATGTATGTTTAATCAATGCAACCTCACAATTTAGTTAGCTGAATACAAAGTAATTTAGTTAGCTGAATACAAAATACCTTCCTAGCCTGCAGTGCATTCCATCTTAATTTTTCACTCAAACTCTACACTCAAAGAAGTCAAGTTGATGAGAGCAAAGTTTCTCACCACTGACCCACCCTAATAAGTGCCATGACCTTGAGAAAGCAATGTCAGCTTCCCCCAGGTGTGTTGAGGAAGAAAAACAAACAACAACAAAACAGTTTTTAAGTGCCACTGAGAGTGCCCAACTAGCTCAATCTGTAGAGCACAAGACTCTTAAACTGTTATTGGCATTTATTTTGTGCATATACTGAAAAAAGAAAACCCCCTTAAATGAAATATATATCTTCTATGGTTGTTTGAATGAAAATGGACCCCTTAAGCTCATAAGTTTGAATACCTGGTCTCTAGATGGTGGAACTGTTTGGGAATGATCAGGAGGGGTAGCCTTGTTGGAACAGGTGTGTCACTAGGGGGCAGGGTTGGAGATTTCACAAAACTCATGCCATTCCCAGTGTTCCCTCTCTGCTTCCTAATTGCAGATCAAGATGTGAGTTCTCAGCTATTCTTGCCACCATGCCTTTGCTCCATCATCATGGAGCAAGCCCAATTAAATGCTTTTTTTTTTTTTGTAAGTTGCCTTAGTCATGGTGTTTTACCACAGCCAATAGAAAAGTAAAATATCTTCAAAGGATATAATATTGTTTCATTGTAATTCTTAATAAGAAAATTTCCCCAACCATAAGGTTTCATTCATGCATTGCAAATAGATACATTATTATATGTATTTTAGGTATTTAAACAGTTCAATAGTAAAAACAGAAGCTAGCTCTTTTAAAATTATGGTTCTAAAATGTACATAATTATACACCTTTAATCCCAGCACTTAGCAGGTATAGACAAGAAGACTAGAAGTTCAAAGTCATCTTCAGCTACAAAGCAAGTTCTTGTTTTTAAAACAATTAATAATGCAACTTTCCTGGAATTAAATTATGAAAAAAAACTAAATCCTGGCAGACATCCAAGTTTGTAGAGGCATATGGTCAATGCTGAGCCAAAATTGAAATACTAGATTTGGATGTAGCTTTGATCCCACCTTTTACCACTCACAGTGTGTGTCCCCATGTGGACCAGCCCATATACTCAAATGTAGAGCTGCTATTCAACATGGCACCACAATTATCACTCCATAGCTACAAGACAGGCTCTAATCAATATGGAAAATACACATCAGTGTCCACACCACAGGTGACAATGGATTTTAGCATGATACACTGGATTCTAAAGCCATAACTATCTATACATTAGATATACTTACAGCAATAACTAAGTCATTTTTAAAGCAGCATTATTTGTTCACTTTTAGAAAAACATCAGACACATATTAGTGGGGTACAGACTCTGACACCACATAATAATTGATTATTTAGGGGAACTAAATAGCTTATGGATAACCAGGATAATCATTAAGAGTCTCAGTACCACTCTGTGACTTCCTAAGAACAATCACACATGCAACTCAAGGGGGAAAGCATCATGAAAGCCAGGCACAGAATATAGGACCCAACCTGTCCATCTGCTATTTCCAGTCACAGAGGCACACAGGCATAAAAATCTTTGTGGAACACTTGTGTGGCTTTTACCTATTCCAGAATTTAAAAACCTAAAAGGGAAAGAGACACATCAAATGTAGTCAGAGTTTTCTCCAATTTGGAATAAATAGGTTTATTTCAGTCTTAACCAAGGCTATAGTAGTTTTTTCTTTTTCATTGAAATGGAATAAACCCAAAACAGTGGCTGCCTCCTTGGCTACATACATGACATGTCTGTGAAAAGCTGTACCTTCAATTAAGTTTTAAAAAAAATTAAGAAACAAACTATCTAATAGTTTAGAAGTTCTAATGGTGCCATCCCATGTTAAGTGTAACTCCCTAGGCAAGTTTTACTTTTATACCCCGATTGTGGGGGAGGAGGGATTGAGACACTGTTTCTCTGTATAATCCTGGCTATCCTGGAACTCTTTCTGTAAACCAGGCTGGCCTCAAACTCAGAAATCCACCTACCTCTGCCTCCTGAGTGCTGAGATTAAAGGTATATGCCACCACTGCCTAGCTATACACTGATCTTGATACACATTTTTCTAGTACTCCTATAAGAAGCTACCACAAACTTACTGACCTAAGCAATGCACATGTACCTCACATTTCTGGAAGTTGAGTCTGGAACTGTCTCACCTTTACAAGGGTAAACACAGAGCTGGTTACTTCCAGACACTTCAAAAGGAAGTGTCTCACCTCATCTCACCTCAGCCGCACTTCTGCAGGTTCTCAAAGTTCTTGGTTGAGAATGAGCACTCACCTTCAAAGTCAAAAACAAAAAGTTGAGTCCTTACTGGGAATCACCCTACCTCTTCTGTAGTCACATAAAACTTAATATGACATTCTTTAACCTGCTTCTCTCACACTATTTCATAAAAACATATATGACTACAAAAAGGCAGAGCTCCAGTGCCTGCACCATCTTCTAGCTTCCATCTCAATTCTTTGCACACAGTTCCTATGAATTTATATGGGTTTTACTATAACTGGATTTCAACTGTGCAAGAGTATGCAAGACAACAGCTATAGACCTGCACCACCAAGACCCATGTAATGAACAAAAAAAAAAAAAACAAAAAAAAAAAACAAACTCGCCTGTGTATGAGTCACACAGAGAATAAGGAAGCATGGGGAGCAGTACAGCAAGTACTGAGACCAGCCCAGGAACTTACCAACACCCTCTCCAGAAGTGGGCTCATCTCTGGCTAGCTCAACCCCTCTACCTGACTCCAGGTTCTACATTAGCAAGGAACATTGAGCAAAAATGGTCACTTCATTATAAGTGGAGTCATCAATTCACTAGAAAAGAGCCCCCACCCCAATTCTGCACAGAGATGTGGTGTTGGAGGGTTCTTCTGTATTTGGGTGCCTTTCATTGGTTAATAAAGAAACTGCCTTGGCCTTTTTGATAGGGCAGCCCTTAGGTGGGCAGAGTAGACAGAACAGAATTCTGGGATAGGGAAGGCTCAGAGAGAGCCCGCCATGAAGCCGCCAGGGTCAGACATGCTGAATGATTCCCAGTAAGACCACTACCTTGTGGTGACACACAGACTATTAGAAATGGGCTAAATCAGATGTAAGAGTTAGCCAACAAGAAGCTAGTGATAATGGGCCAGGCAGTAATTAAATTAATATAATTTTTGTGTGGTTATTTTGGGTATAAGATAGCCATGAGGCCGGGCGCCGGGAAACACACCCGCCCTCACCAGGAGCCGGGTGGGACACAGCTGCGCTCATTACAACAGAGACACTAGATGAGCAACACCAGAGTTAATACAATAGCTCAAACAACCTTTACATCTACCCTGTGTCCCGCCACCCACTTCTGCCTTTGTACTACTCTTTAAATAGTCACCTTCATGGTGCCCAGATAAGCATACTTGCTTGGGGAACATGGGGGTAACTCCAGTAAAAAATATTTTTACCCAAAATTACACACTGTTAAAACACAATCCAAGACTGGAGCCATGTAAGGAATTCTGAGTATTGGTGAGAAAACTCCAAGAAACCAAGTATTATGACCTCAGTTTTATCAAAAAATATGGGTATTATTCTTGGAATGTGTTTTCACGTTCCCTCCAGGTGTAGCAGTTAGGAGTGAGTTTACTTCAAATTATTCATTACAACTGTCTATTGTTATCTGCTTGTATGTCCATGGAAAAGCATGTTTTTGTCACATGTGGCTTGTCCTTGTGATTATATACAATTTGAACTCATGACCTTTCTTAATCCTGAATATAAATTGTCTGATGCTCTGAGTAAAGTTGGCTATTGCATGAGACTTTAGTCCACCTCATTTTTAGGCTCCATTCTCCAGGGTTCCACCGTCTTTAGAGTAGTAAACAACATACCAGTGTTAACTATTATCAGGGCCACATGTGGCAAAAGCTTATTTACATAAGGAGTCTACAGTTGATCTGGCTTAACTAGACGTATTTCTAATGTCAATTTTTATAATACCACACATTTTATTTGTGTCTTACTAACTTTTTTTTTAACTTTATTTTGTGTGCATTGATGTGAAGGTGTCAGATCTCCTGCAACTGGATCTTCAGACAGTTGCGAGCTGCCATGTGGGTGCTGGGAATTGAACCCCGGTCCTCTGGAAGAGCAGTCAGTGCTCTTAACCACTGAGCCATCTCTCCAGCCCCTCTTACTAACTTTTTATAGTTTTTCCTCTTATCTGCCTCATGGGAGATCTTTCTCTAGCATAACCATAATGATATTTCAAGGTACAACTATATACTATATATGGAATGAGTTTATAACTAACTGGTCTTGATGTTTGGTCCTAAGGAGACCCAACTACTTATAAACATAGAATCTTAAAATTTGTGTCACTTACATTTAGTTTGGGGAGACAAACACACAGGGCTGGAGCCACTAACTGATTCAATGGTAGGGCAGTGCTTTGAGACAAAATATATGCTTATAAGCATTTATAAGACCATATGAAAATTCAGGATAAAGGGAAAATGTGAGTAAACAGAGTCCTCTATTCGCTCAATTTCTTCATCTACACTCACCACCCACTTGTGTGATCCTTGCAGTTACCCTCCTTTTTCAATTCTCAAATCTCTCTTCATGTGGGTATCAATGGGTATTCAAAAGAAATTCAAACAAAGCTCACAGCAAGGTGCTGAGTCAAAAGCACCTGACACCTTCTTTTTTATGTTGATAGTAGAAAACAGCAATAAGCTGACAATTTCCAAAAAGTGTTTCATTATGGTATATAATATGCCAAATATAGTAAGGCACAACTATAGACACAGCACTTAGAAAACAGAGGATAGAAGATCAGGAGCTTAAGGTTATTCTCGGTTACCTAGTTAAGTTTGAGACCAGCCTAGAATATATGAGACCCAGTCTCAACAAAACAACAAAATACTCTCCTACAGATCATTAAAAGGAAGATTCCTTATACCAATTTAGTAAGATATGGCATATCCTTGCAAAGAAAAGCAAAACAAACTTAGAGCAAAACCAAAACTAGGGTCTTGCAAGAAGGCTCATCATTAAGACATTTGCTACCAAGACTAAGGACCTGAATCCAAGCCCCATAGCCCCATGATGGAAGAAGAAAACTGACTTCTGCAAACTGTCCTCTGAATTCCACATAATTCGAGCCCCTGCAATATCCACCACATACATGAAGTACAAAAATATGAAGCAAGGTTTTTTAAAAAAAAATATATTGTTTTAATTGGGCAACTTATTAGAAACCAATCTGATAGCATGGATCTGTTTCAGTAAACTGACACTTGGAAAACATTAGCTAGCTACAGCTTCATCAATCAACATCACAGTCAGTAATTACAGAGAGCCTAAGGAGTTCTATACCCAGCCAAATCTGCATCAGTATTATACTGCATATTGTCTAAGTCAGTTGGCCCAGTGCATATACCCAGGCCAAATCCATGATCTCCCACAAATTGTATTTAACAAATCAACAAACAAAAAGTTTTGGATTTTTTCCCTTTCCAAACACCATAGTACAGTGGTTTTATATAAGAATCACTTAGCTTTCTTTTCAATCAACTTCAGCTCTGTATATCCACTCACCAAACTTCTTTGCTACACTTTAAGATACATTACTTTAGGATTTCCATTACTAATACCTTCCGGAGACATCTGCCAGAGTTGGTAAAGCAGCTGGTACTGACTCGGGTTGTGTGAATCTGTTCAGACCAAGTGTGCAGATTCCTGAGAGGTCTCTTTTCTTCCACCCTCCCCCTCAAGGAAAGAGAAAGAGAGAAACTGTCTCCCTCCGTCTGTAAAACAAGATGCTGCCTCACTAGCCTAGCAACAGCTCTATACCTGAGATCTATTTGGTTAAATACCCAACATGAACTAATATTTACATATGGATGCCTTTGACTATATGAGTAAAGACACAAGATAGCACTCATATACTAAATTGCTCAGCAAGCAGTTTCTTACTTGGGGTGAGAATGCTAAACTTAGTTCAGGTTGTTTACTTAAGCATCTATTAAGAACTGACTTGGCCAAGAGCTGTTGGGCACTAGAGATAGTGGGATACGAGACAGTCAATCAGATCTCAAGAATCTTCAAAGTTCTCTCTTTAAATTCCATAATGTACATTTCTGAAAGTACTAAAGTTTTTACCTAACTTCTGCCCAATGATTATAATGATCACTTTTCATTTAATCCCAATTCCAAACTTCAAAACATAAGCATCACTAATTTTTCTGAATTTTGGAATATCCAAATGAACTAAGAAAGGTTCTGACAGAATATATTAACTATTCTCAGAGAGTTTACATAACAGTTGAACAAAGCAGATAGGTGAGGAGTTGAACTGACTGAAGAAGTAGTAAATATTAGAGTAAAATAAAAGACAAACTCATCTCTATTCTGATCACACTGGGAATAACTGCAAAGGCTGCAAGAGAGGAGAAAAAAATGAATGTGTTGCCAGAACAAAGGAATGTAAATGTACACATTTACATGAATCTCCAACTACCAGCTTATGGCTCTTGTGAGCACATGTACCCAGGACTGGGGTATGTCAAAATCAAAATGGTTTATGACTGAAATGAAGTGGTAAGAAAAAAAACAAAACAAAACAAACAAAAAAACAGGTTGTGGAGACCAGAGAAAGAGAACATCAGAAACAGGCACATAAGGGAAAAACCATATTTTACAATAATTTCACCAAAATAAGCTTTAACAGTGTAAAACTTAAAAAAAAAAAGTGGTGGGCCTGCTTTACCAGGTTCCCATGGCAAATGTATTTCAAATCCATAGATTACATAATCATTGAAAATACTTCTTAGATTTCATTTTGCTTACTTACAGGATGATATTTAAATAAAAGATAAATGGGGAACGTAGTTAAATAACTGTAACCAGGTCCCTGTTTCACTTGACTCACAGATCTGACTATAAGCTAGAACCTTTGAGTAAGGAAGAGGAAGAGAAATTGTCCATGAGTCATCTTATCTCTAGCAGGCTGGGCAGGAAAGGGCACATTGTATTTGGCCACTCCTGAAAAGGGGTAATGCTGGTTGAGCTAAGAGGACAGGGCATAATGTACCTGGGTTATCTGCAAATTATCAAGCAAACAAAGAAATGGAATGAGCTGTACATGAATTCTAGACTCCTAATTTAAAAAAGCCTAAGGAACACTCATATGAAACTTTGTTTTTGTCTATTTCATCAAGACTAGAAAAGAAAAAAAAATACAAAGTAAATAGGACACAAGAGTTTGCCTGCTTTCTCCTCAGGAACTCCTGTGCTACAGACCTGAGCAGTTGCTATAGCTAGAGCTCCAGTTTGAGCTAAGGTACTAAAGTCTGAATCAAAAGCTTAAACTTAGATGCCTTCAGGAAGCAGCATAGTGTACAATTAGTAGAGCAACTTGCTTGAGATATGGAACAGCTGGGAAATTGAAATTTTGTGACTTTCTTAAGACATTTAAGTGCAAAATATTTTAAAACCTTTACCAACAATGTTTGAAACCCAGGGTATATTTTGCTGTCTGTATTGAATGGAGGAGACCATCCCATAAAGGGCAAATCTCCCATATCCCTTATTGGCATTACTTCATAAGAAAATAGGCTGCAGCTGACACATTACTATTTCAACATTAAAGTTTTAAAATAAATGCATTAGGTTATTTAAATCCAAACCTATTGCATAGTACCCATTATATAGTAATCAATTAAATCTTTAGATTGGTAGTGGTAGGATCTGAGCCCTTCTATTAGACAGCAAGTATTTCTACATAATCATCTACCTTTCAGCTTCTACAACTACACAACAAGGTCTCCAGACTAACAATGCCTGCTTCCTATAATACCTTACCTATACAGCAAGATGTCGTTGAATGAATATAGTATCTGACCTCAAGTAAACAAACTGTATTTTCAGTAGGTCTGAACCGGGTCAATACTAATTACAGCAATGGTTCTTTTATTCGTTTTGTTTTTGTTTTTTGAGACAGGGTTTCTCTGTAGCTTTGTAGCCCAACCTGGAACTCGCTCTGTAAACCAGGCTGGCCTCAAACAAGTGCTGGGATTAAAGGCGTGGACTACCACCACACGGCCAGCAATGGGTCTTCAACTTTAGCCTGCATGAGAACCATTCAGAAAGCTTGCTCCAACAGGTCACAGAAGAATGGGAATGGTGGCACATACTTGTAATCTCAGCACTTGAGAAGCTGAGCCAGGAGCTTTGAGAGACAGAAGATAGGCTTAGCATATTACCTCAAGGAACACACATCTAGGTTTAACTCAGCTCATTTCCCACTGTTTCCAAACTCTTTTAACTCTGTTTAGCTTGCACCTACTGTGAAACAATGCACACACATTTTCAACAACAGTAGTTTCTTCTTAATTATCTAGAGTAAATTACTACTATGATTCAGAAATCTATATATAATAAAGCCATAAAAATCAGCTTCTTATATCCATATTTATTATCAGGCACAATGATTAATTTCTATTATCAACCCAGACAGATTAAGAAACACATAGGGGTTAGTAAGGTGCATCATTGGGTATGTCTGTGAGGGCATAGCCAGAAAGAAGTAATTTCAGAGTAAGAACTCTGAGTAAGAGCAGCACCATCCCATGGGCTGGGGTCCCTGAGTAAATAATAGAGGAAAAAGAGAAGGCAAACTAAGCACTAGAATTGATCTCTCTCTCTCTCTCTCTCTCTCTCTCTCTCTCTCTCTCTCGCTCTCGCTCTCTCTCTCTCTCTCTCGCTCGCTCTCGCTCTCGCTCTCCTTTTTGAATGAAGATATAATGTGAGCAACTGCCTCACTATTGATGCTACAGCTAAACCCACTGCCACGGCCAACCTCCCCACACTGATAGGATTGTACTTTCAAACTGTAAGACAAATCAAATTTTTCCTTCTTATTTTTTATCAAGTATTTGATCAATAGCAATGAAAAATAACTAATACTACATGGACATTTTTCATTATATATTACTGACAGAAAAAAAGCAAAGGAAATAATACAGAACATAAGCAAAGTACAATAATACATTTAAAATATAGATTTGGTGGAGAAACAAGAGTTAAGTAGAGGGATGGATGCTGCGGGGTTATATAACTTTTAACTGGTTTTAAGATATTTTCACAAATATGTTTCCTTAAAGCTTCACAGAGATACTGACTTTATTGTTTATGCTCATTCTCACTGACCCTAGAGTGTCTGGTAATGGGGAAGCACAATGTCTGAATATCAAAAACCTAGCCCTGCCTTGATATCACCACAATGGAGGCAACAGCTGTCCTGTACACACTAAGTTTAAAAGGAGACAATGAAATCATCTGTTCTTTTGAAGACTCTGAAGTATGTATCAATGTAGCACAAGATATTGATCTGGCTAATCAGCTCCACTTGAAAGCCCATCGTTTTATTCATTTTGGTTGTTGCTTGTTTTTCCATTTACTGTCTACCACAGTCAAAAAATACAAGGAACCTGCATATTAAAGCTTAATGTGATTGGGTTTTTATGATGTATGATACAAAAGGAAAGCACCCTTGAGTGACTTGAAATTGACTCCATGAAGAGGCATCCCATTCCTGCCAGCAAGAATCTGAAGAAGGCATGCCAACTCATCTCCACAGCCCTAACACCCAAGCTCCTACCAGTAGTGCCACAAAGGAAGGAGAGCATTTGGAATCCCTGTCTTCATATCACCTAGTTATAAATATCTTAAGTACATAAGTATATGCATAAGTACAAGTAACTTACCAACTCAAAAAGGATTTACTGCGTGCCAGGCACAGCTGAAGAAAATGAACTGGAATATAAACTGCGAGCAAGTGTTCACCTAGTGGGCACTAGTGAGAAAAATCACATGTTGCTGAGGTAGAGACACACACTGTGTTGCTGTGATAACCCAGGAAAGGAAGCATCACACAAGGGCAGGGCGAGCCAGGCCTCATGGGCAAACAAAGCTCTAAGCACACTCCAGACTCCTGATAAGACTCTAAAAGTCTTGGAAACATCTCCATCTACTCACTTGATTCCAAAGAACACAACCACCTGAAAGTAGAAAATTACTTTATCTTAAAGAGATATCGAGTAAGATTATCATGAGTAGCATTTTTGCTACAGAGCCACCTGTACTGATATCAACTAAGAAAATAAAAATGTCAACTTAAATTATAGATATTTCTTCAGTGAGTCTCTGATTATGCTAAAAATGACTATAAAACAGCTTGAACTCAACTGTAACCAGAAGACAACAAACCCCTTATTATTTATCCTCCAGCCAGCCTCATGAACTGCTGGCTGGACTCTAAGGCAGCAAGCCTCCCTCTGCTAGCTCTAGAAACATCAGCATCAAATCCTATGACAGTGACTAGGGGATAGATACATGCTAGTTTTCCTGCAGTAAAGAACAAAATCATGTAAAAACTGCATCCTAGAAAGGTGCAACAGGTACAATAGACTTCTGAATCACTGCTCTAGCAATAGGTTCATGGTAGATGTTCCACTGTGAAAAGTGACTAAGGTGCTGGACTTAGTTTTGTGGAACTTGTTCTAAAGAATCAGCTGCCAGCAGCATACAGGACACTCTAACTTTATCAAATATCTCTAACACAGCTTCCTAATTCTGGGGAAGGGAAGTTCAAAAATAAACAAAAATGGAATAGGTTTAGAGAATAATAGTAAAAATTACTTGCAGCCAAGTATGATAGTGTATAACTGATGAGGCAGCAGGATCAATAAAACTTACAGGCAAGCCTAAGCCTAACATACATAGTGAGTGAGATTCTGTACCAAAAATAAATAAATAAATAAATATAGTAGGCCAGCAAAGTCTTGTGCATAATGCCACTTTACCCTTGCTGCCCAGGTTACAAACTCATAATATTCCCACAATAAATACAAAAAAAACAGCCATTAATGAGAAACCACTGCCTAAAATATAAACAGAAGAGAACTCAACCTCAAAATGGATAAAAATGTATCTTAATATGATGGCAAATTTAAAAGAATTAGATACTGAAGTATATCCTAGCAGAAGGTAACAGAATGAAATTATGAAGGTTATCATAAAGTTCTTTGAATAAGGGCTGCCAGAATTTTATTTCCCAAGTTATATACCAAAGAGATTCTCCTGCTGGAAAATAGAAAGGATGTACCTAAAGAAATATATAATAAATAACTTGAGTCCTCCCTACATCTTTAAAAACCTGTGTCTATTGACACAGTTGCCATCTAGTTACTCAGGAGGTGAACTGAGGAGACTGCAAATTCAGCCTGAGCGAGACCCTGTGTTAAAGAAGTTAAAAGGGAACTGAGAAAATCTCAGTGGTAGAGGGCTTGTTCTACATGCATAAAGCCTAGAACTGTGGAAAAATAAAGAAAAGAAAAATTTTAAAGCAAATACCTCTAAGTTCAGGACTCAGAAAGCTAAAGCAAGGGAACAAAGATTGATCTCTTTGATGATGATGAACTTAAGATCGCTCTGGGCTCCAGCCAGCCTGGGCTATAGAGACAGTTTTACACTGTCTCAAAACAACTTAAAAAACAACTCAGATAGAAAGGAAGGAGGATTGCCACAGGCTATCAAGGCTAGCCTTTTCTATACAGCAAGATTTGTCTCAGAGAAAAGAGAAGTGTTGTTTTCTTTAGTTTTCGAAAAAGAAATCAAGCTCCTAAGATATAAATAAATGAAGTAACAAATAGAAAAAAAGAAAATACTAACCCAAGAGCTGTTCTAGTTTTCAACTAAACTTGACCCTTAGTCATGTCAAAATAAGTATTAATAACCGATAACATTCAGTCGGTACTGAGGATACACTAGGCATTGTCTTAAGGGGTCTACATTTATACTCTGTGACTGAGATACAGTTGTGATCTCACCTTACAGATAAGAATGATACAACTGTATGTCAAGGAACTCAAACACAGATAGCCTGGAGCTGCAAGAATGAAAAGCAACAGTGTAACAACTCACATTACAGATGTTCCCCTTTCTGTCTCCTACACAGTCATATATGCATAGCTGGGCTAGCAGAGATTCACCCTGGGCTTCAAGGATGAAGTTCACATTCACGAAGTGAAAAACAGGTTGTAACTCCATAACAGACACATTACAAAAGATGCAGCCAACATTAAGATTGATCTCTTTGGAGCACATCCTGAAGGTCACTAAAATGTGAGTCACTATAGCAGTTTTGATGAGTAAAGACTGGGAGGTGTCCTGCAGTAGAACAGGAAAGGGTTATATGAAAAGAAGTCTCTCAGCTAAGATACTTACATGAGATGAGACTTTGAGACAAACTGACCACCCCACATCCTTGAACTTTGTTTTCCAGAATAAACCAGTTCTAGCTGGATTTGAATTAAATTCCTCCCAATATTAGTGGTAGCAATAGCAGCTTGAGTTCCCCCAAAATTGCTAAGTGGAGCTGATGTCAGACCCAGGAGGGAGAACCTGCCCCAATGAGCAATACCTGGAGCTGATGCCAAGCTCCTCCACTAACCGAGAGGATATTTCTTATCCCTCAGTATAGCCCTAGAGGGCTATGCTTAAACTGAAGATAGTTTGCTTTTTCAGTCATAAAAAAATCAAAATAGAAGGAAATTGTCTTCACCATTTGATTTTGTCTTTAAAGGTTTACACAGAAAATCAAAGATGTTCAAATACTGAACTCCACTAATACAAGAAGTAAAATACCTACGCTGATGAAGGTACACATCTATCACCTTTCAGAACACCACTGTTTCTTTTTCTCTGAATTATTTTTCTCTTTTTGCTTAAATATTTACAAATAACCATTGGTATGTAAATTTTCTCTATAGAATTATGTGATTTTCTTTCTATTTAAAACTTTTTAAATTTTTTCCATATTTTTAAGTTGTAATTATATCACTACTTAGTGTTATTTTAAGTAATAGGAAGATTAATTATAGAGACTGTAGTAATTACAAAAAGTAAAATGACATGTAAAATGTCATTGTAAATAATTAATTGACCTCTGATTTAGTTCAGATCAGGAAAGCTACACTAACAGGCTCTAAGCTCTCTTGTTATTCTTTATTATGAGAATATATTATTAAATAAAACAAATATGTGGAGGCCCAAAGCAGGAATTCATAATATCCGTTTAACTCTGTCTTAAAAGTACAAGTGAACATTTTCAGTTAGTTGCTTATAACACCCCAAAACTGAGGCATAGCCTTTCACATGCTTCAAGTACAGATAGTAAGACTAACATTGCCCAAAGTGCTGTTTCCTGTTGGACTGCATTATAGAGACATCTTGATATAGTGAAGACCTCCAAGCTGAGGTAAACAAAGCAGTGGGGAACACAATGCTGGAGGAGGAGAGTTTCTCGCCCCAAGGAACACTCTACGTCTTGTCAGAAGGTCAAACAAAAAATAAAGCCTACAGCCACAGAATCCAGGCCAGAGTTCCTGGACCCCACCCACATGCCAGCTGCTCAGGCACCTCAGGAAAACAGCCCTGCAAGGGCAGCTGCAGGGCCCAGGAACAGAGGACTGGGCTCTGGGACTGCAGAGCTGTTGAGAACAGAGTCAGTGCTGCAGGGAGATGCTGAAGAAATCAGTCTTCTGGGTCAGCTCCCTTAAAGCTATTGACAGCTTCTCTCGGAGAAGTTTCTACTCAACCTGCTCTCAGCTCATCTCTTCAGTGTCCTTCCTAACTCCTTAGAAGAACTCCCACACCAAGTAATTCTGTTCTACTGGAATCCAAATAATTTACAAAATTAATTTACATGATTGTAAATATTACATTAAAATAGCAAAAATTCAAATAATTTACATAAATTATTAAAATTATTTTAATTGGGCATAGTGGCTTATGCCTATAATGCACTGGAAAGACTAAAGCAGGTTGAGCTGCATAGTGATAGCCAAGACAGCCTGTGTCAATAAAACAACAAAAAAATATTGTTTTCATTATTAACCTAAGTAACTAGGTTAATAAATAGCCTGAGGTCCCTATTAACATATTAAAATGGACTCTGGCTACTGCTCTCCCTCAATCCCTAGCTATTATGGAGAAGTCCTGGCTGGTACACCCTACCCCTACCCTGAACTTCCCAGCACAAGGATTGGGCTGTTTTCCTTCTCTCAGCTTTTCTGATTCTTATATAAATAACTCAGCCATTCTGTTATGCTGGCCTGGTGGCCTCTTTGCCTGTTGGCCACAGTTCTTGGTTCACACTCTTCTTCCTACCCCTGCTCCTCCCATAGCCCAATTCAGTTTGCCGGTCATGTTCACTCTTCACTCTCCCAGATGCCTCTGCCTCTGCCTGTGCTCTCCCTTGTATCTGTAACAAAAATCTCAACCCCTTAAGTGCATTCGTGTCCTCCTTTTCTTTTTTTCATTCATTACTAACTTATTCAAAATAACTAAAATAATAAACATCACTTGATTTAGTTCATAATACTTCACATATTTTGGAAGAAAGTAAGTTGCCTTCTACAAAAGTATATTCTGGAATCTTTTTTAAAAAGCTTTTAATAGTCCCTTGGGGGTTATATAGTTTTATAGTGACCTCTACTATAATTAGATCTATAGAAGATTATTTGATCTGCAGGGAGTCCACTGTACACTTGTGATCACATCTGATATACAGCTAACTATGAACACCAGTGCTACTTAAATATGCCCATTCATGACCATAGTCTATGTTAAAGTTAAAACTTTTCTTTTTATTTAGGCAAAAAGGGAGAATCCATTAATAAAATCAAAGTATTATTTTTTTACTTAAGTATTCTATTCAGAATGTAATGTTCTAATTGACATAACCAATATGCCAATAAACTTTTGAGAACTTCAGAAACTATGAAGTATGATCAAACTTCATATGAAGTATATACTTCACATGAAGTAAAGTTTAGTAGCTAAAAGACTCTATTACAGGAGAAGATGAGGACTGAATCAATACATGAAAAAGCACAATCACTTAATGGAGAGTAGAAATACTCACAAGAATCACAATTCTGCAAAGCAAAAGAATCCACTGTCAGAAAAGGCAGATGTGGAAGCAGGCATTATATTACACACACACACATGCCACTACCATTCAGGAGGTTTAGATTCAGACTGAAATTGCTCCAAGATCCAGGCCAGTCTAGGCTATAGAGTGAACTTGAGGTATGTGAGACCATGGGCAAACAGAGACCATATCTCAAAAGAATAAATAAGAGTAGGTAAGGATTATAAGAATCATAAGGGGGTAGACTGGTTTTCAGTCTTGGCCGTCGCCTATTTTGGTTTGGGTGTCTTATACCAAAGGGAAATAGTCTTCATTGAAGTCCTTATTTCTTCTAAAAAAAAAAAAGAATCATAAAATATTCAGCACTATCTTCACTATGACTTGCAGTTGACCATAGTAAAAATAGATATAGGAAGGCAGAGTGAGATGAAGTGATTCCTTCTTCTAATATTAGCAGGATACATGACAGCCAATGTTCTTTTAGAAGCCACTTGGGCACAGGGTATGAATTCAGATTCTTAGTGACCCTTATAATCAATGGCCTGCTTCACCCTGGGCCACGCTACATGACCAGCACTCCACCTCTTTAGCCAAATTCAAAATTCAGCAAGGACATGACTAAAGGGAACCGGTGCAGAATCGTATTTCAATGGAGATCTATTTTATAAATTATGTCATCTCTCTAAGAAACCTAAACAAAATACTTTTATGCTAAAACACATTCGCTTTCCATCATATTTCCATTCTTGGATATCTGCTTCAAAGTTCACGCACATCTATTACTTTGTTGTTCTTTGTACCCTTTTAAAAATAAAACCTGCATCCCTCTATGTGCTCAAGAGTCTAAACGTAGATGGAAATAAAAAAGGAACCATCCCCCAAAAGTATAAAGAAAGAGCAGCAGTACAGAGTTCTTTCTTCCTCTGCTAGTCTAGGAAAGGGCATACATTCAGCCCTTGCTCCCTGACACCAATCCCTTCTGTGTGTCATAGTTCTCATGAGCAGCTGACTGGTTAAGCCCTGTTTTCTCTCATTATTGCCGCTGGTTTGCTGAGATCTATACCAGCAAGTGACAGGTTAGGTCTTAAGTGAACTTTTCCTACGCTTTTTCTCTCAGAAATCATAGAGAGAATGTTTACCACACACATCCTGGAGAGAGGGGGTAACCAGAAAGAAAACTGGCCATTTCCATCTTTCACATGGTGCCTTTGAAGGAATGTGTACTTACCTATTTAAGGCATTTAACTAATTGCTTCCAAGACAGAAGTCTATGTGGTAGGGCCCAAATCACTGTACAGAACAAGCCTCTTATTACCCATTTCCACCAGCCTGTTGCTCCAAACTTAAAAAAAAAAAAAAAAAAAAAAAACAGCATTTGGACAGTTTAAAGATGAACAAAGTTGCATGTACCTAGATACTGGTGATAGATGAAAAGTTATATCTGAGAAATATCAGTTTTAATTTCAAGCACAAACTTGTGTACAGAAGAACTTCTTAATTTCTTCTGTGCATTGGGTTCTATGAGGAGCTTTCAAGCTGCCCACCTGAACCAAGTATTACAGGTGATCAAATCTGAGCCCCATGGTGATTCACAAGCCTGGTTCGTATCCAGCAACCTAATGATGCTCCATCACGTTCTTACGCTAAGAATACAGGTAAGTTAGTTATTCCCCAAGAATATGAGACTTTACTATTACCAATACAGTCTGTAGCAGGTAACAGATAATATTCAATCAACTTAACAAGATCTGTCTGGCCTAGTCTCATGGTCCATGGGCTAAATACCACACACAATGACTCCTACTAAACATATAAAACTAGGATTTGACCACCAAACAAGCCCAAGTGTCTAGAAAGCATGGTTCCCAAACCATTTTTCCTTATAAATACAACAATCAGAATAGATCTCAGCACAGCACATGACAGTATTATATCAGAAGTCATTTAGGCACTGAGTCTGAATTCATATTCTGAGTGACTCCTGTGCCCATAATCATCTACTCCCTCACCTCAGCATGGGCCACATTTTCCCACATATTAGAGTGAGTTTGTGTGATCAAGAAAGACCAAGGCAAGTGAGCGGGCGTTTGCATCAACTCTGCAATTCCCAGCTTTGTGTACTGAATAAAGACAGCTGAACTCCTAGTCCAGGGCACAAGAGATAGTCCTGTGGTTTATTGATGCTTAGGAGCACTGAGGGAGGGAAACCAAACACAGCAGACTACACCAGAGACGATGGATTTTCTGACGAAAAGAGTTGGAATACTTGCTCCAAACCACTGAGTTTAGTCCCTCACTTTTAAAGTAAAAGTCCAGTGTGAAAGAATTGCCTATCTAACTAGGTACCATTAGGCATATCCCCACAGCTACAAGGGACATAGAATAGGAGACAACCTTGGGGCTTTACTGCATCTACCTATAGGTGGAAAAGGCAGAGGACAGTAGGAAGAGGAGCAATCAAGAAGTTATTTGTAGCCCCCATAGAAGTGGTAACATTAAACTAGATCTTGCATAGGTGACCATCAAGTCAGACTAACTTAAGCCTTTCATAATGATGGCCTCTAAGAACAACAGCCATAAAAATTAACTCAAGCAGTGCTTATCATAAAATCTTACCAGTTGTTTCTCCAACCAATTATCTCTCCCATTTTTAAGATAAATCAAACAGATTAGGTTTTTTTTGGTATCATCTATGCTCTTAACTACATATAAAATAACTTTATTTTATAAATAAACCACATGGCACACCCAAGAGAAAGAAATCCCAAAGCACTTAAGAGTGCCATGCATACTTCAATTCTTCATTCTGTCACAGTTCATTTTATCAACGAAACTGGCCTTGGGATCACCATGTAAAATCTCTGAATATGTCCTTGAGGACATTTCTAAAGAGGTTGAAGAAGGGAGAAGAGAGCTGAGGAGCAGCATTCATCTCTGTCTGCTTCCAGACTTCAGGCACAATGGGAGCAGTCACATAATACTCCTGCTGCCATGATATTCCTCCCATGATGGGCTGTGCCTTCAAAGTGTGAGCAAAAATAAGTTTTCCTCTTTTAGTTAGTCAGGTATTTTGCCACAGCAGTGACAGAAGCAACTAACTTTGCCTTCTTTTATGTGCACTGGTGTTTTGTCTGCTCATATGTCTGTGTGAGTGTGTTAAAACCTGGGTCATAGACAGTTGTTAGCTGTAATATGGGGGCTGGGAACTGAACCGGGCTGTCTGGAAGAACAGTCAGTGCTCTTAACCACTGAGTCATCTCTCCAGCCCACTAACTAACTTTGTCTTAATCTATAAAAGTACGTTTCAAATTACTTTTTTAATTTCCCGATTTACTTATATTTTCCCCGTTTGTATTACATAAATGTTCAAACATGTTAAAAAGCTGAAAGTAATACAATGAATAGTTGGACTTTCTCTACTCACAGCCAATAACTGCTTAAATTTTCTCTGCCCTTCCTCTGCCCATACATGCAACATCATCAACCCCAGCTAAGTGGTGGACAGATGAGAGCCTTGGTTAAATCAGGCCTGGGCATAAGCTGAGTGCCATGTCTGAGAAAATGTTTTCTAATAGAAACAAAAACAGAATTGCTGTGAGAAAGGATCTTCCTTAATTACCTCCAAGCTAAGTTCTAAATGCATGCTTATTCCAGTTCTGGATGACAGGAACTCTTTAAAAATATATAGGAAGAGTGACTAGGCAACCAAGATGGCAAGCTCTCAATACATGTTTGATGAATACATGAATTTTTTTAAGCGTATGAAAAGAACATGCTCTATTTAGGGAAAATGTATTTAATTTGACATTCCCGCTATACCACTGTTTCTTCACACTGGCAGCAGGCAAAGCTTGCTTCAGGTAAATAATTCTAATGGGGAACCAAAAAGCTTTACAAAGAATAAAATTATACTGCCAATTCAGTCACACATGACAATTTCAACTAAATATTTAAGTTCCCAAAGCATAGTACTCAAAAAGGCAAATCACTTACATGATTTAAAAGGTGCCCTGAAGAACAAGAAAAGAGAAGGTGCAGGTCAGGGTCTTCCCTCTCCTTGCATTCCATTTTGGCAAAAATCTTACATGGTGAAGTTCCTGTTTCTGATTTACAGGCATATGAGTGTTTCTAGAGTTTATTTTCTTCATAAATAATCAAGAAAGATGGAGATCTCCAAGGTTAACATTCAAACTTCCACATTTAACATTTAAAATGCACCTTGTCTGGTAGAAAGGAATACAGACTAATACATCTCTTCATATCCTGCAGGTTCCAATTCCATTCCTGGGCTGTATAGCAAAAATTATCTTAATACACACTCACAGCCACCAGAAGATCACATGGGGAAAATCTCCAGTCCTTGCCTCCCTTCCTAGAATGTCTCCAGAACATAAACTATGAAACTTACCAATCTTATTCTAAGCTCTCTGCCCTGAGTTCAATTCAACATGTGATAAGGCCACCACCAACTTCCATGATAAAGGTCCCATGACTCTAGAAATATATCTGCCTGTGTGACTTTTAATATAAAATAAGTAAGTCTTCTGATGTACCTAAAACTACAAAGGATGTGAAAATGTCTGATTCCCAGTTTAGAAATGTCCACCCCCAAGCTTCAGTCTCTGAAGTTGCACTGGTAAACTCTAAGACATAAAACCAAATCAGGAGAGGTCATTTCCACAGGTAACCAAACAAGTGCTATGTGCTCACTGCAGATGTTCTTCACCACAGAAACCAAGAAACAACTACCCTTGTCTTATTACTGATTTTTTAAAGTACTAATTATGTATATGTTAAGATCTGTGTATCCCTAGCCCATAACTAATACAATGAGATCAGTTGGTACAGCAAGGATATTGACCCTCATCTCAATATTAACACCATAGGAAGTGTTTCAACAGAAGCCACCCAGTTAACCATTTTGGATGCACCTTCTGGCAGATTCAAAACTCCTGTCCAATATCAGAAACCCCACACAGTGGGTGTTTGACTTTGTTGACTTTGTTAATGAAAACTAACATTTCCACTACACTTAATAGTTTATTTAAAAAAAAATTTAAGTCTGGGATCTCCTTGAAATGCACAGATTGTTATCTGTTTTACAGATTAAACCAAAACCCTGATCAATTTAGACACTTAACCTAGGTCACCACAAATCATCACCATTACTACACCTCATTTTGGGCATCAGGTAAAAAGACCTATAGCATTACCCATTGGTGTAATTAAAAGTCAACTTCTAAATGCGTCTAGAAAATTTTTCCTCTGGCTTGGTTGTATGGTTTAAGTGTTTTACTCCTGTTACCATTGGGCATTCTCAATGTGTTTTGCAACTCCTTCAGACACTCCCCATGTTCCTGGGTGTGTGCATGTTCTTCCACAAGGATACAAACAGGTGCTGGCCTCCACTAGGGCACAGCAGCTGCCTGCACATTTCAACAGCTGGCAGGGCACCCAGGAAGCAGGAAAAAGGAGGCTAATAAGCTACATGAGTGCAACGTCAGGCCTTTTATCAGGGTTGTGGAGAGCTGTGATGTCCCTCCAATGCTTTGATTAAGAGCTGTGTCATACAATAGTAACAAGTAGCCAAATATTAGAAAACTAAGGTTTAGCAAAAAGACTATAGCCTGACTTTTAAAGGAATAAGCTGTTCTTTGTGAAGGACAACACTCACAGGTAACTGGGTCACTAGCCCTGGGGAAAGGACATTCCAAGGCACAACTCTTCCTTGAAAGACTATGAAACACTCTCTTCTACTAGAGTCTTATCACACCCTAAAAACCCAAGCTCACAATGGAAGTCAAAGTAGAAGCCAGCCTTCCTAAGGCCTCAAGAATCAGGTATAGGACAGGACAGGACAGGGCAGGTATGGTAGTCCCAGCACTACATGTGCCAGAGTCACATCCTAGACCCCAAAAGGAAGGTCATACCTGATGTTGGAATTCTCCTCTGTACGCTGTGAATACCATTGGTTAATAAAAAACTATCTTGGGCCTGCGCAGGGAATAGGGGTAGGCAGGGAAAACTAAACTGAATGTTGGGAAAAAGGAGGCAGAGTCAAAGAGACGCCATGTAACCCCACCTGAAACAGATGCCAGAACTTTAGCCTGTAAGCCACAGCTACATGGTAATATACAGATTAATAGAAATGGGCTAAGGGCTGGAGAGATGGCTCAGTGGGTAAGAGCATTGCCTGCTCTTCTAAAGGTCCTGAGTTCAATTCCTGGCAACCACATGGTGGCTCACAACCATCTGTGAAACACTTTCTGAGGTCTGGTGCCCTCTTCTAGCCTGCAGACATACAGACAGACAGAATATTGTATACATAATAAATAAATATTTAAAAAAAAAAGAAATGGGCTAAATTAATATATAAGAGTTAACCAATAAGAAGATAGAGCTAATGGGTCAAGCAGTGTTTTAATTAATACAGTTTCTGTGTGATTATTTCGGGGCTGAGCAGTCAGGAACCAACAAGCTGCCTCCTCCTTACTACACATACCCAACCAATGTGTTAACTGAGCTTGCCCACACAGAACACATGGACACACATGCATGAATACATTAATCCCAGTGGATCTGACTTACTGTGAAACATGCCATGTGAGCTAAACAAGGCTACTCTGTGACCATGACCAAGACAGCAGAAACTTTTTCTATACTTCAGATCTCATGAAGTACAGAGCAAAGCCAGTAAAGGCTGGAACACAGGAAACTCTGGTTACAATGTGTATGCATAGGAACTCATCGGGCATTGCTTCTGAGTCTATATCACTCCTATAACTTCTTATTGTCATTATATTTCTGGGCTTTTGCTCATAATTTGATACTAGTAACCATGAAGATGACATTACCTCCTACCAGATCACATTAGAAAGATACAATAACAATCCTTCTTCTCTCTTATTGCTGACCAACTGTTGCCCCTTTTAGTCAATAGTTGGATAAAGTAAATTCAACATCTAAATTATTTTCCTATTAGCCAATCAAAACTACTGCTAGCTACTATATTACTGTTAGAATGTAAGGTAGGAAAATCGTGGTGAAATTGATAAATAATTTTATATCCCCTTCCCCATAAAAGAAAAGCAAGAAAATTAGGAGTGGTCTAATAATTTAATTTTTTTCTAAAATTGATCTGTATTTTATAGACAAAAAGGTTGTTTACATTAACATCACTTTTCTACAAATATGATTTTTAAATTCACTTAAAGATAATAAAATATAAAGATAATATAAAAGGGTATACTAGACAGTACTCAATATTTTTGTACAAGCTGGCATCATCAGAACCACCTGGAAACCAGAGAAGCAGTTTACAGAAGATTCCTGCTCTTTATAAGTCCTATGTCCTCAGGTTTGGGACAGGAAAGAGTCTCCAACTTCTAGCAGATTGTCTAAGGGAAACTGCTAGTGACAATGCTGGAACCACCATCACAGAGGGTGCAGAGCAAGTGCGTAATCTTCTATAAAAATACAGTGGCCACTGGTTATCAAGTTAAACTCAGAAAAAAGAGGAGGAGGAAGAAGAGGATGAAGAGAAAGAAAGAAAGGAAGGAAGAAACGAAGGAAGAACACAGCCATCTTACAAATACTATTCTTACCTTGGACCTTTTGCTTACTAATTCTGTTCAAAATAATAGTATGTCAAAGGCTCTGCATCATGGTCAGACACACACACACCCATACCATGTCTATGGCCATCACACTAAAATGTGAAGAAACCATACCAGGCACCCAAGTTCCTACACATCTTCAACACAAGAATCATCTCACCTCTTTACTTTTCTGTCAGCTTGTCTTAGTTAGGGTTTCTATTTCTATGACAAAACACTATGGCCAAAGAGCAAGTTGGGAAGGAAAGGGTTTATTTGGCTTACACTTCAGTACTGCAGTTCATCACTGAAGGAACTCAAACAGGGCAGGATTTCGGAGGTAGGAGCTGACTCAGAGGCCACAGAGGGGGTGCTTCTTACTGACTTGTTTCCCCTGGCTTGCTCAACCTGCTTTCTTATAGAATTCAGGACCACCAGCCCAGGGACAGTACTACCCCCACCATGGGCTGGGCCCTCTCCATTGATCACTAATTGAGAAAATGCCTTACAGCTGGGTGTCAATGGGAGCATTTCCTCAACTGAGGTTCTTTCCCTCTCTGATGACTCCAGCTTGTATCAAGTTGACACACATGAAACCAGCCAGTACACAACTATAGTTGATGCTTAAGAGAATAATTTGAGAAAAGAATGCCATGCACACATATGTGAACTTCTTTCTGATTCTCCTCTAGAGGAAGAGGGGTTTTGTTTGTTTGCTTAATTGTTTTCAATATAATTGTTTTAAAGGGCTAAAGGTAGTCCAGTTGGTAAAGTGTTTGTTGTACAATCATAAGGATCTGAAATTAAATCCCCAACAGCCACATAAAAAGCCAAGCATGGTTGCATGCACCAGTAATTTTAGTGATAAGAAGTCAGAGACAGGCATATCCCTGGAGCTCACTAACTTGACAAGACTAGATGGCCAGTGAGCTCCAGGGTCAATGAGAGACTTTGTCTCAAAAGCTAAGAGCAATAGTGAAAGACACCTCTGGCCTCCACATACATGTACAAACACACAACATACACAAAAAGTTTTAACTGTTTTAAATCAGACGGAATAAAATGTTGCACCATTCCACATTTGATGTACATGTGTCACACAATAATAAGATGAATGTAAAAGTATCCACAACCTCACTTATGGGCACTATTATTCTAAAGACGGAATAGAACAGAACTTGAGACAAATAGAACGTGAGAGAAGCTTGATCTACATTTAATCTTTAGTTAAGTCCATTTTATTCAATAAATACTGAGTAGCAACAATGGTGCATAGGAAGTCACATCTAGCCATCCAATGGCTTCCATTCTGTAAACTTAAGTGGGGGGGGGTCATTTGAAATGTTACATATAGCAATATATATTACTAGTTTTTCCTTGGGTTCTAAAAGGCTTTCCAAGCTGGTACCTTTCTCTATCCTCAGATGGGACATTGTCCCCTAAGTTAAAAGCATTCATAGGCATTAATAAAGCAAATCTACCAAACCGGAATTTTAGATAGACTCGATCAGTAGTTGAGGCCAGAACTCTGTTGCCTAATTTCCCATTCCCAAGACAAACCAAAATTTATTTATAAAATTGTGTTACTTGCTATCTATAAAACCTGTCATTGAAATATATAAAAAAACCAAAAAATTTGTATAAAAATATTAATAACTTGATAATGGTAATATTTTGAAACAAACGTCTAAATTTCCCACTATAAACATGCACTATTTTAATAATAAAAAGGCTTTTAAAATCATCCTAAATCATTACATATCCATCATAGGATCATAATTATACAATAAAAAAATGAACAGCGAAAACAATATAGAGTGACTTGTGCTGCCTGAACTTTTTACCCCCTTATCTTACTACCACTAATGGCTGTAAGACTTCAAGATCTGCATGGGATCATAGCACCTCTTCACCCACCCTGGGCACACACTAAAAAAGAGCCCACAAGACCGCAGAGGTGGGGGGGAAGTTGGGGAAACTTTAGGAAGTGGGTGAGAAAGATAATAGGACAAATTGGAAGAGGGAATAATAGGGGTCAAATGATATATGGGAGAAAGGAAGTGAGGGCAGAAAGCTGGAGAGAGGATATCAACTAAAATGAAGTAAATATGAAAATCCCATATGGAAACTTGCTACTTTGTAAATCCATTTTCAAATACAAATATAATTAAAAACAAAAGTAGTAGCAGAAAGAGCTGGCAAAATGGCTCAGCAAGTAAAGACTATGCAAATCCAACAACTTGAGTTTGATTCCTGCTGGAATCCAGGATAGAAAAAGAAAACCAAGCCCTAAAAGTTGTCCTCTGAACTCCACATATATGCAATGGTACATGCATGCCTGGACTCACATGTATATCATACACACATGGGATAATAATAAATATAGTGAATTTTTAAAAAAAGGAAATGCTTATATACTCATAGTGTTCAGAATGTTAACCTCAGATGGGGTTAACACTCATGAAGACTCAAATACTTTCTGGAAGGTGATGTAAGAACATTTAAATCACACTAGTTTTGTTTTGAGAATACCTCCAAAGGGTACAGAGTCTACAAGCTGAAGGACAGACTATCAGCAAACCCTAGCTTTGTGGGCATATGGACCTGCCACCCTTTACCTCAGACTACAAGAGGAGCCATAGCTGAGGCATTGGCTCTATTAGGTCCCCAGGGATCTTTCTACCCAGTTCCTCAAGGCCCTAACACCCTACTCCAGGTCATATTGACATGCAGACCATTTGACACTTCTATGACATACTACAAGCCTCCCTTCCACTCAGCAATTATGTGCATAATTACACCCCATATTGCTTCTATTTCTATAGCAAGCACTCTTCCACTCTCCACCATATAATCTAAGGCATGTAAGAGTAATGATAGTCAAATAAAAGGTACCTCCTATCTATCCTTAGCCTGGCAGGAGGTAGCAGGTATGCACTGGACAGAGACATTGAAGAACCACATGCAAGCATGATGGATGTTTTAAAAATAAAATTAAAAAAGCTACCCTTGTCATTAAAAATAATTTATAAAATTTCATGTTGACTTTGCTAGAAAAATTAATTTTCTAATACTTGGTTACAATACATATTAAGTTGCATTAATTAATTCATCATGTTAAACAAAGAAACTGAAAAAAACGTAATAAAACACATAAATAAACATTAATTTATTGTGTTAAAAAAAAAGAAATTGAAAAAATAGAAAAGCAAAATATACCAGCAGAATTTTATAGGATTATAGGTTTTGTTAGACAAATTATATTTAAATCCAAGATCAAGGCAATTATGTTTGTGATTTTCTCAAAAGAGCTTGGGTCGCATGCAAAAAGGGAAGAAAGTGGATACTTTATTTTTTATTCCCAAACTTCACCCATTCAGCTGAGCATGCCCACTGCCATAACTACGTCCCAATCCTTAGGTACAAAACAAGAACTAATGACTATGAAAATTATTTCTTTAAGCAAGCACAAAAATGGGTAGTAGCATCACCCATTAATGTAAGGATAGAGAGAATAAGCATCCAATTCAACACTGCATGGCAGTTTAAAACTTTTACATTACAGTACATGCACTTCAGACTATTAGCTTTATTTTTATTAAATATTAGGTAAATTTTAATACTAGGAAAATCACTTTTTTGTTGGAAATAGTAAAAATTAAAAATACAAAATAGCATAATTACCTGAAAGCAAAACAACAATCAACTTTTCCCTTTCTTACATTTTCCAAAAATTCTGATTATAAGTTCTGTCATATTATATATAGAAAATGCTATGGATTAAAGGGAATCAGAGTCAAGACACTGTACATGTGTTACATAAGCTCTCAAAGAATAATTAACTCAAATGTCATGTTCAGAGTGTTACAAAATAAAATTACTTTTAGTTTAATCCTAAATTACAAACGACTTGCTAATAATTCTCTGTCTATTTTAAGAAAGGGATGAGTTCTTTCTGTAAGAACCCCACTAAAACTTGAGTTGAGATAAGAGAATAATGCCCCTTCTTGCACCCACTAGCTTGGGGTTCAGTACTGCTCACAGCTAAGTGTATCATTGCTTTGTAGCACATGATAAACACTAAACAGGAAAGAAAATTTAGGTAGTATTTTTTGCCCAAAGTCAGTGTCCACTTAAGCTGTCTTGTGAGATTTACGCTCCTAAGAAGTAATTTTGAGTCTTATCATCTGCATCTGGGAGATACTAGCAGCAAAATTCAAGAAGAAAGTATAGCCTAACACCCCACATCAGAGCCCTGTTTGGGGGAATGATAACCCATACACACACTCAGGAGAGGAGCTCTCAACAGTCACGCACTGGTGGACTCCAACACATAAGGCGGTTTCCTTTCCTGTTCCTTCGGTAGTGGTAGTCACCTTGAGAATTTACTTCCTCATTGTTAGAATGTAGCCTCAACAGCATTGTGCTACATTTCAGTGTCAGGTCACTACACTGTTCTGCTCTGTCAACTACCCTAATTCCATAAAAGCTATACATGACGAGACCAACACAAGAGACACATCATATGGCTGGCTGATGTCTTTGTGTATAGTAAGGCTACTGTCATCATCTTACAAAAGAAATAAGGGCTTCTGTAGCCATTTCTGCAATGTGTGCTTTCCACTATCACAGCTGGTGGTCACTCAGAGAGAACTGCTCATGAGGTCCACTGAGCAACAGAATCCTTTCCCTATAAACTTGGGCTGAAACCAAAAAAAAAAAAAAAAAAAGAAAAAAAAAAAAAAAGCCGGGCGGTGGTGGCGCACGCCTTTAATCCCAGCACTCGGGAGGCAGAGGCAGGCGGATCTTTGTGAGTTCGAGACCAGCCTGGTCTACAAGAGCTAGTTCCAGTACAGGCTCCAAAGCCACAGAGAAACCCTGTCTCGAAAAACCAAAAACAAAAAAAAAATAAATAAATAAATAAAAATAAAAAATAAAAAAATAAACTTGGGCTGAGAGCCAAGGAAAAGCAAGTAGCACCTTTCACCTAACTTACCAGCTCAGAGAGCTGGTCCTCAGAAGCAGAGCCTGTACCCAGGGCTACAAAAAGAGACAGGACAGTTGCAAGTATTCTGGTTCCAGAGCTGGACACCTTCTATATCTTGGTGCTTGGAACTAAGCTTTCAACTTTACACTAATTCTTCTGAATAATTTAGTTTGAATTGTTTTCTGTAATTTGCAACCAGAATCCTAGCCAGCTCATACATGGAATCCATATGTCCTAGGCCCTCAAGGACTGCAGACAGGACCTAGCACCACTTTGGCTACAATGTTCTGCATTTGTTCTGATCTGTAACATAATGCAAATGCTCCCTTAAAATGTCTGGGGCGATGGGAAGCTACAGGTGAGCTCTGAAACAGATCAGAAGATACAACTTCTAGCTCCAACACTTCTTTCTGTGGTTTATAGATAACTACTTTCTACAACTCTCATCCATTATCTCTCAAAGTCCAACTTTGTCAAAGGCAACAGAAGCTCTTCTTTCCTGTCTCTACCCCTGCCTACACCTCCAGCCCTCATGTAGACCATTCACCTTTCCTACAGTTCTGCCAAGTTGCTGAAAACCCCTCTTTTCCTGGCCACTTTCTGTCACTCCTCCCATCCTCAGAAGACATCCACCTCTTGATGGCCTCTCTCCTGCACCACTAAGTTCCTAGACCACAGCCCCATACCATTCTATAATGATTACCATCTTCTGTCTTGAGTCATGGATTGAACCACGTAATGTTTTCCAGTTCTCCTCTGTTTTTCCACTGAGGTGAACTCTTCACCAATAGTGATCTTATTTCCCAATACAGTAGCTACATCAGAAAGATATATCACTAAGCATTGTGGAATGACCAAATTATTGAAAACATAAATCTTCTATTATAAAAGAGCAGAAAATAGAATAACAGATGTGCAACAATTACAACTTTTTGCAGTAACTATCCACATAGAGGACATGTAAAAAGCACTTCAGAGCCACGTGTGGTGGCTATATTTCTAGCACTTGAGAAACTGAGGGAGGATTGTCTTGAGTTTTAGGACAGCCTGGGCTACATAGAGAACTCGAGACTAGTCTGAGCTACATAGCAAGAATGTATCTCAGAAACAAAGGCTAACAAACAAAAACACTACTATTTTAATTTTTGTTCCAATCCTTCAATAAAATACCTTTCTAAAAAGTACTTCATCCAAAACACACAGTATTTTACAAGATAAGACTATATGCCACTGAAAGCATTTTTTCAAGTAAATATTTTTTTATAAAAGAAATAGAGGCAGAGGCAGGCGGATCTCTGTGAATTTGAGACCAGCCTGGTCTACAAGAGCAAGTTCCAGCGCAGGCTCCAAAGCCACAGAGAAACCCTGTCTCGAAAAAAACCAAAAAAAAATAAGAAGAAGAAGAAGAAGAAGAAGAAGAAGAAGAAGAAGAAGAAGAAGAAGAAGAAGAAGAAGAAGAAGAAGAAGAAGAAGAAGAAGAAGATAGTGGCTAGAGAGATGATTCAGGAGTAAAAAGCCAGGCGGTGGTGGTACACGCCTTTAATCCCAGCACTCGGGAGACAGATGCAGGCAGATCTTTGTGAGTTCGAGACCAGCCTGGTCTACAAGAGCTAGTTCCAGGACAGGCTCCAAAGCCACAGAGAAACCCTGTCTAATAATAGAAAATATGGCTTGGCTTCATTAACTAGCAATATTTAGCACATGGCCATCAGAGTCTTGGGCCTAGGCAGGCAACTAGAACAATCCTAGAGAAAGAATCCTAGAGGTTATACCTACATTGTCTGCCCCTAAAAAAGAAGCAGTTATTCAGACCTGCAACCAAAACTGTCAAACAGAAAACCATGAGAGAGACAGAACATTCTTTCTATGGCTATCTGTTACTTTTCCTAACAAATGTCCTTCTTGCTAACTATAGCTGCCTCCCTTTGTCACTCTGTGTCTGCTGACAATAGGCAGAGTAGAGTCAAAAGGGAAAAAGGTTAACTTCTCCCTTTATATCAGTATGGAGCCATCTCTATTTTTCATCTTCACGCTGTAAATCACTTGAGATGGGTTTATTGACCAATAAAAACTTAGGGGAAGGAAGGACGTTTTTAGTTGCACTCACAGTCAATTGGGCATTTATATTTTGCAGCCATGGAAATTGTTTTTCTCCTAATACAAATGATTAATCCTATACTCCTGTTCAAGATGAGTTCAGTACACAGAATTCATTGCCACAATACTTTAATTTCACTTCCTTAGGATTTGGCCCATTGATGAGCTGGAAATTTGGCTTTAGGGTCTGAGTCCAATATTAAATATTTCTAGACTTGGGATGTACATCATTCACATATTCTCATATTTATAACCACTCACTTATGATTAGAAAACATCTTAGATGCCTAGAAAACAAAATCCCTACCTCTCAAAAGAGGTTCTTAAGATCTGATACTCCATCTATACAGCTACTAAGTCATGTTGTATAAGCCATGTCATTTCCCAGTCAAACTCAATGAATTATTTTTAATATCATGTGGGTTATCACTGCAATTTCTCTAGTTTCTGAGCTTGGTTGGGACTACATCAGCAATTCACTAAATTCGTTGACTGGCAGATCCTGGGTATGAAGCCAGGATACAAAAATAATATGCAAGGAAAGCCAAAAGCTGTTTGCACAGGGAGCAGGCTAGTCCCACATGTCCATGCGCATCTCCAAACATGCACACATCCACATTATGCAGTCCTCAGCTGATCATTCCCTAGCCTTCATTAATTTAATGATCTGAGGAAAGGTCCCTACCTATGTGAAGCACATAGAAGAGATCTCCTGCATGTAGACGCAGCAGCTCCTAATATTGTTCCATACAACCCAGGCAACCCAGCCTTACACATACTCCACAAGTCCACTCCCCAGAGGCTGCTGGAACTAGAGTGCATTTTCCTACAGGGACGTCAGCAAGGGTAACGCCCTGGTACATGGCTCAGAAGCAGAAATGCTCGGTAAGGAACAGAATCACATTCTCTGGCCGTTGCTTGTCTGGAGACTCACAATGTAGCAGGACATGTGACTGGGCTGCTGTCCATCAACCATGAACAGGAGCTTGCCAGAAAATATGTTGATGGGGTAAATCCAGGAAACCACCAGAATTCTAACAGCAGTTAATGTTCTAAAAAAGCCCTAATGGTTGAAATAAAAAATCTACAG
Organism: Dicrostonyx torquatus; assembly: GCA_028555095.1. Taxonomy (NCBI): domain Eukaryota; kingdom Metazoa; phylum Chordata; class Mammalia; order Rodentia; family Cricetidae; genus Dicrostonyx; species Dicrostonyx torquatus. The sequence goes on from JAQHUG010000030.1 coordinate 7,456,667, forward strand.
TGACTTTGCAACTAAATAATCTCTTTAAATGTTCATTAATAAGCTCTAATGTTGTAACACAATTGTCCTGCTCCCACGATTCTCATGCCCAACCCCTTTCTTTACACACACAACCTGTACTCCCATAGCATTATGAAGTGTACTTGAGAAAATGGATTCTCTCAAATAAATCATATGAACTTCCTACAATTTATGGAAATACTTCAAGAAATATGTATTATAGTAAAGACATTTGAGACTTCTGCATGGGTCTCTCTATTCACTAGTGAATCAACAGTTTTAGGCCTAAATGACAAAGACAGTATTTAATTAAACAAGTACTGTCACAATCCAGGTAAACTTCATTAAACAAATATTTAACCTAGGAGAGGAAAAAAAGATATGTTCACACCAGGCTCTCCACTTCAGGCTTCTCAGAAATCCCAAGCAGCCATACCACACCCTCTCCTGATTCCTTCCACTTCCAGACACTCCATAGAAACAGCTGTAGAGAAACACAGAGAAAGGCATCCAGAGTGCTACAGACCTTCAAATGTCACCAAGCACATCCAGAGTACCAAGCACTACCCTGGGCACCACCTGTGCAGAAGAGCCACAGGCCCATCTGTAGGGAACTCAAATTGTGCATCAAGATCTAATGACGATCAAACTAAATACTCCAATGGCAACTAAAAGCATATAACTTTTAAATTTTAAGAAAACCAAACACAGTGGCACAGTCTGGAATTTTAGCAGTTAGAAAATGAAGACTGGAGATAGGAGGATCAAAGGTTCAAAACCACCTTTCATCTCACAGGAAGTTTAAAGACAGTCTGGGCTGTGTCACACAGTATCTCAAAAGCTATAGTCCAGTTGGTGGAGTGCCTGCCTAGTGTCCAAAAAGTTTTAGGTTTGAACTCTAGCACTGTGTAAACTGAGCATGGTGACTCTCACATTCATACCAGAACCCAGGAAGCAGAGGCAGAAAGATGAGAAGCTCAAAATCATCAACCACATGATTGCAGGCCAGTCTGACCAAATAAGACCTTGTCTTAAAACCAAGCAAATAAATAAATATCAAAGATATTCTGTGACCTGGCATGTCTCCACCAGAGAACTTCAGGAAAGTGAGCCTTTCTAGGTCAAGCAGGGCCTCAGCAGGTAAAGTACATGAAATCATCATTTCTTTGGCACAGCAGCAATGGACTGGGCTACTTTTTTGTTTAAGATACTTACAGTCAGTGTCTCATATTAACTATATTACAAATCTAATTCTTGAGCTTCCTAGCTTAGTTATTTATCAAAAACTAAAGAAAGCACTTTGAATCTCTTATTAAAATGCCCTGGTTCAACCTGATATTTGATAAAGAAGCAAAATATATCAAATGGAAAAAGGAAAGCATATTTAACAAGTGGTGCTGGCATAACTGGATATCAACATGTAGAAAAATAAAAATAGACCCATATCTATCACCATGCACAAAAATCAAAT
>JAQHUG010000030.1:7487254-7512918 GCA_028555095.1 Dicrostonyx torquatus
AAAAAAAAAAAAAAAAACACAGCATATGCCTCTACCCATCACAGCCAAGTAGAATGAAAAACTGAGTTCTTCTCATGGACTTGGACTTGTTACTTGACTGGAATACATCCCCCTTGGCCCTCCACCAATTACCCAGGATGACCATTGAGCTTCCCTAGGCCAACTCACAGGCAAAAGCTAGATACCCAACTTTGACATTAATTGTAGGTAAGCTACTTTGAACTTTCATAGTGTACACTTTCATTGAAAAGTTTTCAGGAAACCACAGATCCTCGCATGTGTTACAACCATTTGAAGTTCTTTATCTTATTCTCTATACTGAGACCTTGCCTCAATAAATATAATGAAGAGCAAGACAGGTGATGTCAACCTCTGTCCTACATAGATACACACACATACACACAGACACACAAACACACGCGCACACGCACATACACACACACACACACACACACACACACACACATATGGGCCAGGGGGCATATCCAGGACCAGAACTAAAGAGGATTACTGGGAGAGGAACAGAAAAGGAGACACAAAAAGGGAAGCTGAAGACATTCGAACTATTACCGGAAGAGTACAGGAACTTACCAGCCTCTTTCTCTTCTTAATAATAAGAGGTTTAAGAAAATCTAAAATACTAGCAAGCCCTTTGATTATATAAAATCAAAAATCAAAATAAAATATCATTGTTTACAATGAGCCAAATAAAAGCAGATTCTGCTTTTTTTTCTCATTAATTGAAGGTAACTATGTGGGAAAAATTATAACCACAACAGCAAAGTAACCCAAAGCACTGTTTCTGATTGAGCCCATATCAATGTTGTGATTCATGGATGGGAGACCAGATATTTGCAAATAAGACTATGGTCATTGATTTAATAGTCAAAAAAGTGAAAACCACATCTATGTAACACAGCACTGAAATTGTAATCACTGGAATAAAAAGGAACTAGTAATGAAATTTCAACCCTGCAGCGCTGATACCACTATGTGTATTTCAAAGGCTTGTCTTCAATGAAATTGCCCCCTTGCTTACATAAGTCCTTAAAGATTACTATGTATTACTAAATCTCAGCAGCTTTGAAGCAACCATTACATCCTCTAAGGAAATAAGACCAGAACATGTTTTCAGAGACTGATAACATTCACTTAAGAATCCAGAATAAAGTACCCTGAAATGGCAATTCCACCTCATTACTTTGTTTCTTTTTAAATAGGTAGTTATACATAATTGAAACCATGATTTCTGCAACACCATTAAATTCACTGGAAGGGGGGTAGACTTCAAAGTCTATCTCAGGGTTTTTATTTTAAAAGAAAAAACTTATCAGAGAGAGTGGGTAAGAAAATAAGTATGCACAAAAAATCTAAACAGTACTCAAAGCCCAAAGGCTGCAAAATATAGATCTCCATGACCAAGCACAGGTATTCAGCACATGAAGACCAAGCTACACCATTACAACAAGAGCCTGCCTGTACTACAGCAGATCAACATTAGAAGAGAATAAGGCTCCAGGCTGCAATCTTGGGAGCTGCCTAGCCTCAACCAAGTGACCGAAGGCTCCACATGCCACCTACCCATGTGGTTTCCAGCTAACTAGACTGCCCATGCATCTCCAGTATCCAGCAAAGAGCTGACTAGGGGGATGCCAGCTCTGCCTCTGTCTCCTCCATGCTAACAGGTGAACACCACTAGTTTGGGAGGATGAACTTCCAAAGGCAAAACAGAATTGTTTTGTTTTGAGATAGGGTTTCTCTCTGTGTAGCCCTGACTATCCTAGAACTCACTTTGTAGACCAGGCTGACCTTCAACTCACAGAAATCTGCCTGCCTCTGACTCCCAAATGTTGGGATTAAAAGCATGTACCACCGCCGCCTGGCAGGCAAAACAGAATTCTACTCTCCATGAGCAGGGAAAGGAAGGGAAGGTGCCACAGACATTCAAAAGGCTTGGGATTGCTTCTGGTGCAAATGCAAAGGCAGACCCCAGATGTACATTACAAACTAATATAGACTGCCTTTTACCAGGATATCTGTCCCAAATTTTCACCCCAAAGTTTTCTTAAATGAGTACTAACTAAAAGAGGTCACTGAAAGAGACATGTTGTCTTTTTGAAAAAATGATAATAATAAAGCTACACTGAGGCAACATGATAGCTGCTCCAGTGTAATATAAGCACACAAGAAAGATCTATCAAGAAAGATTTCCTAAAAACCAGGCATGGTCAGCAGTTCCAGTCCAGCCTGAGCCACAAAAAAACCTGTCAAAAATTAAAATAGTAATAATAAGTTTAAAATACTATTTCAACATCACTATTACTTCAAACCACCTAGATAAAGTGCTATTTAAAAAAAAATGTCAAGTACATCTAAGAGTGGTTGTAAAACTGATATTCTTAGAGAAGAGGAACAAGAAGAATCTTTTTTTGTTTTTTTTTTTTGTTTGTTTTGTTTTTTTGTTTTTCGAGACAGGGTTTCTCTGTAGTTTTTGGAGCCTATCCTGGAACTAGCTCTTGTAGACCAGGCTGGTCTCGAACTCACAGAGATCCGCCTGCCTCTGCCTCCCGAGTGCTGGGATTAAAGGCGTGCGCCACCATTGCCGAAGAATCTTTTAGTTGACCAAATGCTACAGAAGTCTTGGTTCACCTAAGACACATTTGTATGAAAAGATAGGGTTGTGGAGATTTAAAGCACCAAGATTCATTTAACTTTTGGTGAACTTTTGATTTCTTTGGATTGGTTGGGTTTTTTTTTTTTTTTTTTTTGTTGGGGGGGAACTTTTCAAGATAGGGTGTAGCCCTGGCTATCCTGGAACTCTCTCTGTAGACCAGGCTGACCTTGAACTCAGAGATCTGCTCACCTCTGCCTCCTGAGTGCTGGGATTAAAGTTTGGTTTCTTATGTGGAGGGGTTTGTGCTAGGACCATAGAGTTTTCAGGATTGAACCTCTGTATCTGCCTGTTGGGAAACCCTCTTCCTTGGCTTTGTTGAGTACCAGGCTGCTAGTCTCTCTCAGTCTCAGTTTCTTTTGCTGAGTGATGGCATTAGGGAAACCAACCTTTAGGACTGAAATGAAAAACTGGGCATGGTATTGCACACCCCCTCATTCCAGTACTCAGGAGTCAGAGGTAAGAGGATGAAGAGGTCATGGTCAACCTGGGCTACATAAATAGCCTCTTCCTGTAATTCAAAAAATAAAAATAAAAAGCAATGAGAATGGGATCAAATGGTCCCACTCTTTTTTTTTTTTGTTTGTTTGTTTGTTTTTCGAGACAGGGTTTCTCTGTGGCTTTGGAGCCTGCGCTGGAACTAACTCTATAGACCAGGCTGGTCTCGAACTCACAGAGATCCCCCTGCCTCTGCCTCCCGAGTGCTGGGATTAAAGGCGTGAGCCACCACCACCCAGCTTTTATTGTTACTACTCTGAAATGTTACCCAAGCTGGTCCCAAACTCTCAGTCTCCTGAGTAGCTGGAACTACAGGTGTGTAACATCAGATCTTTGACATTTTTTTAATGCAAGACTTAATATAAGTTACACTCTGTTAGTATATCTGTAATTTCAATACTGAGTCTCTCAATAACATTTAGTAACCCCATTGCTCTTCCATTTTTGTTTCTTAAAAAATTTGAGGAAAGCCTACTTTGGCAAGAAAGTAAATTTTGTAAAAGAAGTATACAAAATAAATGTTCCCTTTTTTCCTTGGAGTGACAGTCAGCAAATGTGGTTACATCACAAGGCAAGGATAAGCCACCATAACCTGAGAGTGAAGACAGGCTCAATGAAATGAATGGTTTAAATAGACCAACTGAGGAAAGGCTTGGCTGGGTGTGTCTCCCTTGTCTCCACAGTTCTGTTTTACAAACTGCACACCAAGTGGGATGGCTACTCTTTATACAGAAATAAGGATCCAGATGAGAAGTCAAACCATATGAACCCAAGTCATATGAAGGTTCAACCTGAGGCTGGTATGACTAGAGCAGCTCTGAATATTCACTGTCTCTGAGCCACCCCATCAATCCATGAGTGTTTAGCAGAACCTGAAGATACTGTCCTAGAGGACAAAAGGTCATGTTTCCTTCATATTCATCCCACAATATGCTCAAAACACCAAAAAGAACAGGGCCTACTGATGACTTTCAGCTCTGGTTCTGTATCACTAGCCAACCCAAAGGGAATCACGAGGCTCCCAAAAGCAACTAATTACATGTTCATTATGGTTTGACTTTTTTTTTTTTTTCAGGAAAGAGGCTAGATTGCCACGATCCTCCCAAACTGACAATCATAAAATTAGATACAACTCCTTCCTTTGGGATTAGCTTTAAATCTTGTGAAATGATCAATAAAATACCTACATTTACATTACAGAAAAACGAAAGCGGCAAAAAGCTAAGACTCAACCAAACACCAATAAGTAAGGATCAGCTAAACTAAAATAACAGCCCAGTGACTAAAAATCAAACAACGAAGTAGTATAAGGTTGAAACTTGAACAATTGTACATCTACTCCAATGAGGAAAGTGTTGAGTTTACACAGAAAGTTTCTGCTTTACAATTTTAGTGTTCTATTATGTCTCAAGTAAGTAAGTCCACAAATATGTAACAGACTAACCAGAGAATTCACTCTTTTAAAAAAACAAAGATCCATGGAAAGCATATCTTTCCTTTCTTCTGATTTTACATCTATTATCCAAAGCACTTCCGTAAAGAACTATCTCAATTCATAGTTCACACCACACAGAGAGCTCATGTTAATACCCAAGATATCCAACAAAAATCAAACAAAACTGTGACCTTCACATACACACACACATACACACACACACACACACACCAAAAAAGACTAATAATTTCAACTCAGTCTTACAACTCATATCACAGCATTTCCCTACTTCCTTTCCGGACTAGTTGCTGAAGAAAAGACAAGGATATACAGGATATGTATGCTAAGATGACTTTAGTCATTCTTCTGGCATGCTGACTTCTAGCTGTGCCACCACCACCACCCCCCACCAGCTGGGATTCCCAATTAGAGTCTCCTCTTTAAGAGAGCTATTTATCATCATCAAGAACAAATGGATGCAATTACTTCTTTTGAGATGTGACAAGATTTTGACCCACAGCAAAAAATAACAGAGCACTGACAACAGGGGGTAACCTTTGTATGACACACACACAAAAAAAATCACAAAAGAAGGAAAATTAAAGTCAGATATCTTAAAAGTAGAACACATAAAGGGAAAACGGAACAGGAAAAAAAATGAAACAAACAAAAGATATCATCTACCTTACAAAAAAAAGAGGAGGCAGAGGAAGAAAAAAGGAAGGAAGGAAGGAAGAAAGGAAGGAAATGTCCTCCTTCCAAGAAAAAAATATTAATGTGCAAAAGTAAGTCAGTAACTGCAACCGTACAATCAGGAATTTGCTTTTCAAGGTGCTTTTTTTCCTCAAAAGAACTAGAAATGATCTTATAACTAGGATCTGAACAGGTGAGTCAGTTGATATATGTGACATCAAAACTAAGATTATTCAATACATTCTTTGCCATTCAGAAGAATGCTACAACTCATCCCATAAATCACTGCTTTATTTTTTTTAAAAAATCAGTTCTAAATAAAGAGACAACCCATTTGGAAGAGGCTGGGAGGAGGAAGGCAAAAAGTGACTCATAACATCCTACAGCATCTAAGGCTCCAAACCATAAGAGGAATATAAAACTAGCAGGTCCCACTAGAAGCAAAATAGACACACTGTTAAGCTTTCACCTCGTAAAGTCAGATCTAAGGAGTATGACCATGGCACTGCAAATATCTTACTAGAAAAGATCTTACAGGGTGTGTGTGTGTGTGTGTGTGTGTGTGTGTGTGTGTGTGTGTACATGCATGTGTGTGAACCTCCCTGGCTAAATCTGACGTCTAGAATTATTCATTAAGAACATGCAAACCCAACTGTGAAGAAACGTTAAAGTCAAGCCCGCCGGGCAGTGGTGGCACACACCTTTAATCCCAGCACTCGGGATGCAGAGGCAGGCGGATCTCTGTGAGTTCGAGGCCAGCCTGATCTACAAGAGCTAGTTCCAGGTCAGGCTCCAAAGCTACAGAGAAACCCTGTCTCGGAAAAAAAAAAAAAAGTCAAGCCCACCCACTTAAAACCCTACACTAAAAACAATGCTATCACCAACATCTGTTTTTTATTCAAGTATACAATATAGTAGGTTTTATGACATTTTCATCCATTATACCATGCCTACTATGCCCCTTCTATCCCCCTCATTGGTATTTCTCTCCCTGCAAACAGTTCTCCTTCTGCTTTTACATATCATATTCATGTGTGTACAGGTGGACAAGCAAAGAGACAGAGATGATTCTGGAAGAAAACATGCTTCTACACACTTGTTTTCCAACAGAAACTGTTTTGTTTTATTTTGTTTTGCTTCTTTCTAACGAAAAGGTTCACAAAGTTTGAATGGCATTAGAGATACCAGAAGTCTCTCCCTTGCAGACTCCCAAAAGTGGTCATAGAACAGAAGCTGTACAGAAATGTATCTTCCTTGTTCTGTAGTAATAGGACACACAAGCAAGGCACAGGAACTGGGGAGAAGGGTAGGGGACAGAATTTGGTCCTAGAATAAAATGTCTGTCATGTTATTCCAATAGGAAAATGCCACTCCCAAACCTTTAGATAGCCACTGCTTTCAGAGCCCACTCTTTGGTAGCAGCAGTGGGGAAGTTGCATTCCTTGACCAATACAGAAAGACCTGACATCAAGCAGGCTTTTCACCAATTTCCTAGAGCACTTTCATGTACTGAAGAAATCCTGAATAAGACTCTATTTTGGAGCATAAGTAATAGTTGAAGTAATTTGGTGTGTTAATAAAGCAGAGCATAACATGAGACACTGTATCAAAACAAGCTAAAATGAAAGAGTAGGAAGGCCCTCCTTTTATAGATCGTCTAAGCCCAATGAAGTACAGGTATACCCCAGGAAACAAGTGACCGATTAACAAAGAAACCTACTAACATATCACTCAACAACTAAATTGGGTAATTTTTTTACACTTGATCTTAGCCAAAAGGCTGTCAAGCAATGATTTTTTTTTTCTGTTTCCTCCTCTAATTTGCTTGGCGGTATTGTATAAACTTTTTCCTTATATGAAATAATATTTAATCACATATTAATAAAATTATGTCTTGGTCCTTTAAAGCCAAAAAGAAAAAAAAATGTGTGATTACAAAAAGGCAAGAATAGAGGGATTTGGTTTTTTGTTTTTTGTTTTGTTTTGTTTTGGTTTTGGTTTGTTATTTTTATAAGGAAGAAAAATAATCTAAGAATTATGAGTATGAAACAGGTTCTAGCTCTGACATGACTTCTTCCCCAGCTCATATTCAAAGTCAGGTGTCTCAGCAGGATCCAGGATCCCTAGCCCCACACCAGTGAATGTGTCCACACATGTAGGTCCAAGACTATCTGAATCAATACAAGAGGTTGCACACTACACCTCCTACAAAAACCTCTTGGGTTTTTCTGAAAAGGTTCTACAACATTTAGCAAAGCCTAGCTGCTTTCGGAGAAGGAAGCACTGGGCAGTGCCAGGCCAGGAAAAGGAAAGACACACAAAGCAGGAAGGTTAAAAAAAAAATGAAAACAAAACGTCAATGCATAACTCTTTATCAAACAAATAATAACCCAATCAAATAAAAACAGCATACACACACACACATACACACACACACACATATATATATATATATATATATATATATATATCAGCACCCAATAGATGGTACAGACCCAAAACAGCAATACTAGAAGACAAATTGATTCACCTCTTCCAGGTGAACACTCCCTTTGGTTACAAGACATGGAATTTCAAACAATCTTTTGTAAATCACAAGTCCAAAGCCACATTTCACAATAAAGTCAAAAATGAAACAGCTAATGAGTGAGTGGTGTGAGCAGGGAATGGCAGAGGCCAAACAAAGTGACGCAGGCTTTGATTTTTTTTTTAATTTCTTAAAAGTTTTGGTCAGGTTTTAACATAGCTTATATAGAAAATGAAAACATACATACACATTCCTCTGCACACACCCATTCACCAAGAAACTCATTAAATCCTTTAAGTTGTATCCAGACACAAGGTGCTCACCGGGAGTTAGGCTAATTACATCTCATCTAAAGTGGTTTTCCATACTTCTCTGAGCAACCAAAAGTTAACATTCACTCTTCCAGAGTGAATGATAATAACAGGTGACTGCTGTCACCAAAAAACAAAACAAACAGATACTCTCAACAATGGAAGGGCAGGATATGTGTTCCCAGGGAGAGTAAATATGAATCGACTTCCTGGTAGGCAGGGAGAGAGGGATCCTGCAGAAAGGGCTCAATGCTGGTGAGCTGAGATGGCTTCTCACTTTTCAAGTATGGGTACAGACCCATCACATTAATACAATGCAGGCATCGCAGAAGTGCTTGCTTCTGAGTCAGAACGTGATGGGAGGGGATGCTGTAAATACAACAGGTACCGAAGATAAACTAGAGCTGGTAAACTGAGGAAGAGAGTCTATCTGAACGCTGACAAAACTCAAGTATGTTTCTTCATAGCTACTTTATAGGGTTAAAGTGTCTGTACATAATGCACACTTCATCTGCCCGTTTCAATCTAAAGCCTGTTCCCTGTTGAACCCAGCCCTGTATTTTCTGCCTGTGGACCCTCTGAGGAAAGAGTGATGGTCTCATCATCATCTCTAGCTGGTCAGAACAGAGACAAGGGAGCATAGAGTCTGGTGGGACACATTGTCTTCTTCCTTCCATTGGATTTTCCCACGACCGGCCCCCAAAACACCTTACAGAATCCCAAATTTGAAATAGAAGAAAATGTTCAGTCTATGAGACTTTGGTAACACAAGCAACACCGCAGCCACCACGTTTATTTCCTTCTCCAGCCTGAAAGTGTTAAAAGGGAAAACACAAAGTCAACATCAGCTCCTCCCCGATGATGAAAATTGGCACGGATGAATTTACGTTCTGGCTGCTGGCCCTCACAAACCGTTACAAGAAAGAAAAAAAAAAAGTTCACCATGCTAACCTACTCCAAGTACTAATTCAAGAGGAGACAGCCTATCTCCACACCATTACATTGTAGCCTTCTCAGAATGAGTGGGATGACTGCTAAATATTTATTATTAAACACATTCTGGAACTTTAGTGGGGGGGGACCCACAAAACCCGAGCTGAAACGTATGACCGTTAAGCACATGATGTCCACTACGAAGAGCAAAGACGAAACGGTATAAAACACTCCATGAAACCACGCAGCAGGGCAGTCGCAAATGCTCAGTACCTCTTTCCGACACGGCGGGAATGAGGCACCCAACCTGGCCTGAGGGGGGAGGTTTTACGGCTCTAACTCAACCTGCACATCACACAACACGCCCAAACAATAGTACTACTATCTTCCTCCCGCTGACAGGACCGTGTGCCTGCAGCCTCGGAGGGAGCCAATCCCGAAGTCCACTGACAAGTTTCGCATTAAAATCAGGCCATTCGGAGGCCGTCCCCAAGCATGGAGCGTGGTGGCAGCGCGCTGCTGCTGCTGCTGCTGCTGCTGCTGCTGCTGCTGCTGCTCCTGGTGCAGCTGCATCAAGGACGCGGCGCGTCTCCCGCCTCTCCATTACGGCAGAGCGCACTTCCCCACCAAGGCCATTCCCCAGCGACCCCAAAGGTTGCTCTAGCCTGCTTCCTAGCCCGGCATCCCGGGCCCAGCCGCAGCGCGCAGAGGGCATCGCCGCTGCACCGCGCCAGCTGAGCCTGGAGGGCGGGGGCCGCGGCAAGCACACGCGCGCGCACACACACACTCAGACCTACACACACACACTCACACGCAAGCAAGCACGCGCGCACACAAGCACACGCACACCCATGCACCCGCCCTGGGGCCACCTCTCGGGGCCAGGGCCCCGCCGCCCCCCAGTCCCCGCGCGCGTCCTCCCCGGGGTGACAGCGCGGCCCGACCCGCGGGGCCCCGAGCGCGCGGCAGAGAAGAGGTGTCCGGACCCGGCCCGGGCGCGGGGCTGAAGGGGGGGCTGCTGTTACCTTCCGACAGCTCCAGCTCCAGCTCGGCCAGCCGGGCCCTCACCTCCAGCGGCAGAGCCATGCCTTCCAGGCTGCGGTCCGCCATGCTCGCCGCAGACGCCCCCGCCCTGCCGGCCTCCTCTTTGTTCGCCGGCGGAGGGCTCCTCAGCGGCCGCCGCTCGAACCTGGAAGAACCGCACCGAGGAGGCGGCGGCGGCCGGGCGGGCGCAGGAGGCCGGGCGGCGGCGGCGGCGGGCAGGCGCGCGGGGATTTTCTCCTCAGCCTCCTCAGCTTCGTCAGTCTCCTCAGCGCCTCCTCAGTCTCCTCAGCGCCTCGTCAGCCTCCTCAGCGTCTCCTCAGCGACTCCTCAGTGCCTCGTCAATCTCCTCAGCGCCTCCTCAGCCTCCTCAGCGCGGCCCCGACCCTGGAGGCGGCCTCGCGCCCGGCTCTCTCCGCGCGCCTCCCCCAGCCGCGGGCTCCGGCCCCGTACGGCCGGCTCCGGATCACGGGCCCGCCCGCGGTCACGGCCACAGGGCTCTCTTGCTGCTCCGCGGCCGCCCTGCCCCGGCGGGAGCGAGCGCCGCTGCGCGCGCACCGGGCAACAGGGAGGCGCGCGCGGAGAGGCGGGAGCGCGCGGACGTGCCACGGCGGCGCGCGCTCGGGGGGCGGGGCCTCCAGCGGCTACTTCGAGAGCGCGCTGGTGGGACAGTCTTATGTTTGGCCTGGGGGCCTTCTCAAACCCAAGGCTTAGAAGACTCAAGAGAGGGGGCAAAGGAGGTGGAAGAAAGCGTTCTGAAGTATAGCTTAGTCTACTTGTTAAAACTTCAAATGTTCTGGATCCTTGAGGACTGATTTTTTTTTTTAATGAATACTTTTAAAAGGAAAAAATGATAAAAAGATGGTGTGAGCCCATACATTGAGTACTAGTTTGAAATTTAAAAGCATGGATCTAGAACAGACTTGCATATGACCTTGAATCATCCCAATGCTTTTGTCCAGGAGTCATTTTCCCCATCTGTGGAAAGGACATAAAGGAAATGGTTGGGTCTGTCAAATACTGTCCAGCCCTTCCTGAGACTGAGGAGTGCCTGACATCCATGAGTCCTTTGCAAGTGTCTTCTCCCCCACACCCTACAATAGTGTCTCCTTTTTTTTTCTCCTACCTCTTGTGTGTTCTTTTCCCTTTGGTCATCACCTCTGGTGTGTCAATGCCTCTTCTGCAAGGTTGATACCCAGCATAGGTTTCCTCCTGTGGAGCAGACCTGAAATCCATTCAGAAGGCAATTGAGAAAGCGTGTGATCTTGATCTTCACTCATAGCATTCATATCACATGGGTTATTATTGTAGGGTTCATAGTTGGGTAAGACTGTTAATGACTCCCCACCACCACCATCAACAGCCTGCTTAGCACCTTCCAGTATTATGCATGATAGCCAGCAGAAAAGAAACTTCCTGGTCAGTGCTGACTAGATTCTCAGTGTGACCAATGTGTGTGTTGTCTTCAGCCTTAGGGTCTTAGCCATCATCCATCTGCTTAATGACATCAGTAATTACCAGCACTTTCCTAATTATCTAGGCTACCATCACCCTGGCTTCTCTATCTTCCTTGATCTCCACACACCACATCTTTTGCTTCTCAGTCTCCTCAAACCTATCCCACAAAAATGCTGATCATCTGCTTCCTTCCCATACCTACAAATCTCTTTCCATTTCCCAAACTTCCTCCTGCCTGGAATATTCAAAAGTCACATTGGGATGGTGCCCCGCTAATGGAGCCCCACAAGTTCCTTCGCTCTTCATTTAGAATGAGACACACCACTTCATTGCATTGCTTCTTGAATGCAAGCACACTTCTTAACTTGAGATAAGTGGACCCTCGCAAGGTGCTCCAACCTTCAGCCTAGCCTTGCTTCCCACCATGGGTTCTTGAAGTCTTCAGTATCCTTGCTTATTGTGCATCTGTCTGTTTCTAGGCAGAACCTCATGTATTCAAGGCTGGCCTCCAACTTACTATGCTACCAAAGATGGAGAGCACCACACTGGCCAGTTTATGCAATGCTAGGGATCAATCCCAGGACTAAACAAACATTCTAAAAACTGAGCTACATCCCAACCCACTCACTGAATATCTTTTTTTATTTGTTTCATCTTGTTTATTTATTTTCATTTGTTTATGTCGTAGAACATTTGTTTAATGATGTGAAGATGTGTTGCATTCTATTATGGTGCATTTGTTTAACTCTGTGAAGCTGTGTTACTTAGCCTGTCTAAAACACCTGATTGATCGAATAAAGAGCTGAAAAGCCAATAGCAAGGCAGATGAAAGGATAGATGGGGCTTGCAGGCAGAGAGAATAAATAGGAGAAATCTGGAAAGAGAAAATAAAGGAGCAAGAAAAGGAGAAGGAGATTGGACATCAGGGACCAGCCACCCAGCTATGCAGCAAGCAATGGAATAAGAAGGAAAAAAAAGATATACAGAAGTAGAGAAAGGTAAAAGTCCAGAAGCAAAAAGTAGATGGGATAATTTAAGAGAAGCTGACCTAGAAATAAGCCAACCTAAGGCTAGGCATTCATAAGAAAGAATAAGACTCCATATATTTATTTGGGAGCTGGATAGCATGCACCCAAAAGAGCCAAAGAATAAAACAAAAACAAAACAAGGTGCTAGATCTTTCGGAACTGAAGTAACGATGGTTGTAAACTGCCATGTGGATACTTGGAATGGAATCCAGATACTCTGGAAGAGCAGCAGTTCTCTTAACTGCTGAGCCAGCTCGTCTTGAGCAGGAGTCCCTGCTTCTCCCATCTGTCTGCTCAGACTTTTCCCTCATATCAACTTTCTTCCCCCTTACTATGTTCCCATCACTCCATCCTCAGCCAATTTGACCTTCAGTTAATCCTCATTAGCCTGTGAGTAAACTCCTTGAAGACAGGGAACATACCTATCCACCTTTGTAAATTCCATTCTCAGTAGAGAATTGGGAGAGAAATGAGCCACTGGCAATGAGGAACTTGGAAGTTGTGAGTCCCAAGTTGCTGACTCTTTGTGTTCTATGATGTGTCCTGTACTGAGATGTATGTCCATTGGTTTGGTTTCTACTCAAGAGCATATTAAAATACAGTAGAAAGCCAGGCAGTGGTGGTGCACACCTTTAACCCCAGCACTCAGGAAGCAGAGGCAGGCGAATTTCTGAGTTCGAGGCCAGCCTGGTCACTACAGAGTGAGTTCCAGGACAGGCTCCAAATAAGCTATGAAGAAGCCCTGTCTCAAAAAAAAAAAAATACAATAGACATTGCTGGTACAATGTTTGGCCCCACTACTATCTCCACTCATTTCATTACGAACAATCCAACCACCAATTAAGAAAGCCATAGAGATGTCATTCCACTTTTAATGTTATGAATGAAAGACCTTAGGGAAATAAAATATAGTAAAACCAGTACTTAAATCCTGGTCTCCATTTTGTCCCATAAAGTTTTGTCTGGGCATTTTATTTACCTTACTGGTCTTCTGCATATATATTATGGTTTCCAATTTGTGTTGTTATGGGTTCTCTCTCTCTCTCTCTCTCTCTCTCTCTCTCTCTCTCTCTGTGTGTGTGTGTGTCTGTCTGTCTGTCTGTCTGTCTGTCTGGGGTGAAACGAGGGAGAAGAAACCATGATCAGAATAAATTGTATGAAAAAATCTATTTCAAGTAAACTAAATAAAATAAACACAATAATAATAACATTCTCAAGTTATAAGACAAAGTTCATCAGCTGTAGTTGTCTGCACAAGACTGATGCAAGAACAAGCCAGTCAGCGCCCTAGCATGGAGTAGGATGGCTTCATGAGCCCCACCATTAACTGAGGAACTATAGATATCTGATGGCTTCTGGAGGGAAGATGGTCAATTTTCTTTAAAGCTGTGGTTCCTGGCAAGTCAACCACATGCCATTGGATAGCCACATACCAATGAGCATATCAGCAGAAAAATTAGTCTTGGTGGATAACTCAATTAAAAAAAGCGGGGGTAGATGAAGGAATGGCTCAGCAGTTAAGAGCAATTTCTGCTCTTCCAGAGGTCCTGAGTTCAATTCCCAGTACCTGCATGGTGGCTCACAACCATCTGTAACTGTAGTCCCATGTGATTTGATGCCGTTTTCTAGTGTTCAAATGTACATACAGATAAAATACCCATATGCATAAAGTACATAAATAAATAAATACATCTTTAAAAATAGAAGAAAAACAAAGTTGGTAGGGAATGTTCTGAAAGGAGTTAGGGGTAAATATGGTCAAAATACCTTGTATAAAACTCTCAAAGAATTAACAAAAATGTTTATTAAGTTTTAAAATATATCTTAGTCATCTAAAGTAAGATGTCCCGGGTTGATTTTACATTCCAAACAGTAAATGGTACCAAGTAAATTTAAGGCAGGATGATGTCAAAATAAAAGTGTATTCCCCTTTTAGGAATTATCCAGGTCAGACACAGAGATAGCTCAGTAAATAAAGGTGTTTGCCACCAAGCCTGACAATCTGAATTGGATTCCTGGGACCCACATGGTGGAAGGAGAGAACTCACTTCCCACAACACACACACATACAGTCTTTTAAAAATCTATAGGTCATTATTTATTGGGGAATGCTATAACGATGCTGATCTCAATGAAAACTTGTATTTGTCATTAAATACGTAGGTTAGATCGTTAGATTTGGAGCTGACGGGTCTAAATTTCAGTAGGCCTTTGACTAACTACAAAATACACTGGAGAGGGTGTGTGCTCTTGGCTCTTAACAATGTTTTCAATAACATGATACCCAACTTTATCAGCAAATTCTACCATTTCTTCAAAACTCTGATATGTCCAAAACCAAACTCATCTTACCCACTGGTCCTCACCCCTAGTTCATTATTTCTGATAATAGCATTCCTTTTTCTTACGTATCCCTTCTCATCCCGGTGACCAAGTTTCAACAACCTCTGCTCATGACATTTCTTTCATGGATGGCTCTCCTCTCTTCCTGTCCTGTTAATACAGTACAAACCAGGCCTGGTTTGAGAGGCAGGGAGAAAAGGAGTGGGAATAAGAAGAGGAGGGAAGAGAAAAGCTAGGAGAACGGATTCTTTTGTTTTCAAAATTAAGTAAAAGAGTTCTTTAACTTGTAAGTGGAGAATCGCTACGGGTCGCAGAGCAGGAACTGGGGCCTGCTCAGTGTTGCACGTTAGGAGATCTGCTTTTCTCACCCAGACACCTACATTTAGTTGCAGAATTTTTCACGGTCGTGGGGAGCCCCACCTACTTGTGTCTATGTTTCACTAGCCTCTTCCTTCATCGTCTGCAACCAGGTCTCCAATATATGGCAGAGTCACATGTCAAATACTAGACGATGACTCTCAGCACAGTAATGTGCACCAATATCTCCAGGAAGACCCTTGACGAAAACGTTGGAGGCCAACCCAGACTGGGAGCTTACACCTTTAGTCCTAGCACTTGGGTAGTAGAAGAAAGCAGATCTCTGAGTTTGAGGCTAGCTTGCTCTACGTAGTGAATTCCAGAACAGACAGAGCTACTCAGTGAGACCCTGACTCAAAAAAAAAAAAAAAAGAAAGAAAGAACGTTTTGAGGCCAATATAATAACACCCTGTCTTCTAATTTTTCTACACTGAACAAATGCCACTCCTTCCATGAAGCCAAACCTAATCTCACCTCTGGAATTACACACCTCTTTATCTCTCTGTTCTCTCTGGGATTTGTAATTAATAGGTGTGTCTTATCTGACAACTAACGTATCTGCAATCCTAGCATTGGGTTAAATGGCATAAGAAAATGATTGTTTCTCAGAGAGTAGGCCTGCTCTGGGACAGGGAAAGAAAGCCCGTCTGTGTCATCATGCCCAGTTCCACTCTTGCTCAACTTCCAGACCGCATGTTTTAGTATGTATTTACATGGACAGAAAACTGGTTCAAATGTACGTCAAGGCCTGTATCAAGCAGCCTAGCTGATAGTGGTTCAGATGAATGGGATAGACTCACAGGTCTATTGTCTCAAGAACTCTGCCAAAAGCCCTAAGACTTCCATTTAAGACCAGAGTCACATGTTTTGAACTCTGGTCAAAATTATCATCTGTAAACTAACATAGAATCCATGAGTTATATTTAGGAAATGGCTCCCAAGTTGTCAACTTTTTTTATTATTTTAAAGACAAGGTCTTCATAGCTTATGCTAGTCTCCAACATGCTGGGTAGTTGGGGATGACTTGGATTCTTGACCCTCCTCCCAAAGACTGCTATTATAGGCATGGTCCACCACACCGTTTTATACAGTGCTGGGGACTCAACCTAAGACTTGATGAAAGCCAAGCAAGGACTCCACCAATGGGACTATATCCCCAGTGTTATCAGCACTCATTATAATGTGGACATCAGAAGATGACTTCTAGGAGGTGGCTCTCTCCTGCCACCAGATGGATCCTAGGGATGGAACTTGGGTTCTCAGACTTGGTGACAAGTGCTATTACCCACTAAGTCATCCCTCTGGTCAGTATCAGCCTTTATTAACTCAATAGAATGATTTACATTATCCAAGAAACCAGATTCTATACGATGAAGGCCAGGAGACAGGGGACATAGGATGCAGTTCAGAGCATTGAAATACCTATGAAGAAGAAAGCAGGAAGAAGATGGCCTCCCCATCAAGGATGTAGACTCAGAAACAAGTAAGAAGTTTGCTGAAGAGAGAAAAAGATGTGCCATTGCCGGCTGTCTTTGCTACTCTACAGTTTTGCCCAAATACATCCTTAACACAGGTTTGCATTTCTATAAAGGAGCACCTACAAATATCTAATTAAACAATGAATTAATCATCACACCAGCTATAGAGTACTCCTTTCCATAACTCACCCACTAATGGGTCATCTTTTGCCTATCTTCCAGGACCACATCTCTTTTTGTTTTGTTTTAATTTTTGTTTCACTGACCTCCAAGCCTATTGTTTTGAGATAATTACTTAATCTCTATCTGCACTCTTGACTTCAGCAAATCTGAGGTTTAAGAGAGAATTAAAGACCCGTGCTGACTCAGAGTATGTCAGAGGTATCAGTGCTGGGCAAGGAGTGTTTATTTATTCATGAGATCACGAATAGAAAGCAAAGTAAAGCCTCATAGTAACCACTCCCCTTGTAGAAAGGTATCTCAGAACCACACCCTGGCTTCTTAAGTCTTATTGCTGTTGCTATGATAAAATATCAAGACCAAGCTGGGGTGTGATGGTGTACTCGGTAGGCAGAAGCAAGTGGATCTCTACACAGAGAAACCCTGTCTTGAAAAACAAAAACAAAAAACAAAATCAAGAACAAGGCAACTTACAAAAGACACAGTTTAATTGGTTTATAGTTCTAAATGGAGAGCCATGGTTCTGGGAGGCATAGCAGCAAGTAGCTTGCAAGGCAGCAGGAGCAGGGAGCTGAGAGATCATATCTTCAACCACAAACACAAAGCAGCAAGAGCTAACTGGAAGGGAGGCAAGGCTACAAGCTCTGAAAGCCCACCGTCAAGGACATACTTGCTCCAACAAGGCTGCACAATACCTCCCTGAACAAGACCACCAACCTGGGACAAGGTGTTCAAGTTCCTGAGCCTCTAGGGGACATTTCTCATTCAAAGCACCACACTGTGAAAGGTGATTTCAATCCTTATCAGAGTAACAAATAAATTTATTCATGACGTGCTTTCCTCTGCTTGTTCTTATTTTGTGCATCTTCTTCCCCACCACCCCCAGAGGTTCTTGGGAAGAGCTGGTTGTAAAACATTGTGTTTGGAGTTCTCAGGTACTTGAGTATGATAAATCCTATGGAGAAGAGTGGCATATGGACCTATGGTGACAGATCTTCCTAAAGTGCAATTTTCATGCAGAACTATGCCTGGAAACTCATGGCTTGCTTAGGGTTCAACCATGTCTTAACATATTATCAAAACTGGGTTCAGGCAGGTTAAAAGACAGGAGAGATGTGGCACAAAGTTTGAGTTTAATTAACTGGCATTTAGAGAACAGCTGGATATGCTCATATGAAATTGTGCATCTCAAGATCATCAGCAGTGTTGTGGCACGTTTTCACAGCATAGATAAATATAGGTAATAGACAGCCAGACAGACAGAAGACAGATATAAAATTGTAAGAATGCAATTGCATGATGTAACAAAGTTCAGCGAATTCTATGTGCATTTCTACTTCTGCTTTTATTACTGTTTTCTTCCAGAAACAGCAAACCATCCGTAATGGTTCATTTTCTTTGTCAACTTGACTGGATTTGGAATCACCTAGGAGACATGTGTTGGGTGAGGAGGAGTGTTTCTAGAGAGGTGTAACTGAGGAAGGAAGACCCACCCTAATGTGGATGGCGTCATTCTGTGGAGTGGGACCCCAGACTGCTCTAAAAGGGGTAAGGAGGAAGCTAGCTGAGCTAGCTTTTTCTGCTTCCTAATTGAAGATACAGTGTAACCAGCTGCCTCATACTCTTCTGTCATGCTTCCTCCACCATGATGGACTGCGTAAGCGGAGATTGCTTCTTCATTTCCTGGCTGCGCAGACCTGAATAATCACACAGAAACTATATTAATTATAGCACTGCTTGGCTAATGACTCAGGCATCTAGCTAACTATTACATCTTAAATTAACCCATTTCTATTGATCTGTATATTGCCACGAGGCTGTGGCTTATCAGTAAAGGAAGGTGTCTGTCTCCTTCTCTCTCTCTCTCTCTCTCTCTCTCTCTCTCTCTCTCTCTCTCTCTCTCTCTCTCTCTGTTCTGATTTCCTGCCTGGCTTTGCTCCACTTAAGCCATTGGCTGAAACAGGTTCTTTATTAACCAATGGTAATAAAACATATTCACAAAATACAGAAGGGAATCCCCCATCAGGACTGTGTCCTCAAACTGGGAGCCAAAATAAGCTCTTCCTCCCTTAATGTCAGACATTTTTGACATAACAATGAGACAGCAACTAATGAACTATTCAACCCATATCCAACCCGTTTACCTAAGAACAATTATAGCAGCAAAGGAAAAGAAAAAAAATAATTTCAGAGTCTGGAAGTACATTGATTTGCTTTTCCACACCATTGATGCAAATACTGAGATTTCAGCTGCCAGTCAAAGATGTTTTCACGAAAGAACAAGTTGTGAAATGTGTTCTAGCCAAATCGCCTAAATGTTTTATTGTATATGTTTTCACACATCAAAGTACAATTATCAATGAGGTAGTTATTTCTGATATTTTAGATAATTTGGTGAAGTCTAAATCACTTCCTCTAATGATGCTGTGGCTAACACAAAGTAGCAAATTATGAGAACATTATTCATGTTTGGATTTAGATTGTATGAGTTTTCTGCAGCATATTTCCTTTGCCAATTAAGACTGATTAATGCCTGGTACAATTAAACTATTGTTTAAATTGTCATTCTCAGAATTTGCATCTGCAAATGGCTGAGACAAATGACACACTGACTTTTGAAATAGAAGGGGAAAAAACTTGGGAACTAAAATTTTGCCACTAAAAATCCACTGTGTGAGATTAGACATGGTGGCAGGCTCCTTAAAATCCACTAATTGGAAGACTAAAGAGGGCATATCTCTTAAGGGTTCAGGGCCAACCCAGTTTACATGGTGAATTTAAGGCCAGTCAGGACTATGCATTGAGACTCAGAAAAGAAAAGAAAAAAGAAAAGAAAAGGAAGGAAACGAAAAAGGAAGGAAGGGATTGTGGGAGGAAGGGAGGAAGGGAGGAAGGAAGAGAAGGAGGGAGGAAGAAAATTCACAGTAGGGCTAGAAGAATGGCTCATTGGATAGAGTATAAGTATGAAGGCCTGAGTTTGGATTCTTAGCATCCACAGGCATCTGCAATCCCAGTGCTCTTACAGTGAGATGGGGGTAAGAACAGGAGAGAATCTCTAGAAAGCTTTGGAACTAACTATCCTGGCAAACAAGAGACCCTGTGTCAATCAGGGCAGAATGTGAGGACTGACAGCTGAAATTGTGCTTGTCCTCTGATGTCCACACAGGTCACAGAATGTATGTGCTCACTCTCCACACACACACACACACACACACACACACACACACACACACACACACCTACAATACAGTGGACTAGGGATTAGTTCAGTGGTTCAGCATACATGAGGCCCTAAGCTCAATTCCCAGTACTACCATGAACAAAGTCCACATAGTAGAAATGAGCATGGGGCGTGAGATGATGGGAATCCAGAAAGTCAAATCCCAGTCCAGATGGAAGTTTTGTTTAATAGGTACTGTTGCTTTTAGTTCATGCTGAATTCCAAGAGTGTCAATGAAGCGGGGTGCTGTCCTAGGTTGGATTGCCAAGAAGTAGGTCCTGAGTCAATGGCTTGAGATGGGGGAGTGGTACCTTATTGAACATCTCCACTCACAGGAAGAACCAGGAAGAAGTGTTTACATCAGGACATGGAAGGAAAAAGAACACATCACTATGGCTCCTTCCAGACACCAAGTATTTGGTTCTAGAGCACCAATGCACAGAACCAGGGGCAGTGTAGTCCAACCTCTTCCAGAGGGAGTTATATTAAATTGTGTGTGTGTGTGTGTGTATGTGTGTGTGTATGTGTGTGTGTGTTGAAGATTCTACAAGGCTGGTTAACTGATTAGAAAGAATTTCATCACTGTGAGAGTTAAAATGGTACAAATGGGAGCCAATCTTGACCTTTAGTCCCCTTAATAACCATCCTTTGCTTGCTTTATTCTGACCAAACATCCTCCTCCCTGTCAGGTAAACACCATGGAATATGTTAACTTAGTAGACCCCAAGCTTCCATCAACCCCAAAGCCAAAAAATCATCAGATAATATTTATGACCTATAACATAATTTTACCTTCTACTGTAATTCATCTGCCTCTGTATTGGGAAATGCCTTGATCTGTGATCTTTCTGACTAGAAAGGTTCCCACTCACCACAAAGTGGATCTATGCAAACAGCATCGCAAAATTCACCCGTGTAATCTCGGGAATGAAAGCTGGACTTAAGTGGCTGAATGTTGGAGGGATTATTTTGTATTTATTCTTTTTATATTCGAGTAAGACAAAAATTTAAAGGATTCTACTTACTTTCCATAATTCACAACAAGTTTTAGAAAATATTTAGACTTGTGAGAAGTTTTACAAAGCCGTTGGTATAAAATACGTTGATGCCATCCATGTTAGTATTCAAGCATCTGTACTGGCTTGCTTGGGTTCTGACAGCTGTAGCCAGTAAGAGCACCTTCTGTGCACAATCACTTTGTTCCCTTTCAAAAGGACCCTGCCCACCTCCCGTCTCTTTCTCTCTCCACCCCGCCACCTCTGCCTCTCTCTTCTCATCTGCTGCTCCCGTCCCCAGAAGGCTGGTTTCCCCTCTCCCCATACCTCTTTTCCCATTCACTTTCCCCCAGTAAAAACCCCTCCTCCTGACTTTTGTTGCATGGCATCTTTCTCTCGCGCACCACTTATTTTTTAAATTGCAACAATCCAGATCAGTCACTAACTTGTTTGTATAGGATAGGGCCTGAAGTTCAAGAAAGAGGCCCAACTTAATAGGATATATAGAATCACTACAGAAACACTCCTCTGGGTCTTACCAGAAAGGTTTAACTGAGCAGGGAAGACCTATATCCTGGGAGTGGGTGGAGCCATTCCATGAGCTGGGATTCCGGACTGAATAAATAGAAGAAAGTCCACTGAACAGCAGCATTAATCTCCCTCTGCTTCCCAATTGCAGCAACCTGACCAGGCACCTCTGCTTCCTTTTCCATGCCTTCCCTACCATGACAGAATTTCACCTTAAAACAGCTTTTCCCATGTTGTTCTTTAAAGCACAATTTCTAATTGTATGTGTGTGTGTGTGTGTGTGTGTGTGTGTGTATAAACACACATGTGATACAGTACATGTCTGAAGAGCAGAGCAGCGTACACTCTTGGAGTTAGCTCTTCCTTTCCACCTTGTTGAAGCAGTTTCCCGTTTCTGCAGCTCTTCTCTGTCCTCCAGACTAGCTGGCCCAGAAGCTCCCATTTCTGCAGCTCTTCTCCAGACTAGCTGGCCCAGAAGCTCCTCCAGAATCCACCTCCCATCTCACTGAAGGGATGTTGATATTACACACATGTGCCACCACCTCCAGCTTCTTTTTTTGTATTATTGCATGGGTGCTGGGGAGCAAACTCAGGTCAACCGACTTGCATTGCAAGTGCTTTTACTCACTGGGCCATCTCCCTGCCCCATAAATTGCTTTTGCCAGGTATTTTGTCAAGCAAGAGAAAAGTAGCTTACACAAGGCCAAATGCGGACAAAGGCTAGTGAGTGCACAAGGAAGAGATGAGGGTGCACGCTTTGGACACACCTAATGAACACTTGGTTATATAGCATTATCATTGTGCAAAAGATCTAATTCAGTGATGTGTTTTGCCCAGCTGTACCTCATCATACCTCTGCCTTCTAACGCACTGTGTGGACGCTGACTGGCCCACTTCAGAATCAACTGCTAAGTCTGTTCTGTCAACAATAGTGCCCAGTATTGTTTTCTCTCTTGCATCCAGACCTTGGGCACTAGTATAGGCAGACTTTAGGCAAAAGGGAACAACGTTAGAGTACTATAGATTTGTTATTCTTTAGTTCACCACCTTGCCTCTGTTATGGAGATGAGATAGGATACCTCAAAGCCCCTGCCTCTCATTTCTTGTATGTCCATTATCAATGTATGATAAGTGGAGTCCCAACTCTTGACCTTTGGAGCAATACCAAAGTTAAGGTCTCCTTGAGAATATGAACTAAAATAGGGGCCAAAATATGGTCATGCATACAGTTCTCAGTTTCTCAAACAAAATGCTTGTGCTAGGCAACTTCCAAGCACCCACACTGAGGAGATGGTTGGGTCCTAATAGCTGAGCCCAGGCTGAGAGAGACTCAGGGCATTTACCTAGTTAGAACAACCCTCATAGCATAACTCTGTGTGTGTGTGTGTGTGTGTGTGTGTGTGTGTGTGTGTGTGTTGAAGATGTGTGGTGTGTGAGGATATGTATACACATATCTGAGCACGCATGTGGAGACCAGATGTCAATGTTAGGTGTCTTCTTCAATCCATCTCCACATTCTATCTCAGTACCTGGAACTCACTGATTAGGCTGAACTCGCTGACCAACAAACTCCAGGAAGCCTCTTGCTTCCACTTCGAGGACGTTGATTACAATTGCATGGCACTGAATCAGCTTTTACATGGGTACAAGGTGCTCATGCTTACACAAGAGCTTTACCAACTAAGCCATCTTCCCAGCCCCTGAGAATCCTCTTCTCCAGAGGGAGCAGGCTAATCAAGGGCTTCACTAGCTTTTGTGGTGTTTATAGACCCCAGGAAGCAAAGAATATGCACACAAACCACCACAGGATAAAGCGGAATTAATAAGTGCCATATGAACAATGTGTTTCTGAGGAAGGTCAAGAATGAGGAAGTTGATATAGAAGCTCTGGAGTTATTGCTTTGATTTCCAAACCACGTTTTTAACTGCATGGCACACACTCTAACCCTTTTCATAGTAAAGTAGTGCTACCTCTTACTGATCACCCATGTATCGTAAAACTCTAAACAGAAATTCTCTTAAGATCAAGAAAAAGACAGAGACAAGGGCTGAAAGATGGAAGAAATAAGATGAATGGAGAGCCTGGAGAAATAGCTCAGAGGTTAAGAGCACTTACTGCACATTTAGGAGGACCAGAATTTAGATCCCAGCATCCATAAAATGAGGTGAGCACCCCAGGCATGCCTGTAACCCTCACTCCAAAAGAGGGGGAAACTGAAAGATCACTGGGATTTTCAGGATCCCAGTCTCACTGTGAAGACTCCAGCTCCAGGTTCAGGGAGAGACCTTGCCTCAAAGGAATAGGTGAACAGTAATAGATGACAACTCTTGATGACCTCTTCTGGCCTCCAGGCACACAAACAGAAGCATACACCTACTCACACACGTGAGCATACATTCCTAGGCACATACACATAAATAAATATATAAATAAATCTTTAAAATAGTTAACAAATGGGAGACAGTAAGAAAAAACAGTAGGGGTAAAGATGGAGGGAAAATAGACATATGCACCATTTATCTCTTCAAAGAGATAACATCTTCAAAAGAATTGAGTCAAAAACAGCAAAAGAGATTGGCGAAACAAAACATAAGTAAGGCAGAAGTAGAGCCAAATGAAATGGATGATTTTTGAGATGTCTAGTATAATAGACAAAATATTTTAAATAGAAGCAACCTGCTATTTTTAGATGTTGCAGTAGAAATTAGATGTGATGGTTCCCAGTACTGCCACGACAGAGTGCCACATACAGGTGGTTCTAAAAAGCAGTGTATTGTCTCATTGTGGGAGTGAAAATCTGAAGCCAAAGTATTGGCAGGACCATATTCCCTGACAGCACTAGGGGATAACTTTTGCTTTTCTCAGCTTTTGGCAAGTTTGTGGGTTCCTTGGAATTTTTTCTGTCTGTCTGCCTCTGTCTCTCTCACTATCTTAACTACTTTTCTCACAAAATAATACATCTGTATGGAAGAGTACATAAATACATCTGTGCACATTCGCATAGAGACCAGAGGTCAGCCTTGAGAATCATTCCTTGCAACATTGGACATTGTCCTACTTGAGGTTTTTTTTTTTTTTTTAGACAGGATTTCTTATTGTCCTGTCACTGACCAGCAAACCTCAGAGATCTGTCTATCTCAGCCAGACTCCCAGCATGGGTGTTACAAGTGCAAACAGTATATATTTATTTATTTGTTATTTGGGGGGGCTAGTGTATATGTGAAAGTCAGAGTCTATGGCTGGCTTTTTTATGAAGGTCCTGGGATCAAACTCATATCCTCATGCTTACATACCAAACTGTTTACTGACTGGCACATCTTCCCAGCCCAACCCTCAGTATTTCTATCCTGTGAAGCATCCCTCAAACTCTGACTACAGTAAAATATAGTCATCTTTATACTGTCTTTCCTCCATCATTGCTTGCATCCAATTTATACAGGACTGAGGACCAAAACTGGGGCTTCCTGTATGGTAGAAAAGCCACGTAGCCTCTGAGCTACACCCTCAGCTCACCATACAGCTTTGGGCTGGTTTGATTGTTTGTTTGCAGCTGGGTCTCTTTGTAATCCCAGCTGGCCTGGAACTCACTATGTAGACCAGGTTGGCCTCAAACTCAGAGAGATTTTTCTGCCTCTGCTTCTAGATCCTGGGATAAAAGGTGTGTGCCTCCTTGCCTGACCCACAACACCTTTATTAGTAAGTGGTTCATAGATAGCCAGGTAAATAGATTTCTGGGTCCTGGTCCCTGAATAGTCCATTGACCTGGGAAGGCCTTCTCTTGCAAGCCTTCTATGTTGTCAACAGACAGATTATGTGCCCCATACACAGTCACTCCAAGGGGGAAGAAGAGATGACACCACCATCTGTCCATGTCTGCCCAGGTTCTTCTACATTCCCACCTATTAGGTAAGGTGCTTCACTTTTTCTGGAGCAGAGTATGTTTGTATGTCTGCATGTATTTACAAAT
>JAQHUG010000030.1:7536450-7563791 GCA_028555095.1 Dicrostonyx torquatus
TATGCCTGCAGGCCAGAAGAGGGCACCAAACCCCATTACAGATGGTTGTGAGCCACCATGTGGTTGCTGGGAATTGAACTCAGGACCTTTGGAAGAGCAGGCAGTGCTCTTAACCTCTGAGCCATCTCTCCAGCCCTTCATCAATAAATTTTTTTTAAAAAGAATTAGAAACTAGTCAAATGGGTCATACCTATAATCTCAGGACTTGGGAGGCTGTGACAGGAGGATTCCTTGAGTTCAAAGTCAGCTTGGCTATAGAGAGAGGGTCTCCCCAGTTCAACACAACAGAGCCAACAGGACGGCTCAGTGAATTAAGGCACTTACTACCCAGTCTGATAAATTAAGCTTGATTCCTAGGACCCACATTGCAGTTCCTAAAAGTTGTCCTCTGACCTCCACACATGTGCTGTGGTACACATGGGATGCTCACCCCCAACAAAATAAATAAAGGTAATTTTTAAAAGTCTAATGGAATCATAGGCAGTATTCCATTGGAACTGTTTGCATCAGAATCCCACTCCTGTTGTGTACTGGGAGAAGGCAGAGAGTGTGTGTTCTCTTCACGTGTTACCTGCTCACATGGAAATTATGATGTGCAGATTACTTCACCCAGGTGATATTTACAGGAAGCATTATGCCACTGCATGAAAGCCATGTGTAAACAAGTTTAAGGAAGAAGTTGTCCAGGAGAAAGAGAAGTTAAACATTAAGGATTTCAATATTATGTAAAAGAGTCTTTCAGAAGGTAAATTGTTCTTCTATTCTCTAGGACACAGGCTGATTCTAGTCTTTTAGAGTTGAGAAATTGATGTTGAGAATAGACCCATAGTGACTCCATAGTCCCAGGGCAGGACCCATCTTTGGCAGCCTGTCTTCCTTCCCTCTAGTTTCATTTCTGTTGCTGTGATGAAACTTTCCTAAGAAAAGGGAGGGTTTACTACCTTACTCTTCCTGGTTACAGTCCATCATTGAGGAACTTGGAGACAGGCCGCTTGCTATTCTATGTGGCATTGCCTCTAACTGGGGAAACTCACAGACCAGGATGTACAGCAGAAACCAGGGGAAATGTTGCTTGATGGCTCACATGGGCCCATGCTTAGCTGGCTTCCTCAAACAGCCCAGGAAGAGTATCACCCATACAGAGCTGGGTCTGCCTACAGCAGCCAACAATAAGACATTTCTCCATGGACTTCTCAGAGCCAGTCCAATCAAGGCAATACCTGAGTTGGGGCTCTTCCCTCAGATGATTCTAGGCTGTACCAAGTTGACAGCTAAGGCTTGCTAGGATGCCCACCTTCCTCAACAAGGGCCAAGCATAGAGACAGCATACAAGAATGCTAAAAACCCCTCCGTCTTCAGACTGTAGAATGATGCCACAGTGTATATATAGTAAGTGCTTGGAGAAGATGGGAAAGGCCTCAGATAGTAAGATTTGGTGTTCTTTCTCCACCCCCACCCCCACCCCCAACTCTTTCTCACTCTCTGTTACTTTTTAGCTTTAGTTTTTGTGACAAAAATCTCATGTAGACAGGCTGATCTTGAACTCACTATTTTGCCAACAATGGTCTTTTTTTTTTTTTTTGGTTTTTTGAGACAGGGTTTCTCTGCAGCTTTGGAGTCAGTCCTGGAACTAGCTCTTGTAGACCAGGCTGGTCTCGAACTCACAGAGATCTGCCTGCCTCTGCCTCCCGAGTGCTGGAATTAAAAGCGTGTGCCACCACTGCCTGGCTGCCAACAATGGTCTTAAAATCCTGATCCTCCCGCCTCTGCCTCCCTAGCTCTGGGATTACAGACATGAGATATAGAAGTTTGTTTCTGCTTTAGGCATTCACTGGGTCTTGAATATATCCTCCCTGGACAAGAGGCATGACTTTTTAAATAAACCCTGATGCCCATACTTGCAAATGAGGCTGTTTACTTGTGATGTTACTGTGCGTGTGTATAGTTCTGGAAACAATAAGCTAAGAATTCATGCAGATGAAAAGCATGCGAATGATCTGAACTAAAAGGGAAATATGATACCATTGGTCTTGATTTAACTGTATCTTTCATCTTTCTCTTCATTTTGAAAGCCATCAGGAAAGAATGTTTTCATCCTCAAGTGCTTGCCCATAAATGCCCAGTCTTGTTGCCACTGGCTTGGCGTGGCTCTGAAGCAATAACCCAATGCAGGTGCAGGGGTACAAAAGTCACAGGGAAAACGAAGCCATGCTATCCCCATCATGCTCTCTAGAACAGTGGTAACGCTGATCCTATAGGACCTGAGTCTGAGGTGAAGGTGAGATGAGCAAGGGTCCCAGAGAAAACCAGGCTTACCATTACTATAAAAGACGAATGAGGGGGCTGGAGAGATGGCTCAGTGGTTAAGAGCATTGCTTGATTTTCCAAAGGTCCTGAGTTCAATTCCCAGCAACCACATGGTGGTTCACAACCATCTGTAATGAGGTCTGGTGCCCTCTTCTGGCCTTCAGTCATACACATAGACAGAATATTGTATACATAATAAATATTTTTTTAAAAAAAAAGATGAATGAAACCCAAGCAGGAGCTGAGGGCGTAGTTCAGTTGGTACAGTGCTTGTCTAGCACACAGGAAATCCTAAATTTGACCCCTAGTATGGCATAAACTAGGCGTCTGTAATCCCACCACTGAGGAGTCAAAGGATCAGAAATTCAAGGCCATCTACATAACAAGTTTGAGATCAACCTGGAACTGTCTAAAATTTAAATCTTAAATAGCAAAAACAACTAAATGTCATGGCCAAGTCCACATGTGCATGTAAAAGAGGAGGTGAGGAAAAATGGTCCACCAACTTGATTGATGTGACCCTACATACCAATTGCTCCCCAGAAGTGAGACTCAAAGGCCATTTGGGGAACCAGCACAGATTCTGTAGTGGTTTGAGTGAGAATATCCGTGACAGACTCCAATACTTGAATACTTCGTCCCCTGTTTGGCGACATGGGAGTTGCAGCCTTATTGGAGGAAGCATGTCACTGGAGGAAGGCTTTGAGTACTTAAAGTCTCACCCAACTTTTAGTTCATGTTTTTCGCTTTGCGATTCAAGACGTGAGCTCTCAGCTTTCCTTCTGTCATGCCTAATGCTCAGTGTCATGCCTCTGCTCTGCCATCGTGGACTCGTATCCCATTGGAATCATAAGGCAAAATAGACATTTTCTTTCCTAAGCTGCCTTTGGTCGTGGCGTTTTATCATAGCAGCAGAAAGGGAACTAAGACAAGTTCTATGAATGGAAGACTGGATAAATAAAATAAGAAGGCTAGATAGATGATAGATAGATAGCACCAAAATTCCATGATATATATATACACATATTTATATATATATTACATATATACATATAAATGATCCATATAAAACCCAAATCATGACATCTTTAGGAAAAATGAATGGAACTGGAGATCATTATGCCAAGTGGAATAAGCCCAACTCAGGACAATAAATGTTATGTTTTCTCTAACATGCAGAATCTATTTATGTGTTTATATGTCATGAATGTAGATGGAAGACCTATTTAGTAGGAGAAAGAAGAGAATAGGTGAAGGGAAGAGGGGGAATAAGAAAGAGTAACAGAGGTGAATACAAGCAAAGCACATGATCTACTATGTAAAGGTATCATAATTCAACTCATGATTTGGTATATTAAGACTATCCAGGTTGAAAATTTCCTCTATATTTAACACTACATGAAATGCTCACCACTATCACAAATTTAGCAGCTATTGCAGTTATTCTCATTACTCATTTTTTTCTCCCCTCCCCCTTGGTTTTTTGTTGTTGTTGTTGTTCTTTTTTGTTTTGTTTTGGTTTAGTTTTCGAGACAAGGTTTCTCTGTAGCTTTGGAGCTTATCCTGGAACTAGCTCTTGTAGACCAGGCTGGCCTCGAACTCACAGAGATCCGCCTGCCTCTGCCTCCTGAGTGCTGAGGTTAAAGGTGTGCACCACCACTGCCCAGCCCCCCTTGGTTTTTTGAGACAAGGGTTTTCTGTGTATCTTTGACTATCTTGGAACTCGCTTTGTAGAGCAGATTGGTCTTGAACTCACAAAGATCCACCTGCCTCTGCCTCTTCAGTGCTGGGATTAAAGCCACCATGGCCTGGCTCATTTTTTTTTCTTAAAAAATACTTTAAGAATTAATGTGTAGAGGGTTAAGAGCACTGACTGTTCTTCCAGAGGACCCGGGTTCAATTCCCAGCACTGACATGGCAGCTCACAATCGTCTGTAACTCCAAGATCTCACACCCTCGCACAGACATATTTGCAGGCAAAACAACATTGCAAATGAAATAAGAATAAATAAATTATTTTTTTAAAAAAGAATTTATAGGTATGTGTATGTACTCATAGAGGACAGAAGAAGGTGTCAGATACCTACAGCTGGAGTTACAAGCACCTGTGAGATAGCAGATGTGGATGCTGGGAACTGACCTGAGTCCTTCACTAAAGCAGTAAGTACTCTTAACCACTAAGACATTACTTCAGTCCCTCATTTTATTAGACTTTGCTACTAGCATTGTCTTGTTATTAATCTAACATTTCTTTCCAGCCTCACAATAAACATTTTTGAGATACACAAGAAGATTAGGGGCAATTACTAAGCTGCATTCATCTCATTCATTGGTGAACATTTGAAGAACATTTCTGGGAATGTGGGGTGGTATGTCAGCCTGGCTATCCAGCAGTGAACAAAACAAAGAAACTTTCCCCATGGAACTCAGGGTGAGAGAATGACACAATCAAACAGGCACATATGTGTAGGACCCGTCAAGTAATAGAAGCTGTGTCATAACCAAGTTCTACATCACACAACACACACAATCAGCATGTCAGATGACATCAACAGCTTCAGAGCATAGCTCATGCAAACTGTTTCTAACAGTTCAGAAACCAATCTAGAATGTTTTCTTCCCAAACTAGTGTTTCATTACTCCTCTTGTGAAATCAAGCACTTCTTTAACAAACATCTGTTGAGTGTATGTGTATGCTATTTGCTGTGTGCTCCTGTGTTCAGCTCTTGGAATGCAGAGGTGAAATACCAGTGCTATGTCTGTAATGATTTCTATGTCTTTAAGAGACAAGCCATGTCCACTCCTTTCCTGCCTGCAGCCGCAGACACTCACCTTCTCTTCCTGTTCCTTCTCTCAGAGAGGCAGCTGCTCTCTTCTTCTCTCCCCCCCTTCTCTCTCTCTCCAACCCCCCTCTCTCTTTCTCTCTGCACCCCCCGCTTCCCCCTCCTTCCCCCTCCATAATCTACCTTAATAAATGTTCAACTTTACTCTGCATGGTATATCTCTCTCTCTTGCCCACCACTGCCCGCCGCCAACACATGGCTGGGGACCATTGGGGACCCACCGCATGGTCTTGAACCAGCAGCAAGCTTCCCGGGATCCGCAACAAAAGAACAACAATGTCTATCCTAAGCAGATTCACCAAAGAATTCTTCTGGATTCCCTGTTCTCTATGATATGCGTCCAAGGCCGTGATAGAAAATCTACATGCGTAACCAAAGGTACATTCTTCTGGATCCAGGCCTGTCACTCTGGACAATGCTCACAGTCATGGTCTGTCTGTTCTCAAATCCACCAATGTCTTTCTTAATTAAAATATCAATCTTATCAGGCATGTTGGCAGATGCCTATAGTTCAATCTACCCAGAAGGCTGAGCCGGGAGAATCACTTATATCCAAGAGTTTGAGAATAACCTAAGCACCACAGCATGACTGGGTTTCAACAACAAAAAGACTAGCAAACAAGCAAACCAATCTTGCACTAATTTGGGAAATCTTGTAAAGTTTCTGTTGAGTCTTTGTTGTTTAAAAATTCTAGGCAAAAATAATATTTTAAAGATAAAATTTGATATGTTTTTTGGCTTGGTTTTCTAAGACGGAGTCTCATTTCATGTAGCTGATGCTAGACTCAGGTTCACTATGTAGCCAAGGATGAATTTGGACTCATAATTCTCCTCTCTCTGCTGTCTAAGTGCCAAGATTACAAGTGAACAAAACTATACCAGCCTGGTGAAATTTTATTACCATGTAAGCTTCTTTTTTTTTTTTTTTTTTTTTTGGTTTTTCGAGACAGGGTTTCTCTGTAGCTTTTTGGGAGCCTGCACTAGAACTAGCTCTTGTAGACCAGGCTGGTCTCGAACTCACAAAGATCCGCCTGCCTCTGCCTCCCAAGTGCTGGGATTAAAGGCGTGCGCCACCACCGCCCAGCTCCATGTAAGCTTCTTATATAAGCCCTTAGACTAAGTAAAGGGTGTCTTAGTTAGGGTTTCCAGTGTTGTGATGAAACACCATAACCAAAAGGCAAGTTGAGGAGGAAAGGGTTTATTTAATTTATGCTTCCACATCACAGTTTATCGTCAGAGGATTCCAGGACAGGAACTCAAACAGAGCAGGACCCTGGAGGCAGAAGTTGATGCAGAGGCCATGGAGGAGTGTTGCTTACTGGCTTGCTCATCATGGCTGGCTCAGCCTGCTTTCTTATAGAACCAGGTGTAGATGGAAGTTTCTGTCCCACCTGGTCCCAAAAAACCACACAGAGGCTTCTATTAATTATAAACTGATTGGCCTATTAGCTCAGACTTATTATTAACTATCTTTTACAACTTAAATTAACACATAATTCTTATCTATGTTTAACCACATGGCTTGGTACCTTTTCTCAAGTGAGGCATTCTCATCTTGTTTCCTCTGTATCTGACTTGTGACTGTTTCTCTGCCTTTCCTCTTCCCAGAATTCTCCTAGTCTGGTTGTCCCACCTCTACTTCCTTCCTGGCTACTGGTCAATCAGCATTTTCTTAAACTAAAACTAGTGACAAATCTTTACAAGAACATTATCCCATAGCAAACCAGGACCACCAGCCCAGGGATGGCACCCACAATGGGCTGGACCCTCCCCCATCAATTAATAAAATACCCTACAGGCTTACTCACAGCCCAATCTTATAAAGGCATTTTCTTTCTTTCTTTTCTTTTTTTTTTTTTTTGGTTTTTCGAGTCAGGGTTTCTCTGTGGCTTTGGAGCCTGCGCTGGAACTAGCTCTTGTTGACCAGGCTGGTCTTGAACTCACAGAGATCCGCCTGCCTCTGCCTCCCGAGTGCTGGGATTAAAGGGATGTGCCACCACCACCCGACTAAAGGCATTTTCTTAATTGAGGTTTCTTCCTCTCAAATGACTTTAGTTGGTGTCAAGTTGACAGAAAACTATCCAGCATAAAGAAATAATTATCCTTTAATGTATTCGTTTTTTTAAAGATTTATTTATTATGTATACAGTGTTCTGTCTACATGTGTGCCTATAGGCCAGAAAATAGCACCAGATCTTATTACTGATGGTTGTGAGCCACCATGTGGTTGCTGGGAATTGAACTCAGGACCTCTGGAAGAGCAACCAGTGCTCTTAACTTCTGAGCCATCTCTCCAGCCTGTATTAGTTTTTTAAACCAAGAAGTTTAAACAAAACCTTCTGGTACATAGACCCTATATTTAGAAATCCTCAGTATCCTTAGGAAGAACAGGACATTTTTATCTCTTTTTGAGGAGACCAGTTCAGGAAGAAGTGGCGAAGTCTATGATACCATATTCTATTAATTACCTTCCTCATCATTGTGACAAAATACCAGACAAAAGCAATCAAAGAAGGAAGAGTTTGTTTTGGGTCACAGTTTAAGAAGGGTACAGTCTGTTGAGGTGAGGAAAGCATGGTGGCAGAAGCATGAGGTGGCTGAGGGCACCTCATCAGCAATCAGTCAGGAAGCAGAATGATGCATGACACTGCTCAGCTGGGTTTCTCCTTTTCATTCAGTCAGGGATGCCAGCCCAGGGAATGGTGCTGTTCACAATGATGCTGGTCTCTCCACCCTCACGAACCCAATCTAGTAACTTCCTTACAAACCTGCCCAGAGGTTGGTCTCCTGGGTCTTCCGAGATCCTGTCAAGTTGAGAGTCATTATCAATCATGACATACTGAAATGGGAGGTGTAATTGGGAGAAACAGATAAAAATTTTAACTGGATTTGAATC
The DNA here is from genome assembly GCA_028555095.1 of Dicrostonyx torquatus. Lineage (NCBI taxonomy): Eukaryota > Metazoa > Chordata > Mammalia > Rodentia > Cricetidae > Dicrostonyx > Dicrostonyx torquatus. The sequence goes on from JAQHUG010000030.1 coordinate 7,544,497, forward strand.
CTAAGTAGTAACCTTTTGGTGCCTCCTCAAAGCCATGTTCTCTGGTCAGAGTAAATAGCCTTCTTTTCTGCACCCCACCGTTGTTTATTCTCTCTCTCCTTTTTGTTTTGGGTCACAGCTGTTGAATAGCTTTGGGCTGACCCTGAGAGGCCCAGAGTAAGCTCTGGACTACTCTTCCTGGAGTTCTGAGCCAAACTTACTGAACTATAAAGGTCTGTGTTCAGAGTCCATCTCAGTCAGCTCAAGGTTGTGGACGTAAATAGGCGGCTTATTGGAAGGGATGTGGCCTGGTTGGTAGAGTGCTTGCCTAGCATCAACTATAAGCCCTGGGTTCAAACCCCAGTTCCTCACAAACTGGGTGTGGTGATGTCTGTCATCCCAGCATTTAGGAAATGGCAGAAGAATGGTGAAGTTCAAGGTCATCCTCAGCACATAGTTTGAGGCCAGGCCAATATCAGCAATATGAAACCCTGTCTCAAGGTTTGGAATCCTAAATCTCTATTGTGAAGATTATTGCAAAAGACAAAAGCCTGTCAGAGATTTACAAAACAATAGGCAGTGATCATTAATCTTGTTCTTACCTGCAGGGCTTCCAAATTCCTGCCCTGTCTCCTCTCCCACCCCCACCCCCCATCAACCTCTGCAGGCCCTTTCTGAAGCATCACTTGCCATGCTCTGAGCCTTTTAGTTCCTGGACTTCAGTGTGAATTTTACCTCACTTTTCCTCCTGCTACTGCGCTGTAGTCAAAATGGTATATTTGACTTACAATGTATCCAAAAAGTGATGTCATACATGAGAACTTAATGCTTGGCTAACACTGTTTTAAGCATGCAAATTGAATCAGAAACCTTCCCGAGAAATCAATGCAGCCTCAAACAACTGCTTTGCCACGCTCTGCCGGCACAGTAGGCTCTAGGAGACTGTAAGAGACAAACCTAGCCCCAGCTTCTGAGGACACCCGAGGTAGCTCTGTCTCACAGCAGCAGCAGAATAGAAGCTGTCCTGTCTCCTCCCACTCGGCCTGCTGAAGTCACTGCCTCCAAGATGAGTCTCTCTCCTGACTCGTGATGATGACTGTTCCCTGACTCAGACTGTTCGTTCATATTCATTCACATGTTCATCTGCTCAGGCATTCATTGAATATTTATTGTCTAAATTATGTACAGTGTAGACACAAAGGTAAAATGAAGAAGAGTTTGGCTGTCACAGTTCCTTTGGCTTGTGTGACAGGCCCTGAAGTGGAGAGTCGCTGCAGGGGATGCTGTGGGATAGGTAAACCAGCCCAGGTTAGAGAGGATCAGAGTCTTCTCTGGAGGAGACAAGCATCTCCATTTGAAGTGCTATTGGGTCCCCATATCTTGCAGGACAATACATGCCTACATGAGCCAGGTGATCCTGAAGGCCAACACACATACTTGATATTTTGGTTTGCATCTGAAATGTCTTTCATAAGTTTATGATTTCAACAGTGGCCTCCAGGTACTGTTTTGGGAGGTGGATATCAACCTCAGGTCCTCATGCTTGAAAAGCAAGCCCTTTACCAGCTGAATGACAACCCAACTGAGTGAGAGCCAGCCCACCACTTCCTAGTCTTAAGATGCTCATATGCTTATTCTTCCTGCACCAGATCTACAGAAGCGATAGAAAGCTCTTCTATAATTGTGTCTGTGCTTTAGAACAAAAAGAACTTAGATGCAGTGAGGATCCCATAAAGGCAGCTGGGATGAAAGACAGAGCTGTCACTAGGACCCACAAGGGCATTCTGCCATGGAGACACACAGGGTTAAGGGCCAAAGCAGGCAATCCCCACTCTCATCCAGGGCCCAGGAGCAGATCCTGTAGCCCCATCTTGACTCCAGGGAGATGGGAAAACAATCAACCACAAAGTCCATTTACAACAGTCATCAAAGACTAAAATCACTGGGGGAAATGAAAATAAGAGGATAAAAGCTTCCACACAGAGCAGTGAAATTAAAGTAAAAGTTGAAGCTGGTAGCTTTAAAAGTATACCTCGAATAATCAGGCACGGAAAGATAAATGTGAAATGTTGCCTCCTGTAATGGAAACTGAAAGGTTGATCTGAATCGTGGCACAAGAATTAGGAGGAGGAGGGGGATTCACAGCGACAGAGGTGCAGCTGGACCTAAATGAGTAATCATACTGAGTAACTGTTGTACATGTTGGTACCATAACTGACTATTTCTAAATAGCTAATGGGATTTTTAAGCACTCGCAAAACAAATAAATGATAAATATTTGGATGACAAATACACCAGTCACCCTGATCTCATTGATCATTACGCATCTATTGATGACCACATTGTTCTGTAAATATGCATGATTGCTTTGTGTCACAGATTAATTGAAGTCAGCTGTGGTGCCACTCACCTGTGATCCCAGCATTCAGAAAATGGAGGCAGGAAGATAGGGATTTCAAAGTCATTCTCAGAGACATAGCAAGCTCTAGAACATCCAGTGGCACATAGTGAGGCCCTGTTTTAAAACAACAACGACAAAAGAGTGAGGTCCCCCCCACCCCCTTTCTAAAGCTAAGTCAAGGAAGCTCTTGGTTTATGCATTTGGTTTTGTTGTTGATGTTCTCTTTTGGCTTAAAAAAAAAATTACGCTTTGATAATTCCAAACTTGTGTATAATATGCTTTGGTAATTTGAGAGTATGTGTCTGTGTATGTGTGGGTAGTGTGCACGCATGTTTGTGTGCACGCTGTGCACATGTGTGTAAGCCAGAGGTTGACTTTGGGTGTCTTCCTCAATTGCTTTCCACTTTGGGTATTAAACTCAGAGCTAGTCTGCAAGTCACTTTGTTCTGGGACTCCCCCTCTGCCTAGTGGACAGCGGGACTACAAGCGGGCTGCCACGCCCACTCAGACTCTACTTGGGTTCTGGATATCTACGCTCTGGTCCTCATGATCTGTGACAACACTTTGTTCGCTGAGTCGTCTTCATAGCTGCTGGTTTGTGTCGGAGTTGTGGGCAGGTGCCACCACACCTGGTTTCTTTGGTAAATATTACTTGTTGTTGAGAATAGGAGTGGTGGCTTCAGGATTATTTTTCTCCTTTCATTCAAGAGCCCCCAACGAGACACGCACTTGACTCAGGTTCGTGCTATAGCTGCACTGAAGCTGAGACTAGAGGTTAACGTCTTTACAAGTCTGCTGGGAAGCAGCTGTGTGACTTAACTGAAGGAATTTTAAAAGATTAGTATGCCTTGCTCTCTTGAAATAATTTTCCTTTGGAAAAATAAAGAGGTTTTAAAAAAGAGATAACTATATGTTTTTCATCTGATATATGAAGCCTGATAGCTCTTTCCTGTCCTCCACCCCCCCATCCCAGACACTTGGGAGAGTTAATTGGAATAAAAGCTGTTTGTTAACTTGTTCCTGAGTCAAACAGATTTAAGGATAATATTAAAAGGAAAAAAAAGATAAAAAAAGGAAGGCCATATGCCAGAAAAAGAAAGAAAAAAAATCTACTAAAAGTCAGTGTTGTTTCATGTAAAAATTATGAACATTTAGTGAGCACAGATTGAGATGCATTGTAATTACATACAAGGTTAATAGACCCAGAATTAGACATTGAGGGAAACCAAATATTTGAAGGTCTTTCTCCAATTTATGGCCCGGGCTCTAAAGGCATCAGAGGGTATTTGAAACAGCCCTTCATTTCCCTTTCAGAAGTGGGAATTACTACTAACTTCTCTTTCTTTTTTATTTTTACTTTTTGAGATAGGGTTTTTCTGTGTAACAGCCAGCCCAAACTGTCCTGGAACTTGCTTTGAAGACCAGGCTGGCCTCTAACTCACAGAGATCCACCTGCCTCTGCCTCCTAAATGCTGGAATTAAAGGCCTGCACCACCACCCAGCTCTCTTTCCTTTTTTGAAAAAAATAATATTTAGGGCTGGAGAGATGGCTCAGTGGTTAAGAGCATTGACTGTTCTTCCAGAGGACCTGAGTTTAATTCCCAGCAACCACATGGTGGCTCACAACCATCTGTAATGAGATCTGGCACCCTCTTCTGGCCTGCAGGCATACATGGAGGCAGAATGTTGTATACATAATAAATAAATAAAATCTTTAAAAAAATATTTATTTCACATGTATGGGTGTTGTATCTGCATATATGTGTCTGCATATATCCACATGTATTCCTGGAGGCAAGAAGAGGGTGTCAGATCCCCTCAAATTGGATTTATAGAGGGTTGTGATCACATGTGTATGCTGGGAATAGAACCAATGTCCTCTAGAAAAGCAACAAGTGTTCTTAACTGCTGACCCATCTCTCCAGTCCTATCTACTAACTTTCCTGAAAAACACTTTTCTTAAAAGAAAGTGCTATCTATTATCTATTATGTGGAGATGCAAACAACATAAACTCCACCCAAAAGTGAAATTAGATCAGACATGTAACTGTGTGGTAGACTACTTGTCTAGCAAGGGCCAGGTCCTTGGATTATTGAACCCTGAAGTCCAATCACAGAGGAGTTTCCCCAAGAGACCACTCTCACACCACAGTTGATGTAAAAGCATGAGGATTTAAATTCTGTTGTGACAGGGTCACTCAGCATTCAAGCCAAGGACCCCGAATATCTGATAAAGGCTACTTTTAAAGCAAAAAGCCATAGAAACAAGGAGGGGGGGACTCGGGGGTTGTTTTCCAACTGTTGGGAATGACTTATTCAAAGGGCTATTAACAATAATTGGTCCGAGCCAGGGCTAGAGGGCGGTTGCCAGATCAGGTGAGGTAAGAGGAAACATTTGAGGGTTACTTTGACCTCTTCCCAGGGACTGAGTCAAAACATCAGGAACTGAGTCAACATCTTAAGGGTTATCTTGCCACAATTTCAATAACTGAGTTCTATCTGGAGACTCAGGGAAATGGAAAGTTCCCACCATTTCAGTACACGTGTGGGTAATTGTTAGAGATTCCTGGCTCCCAGGGGAGAGGGAAAGCACTAAGGCTGAGAGGCCTCAGAGTTGTTTTAGAGTTCTACAGGATCAATTTCCAAAACTGCCCAAAACTAAAAAATAAAGGAAAATGCTCATTACCTATAATTATCACACAGATCTGACAGGCTTGATCTATCTTTTTAGCCTATGGCTACAGACATATACATCTATACATTTAGTTGTATGAATTTGTTTTATGAACCAGCCTTATACAGTAAGTCTGTTTAATGCTAATATATTTTTGAGCTGGTAAAAACACTTTTGTGTGCTGATACTGGAACTGGAACGTAAGTACTTCTAACTAAAGGGCAGAATTTGAGTGGTTTGTTATGTTTTTAGAATAGAACTTCATTGTGGCTCAAGGTGTCCTTGAATTCAAAAAATAAAATTTCAAAGTTAGTCTACTTCCCTGTACCTCCTAAGTGGTGGGATTACAGGTCTCTGTGCCACGACATACTTCCCTATACCTCCTAAGTGGTGGGATTACAGGCCTCTGTGTCACGACATACTTCCCTATACCTCCGAAGTGGTGGGATTACAGGCCTCTGTGTCACGACATACTTCCCTATACCTCCTAAGTGGTGGAATTACAGGCCTCTGTGCCACGACATACTTCCCTGTACCTCCTAAGTGGTAGGATTACAGGTCTCTGTGCCACGACATACTTCCCTATACCTCCTAAATGGTGGGATTACAGGCCTCTGTACCACGACAATGCCAAAACAAAACCCCAAACCAAGCAAGCAAATAAAACCTTGATTTAAAAAAGAATCATTTTGTTGAGTGGTGATGGTATCTGTCCTTAATCCCAGCATTTGGGAGGCAGAAGCAGAGGCAGAGGCAGGAGGATATCTGTGAGTTTCAGGGCTGTCCTAGTCTACAGAGCAAGTTCCAGGACAGGCAGCTGGCTGTTACAGAGAAATCTTGTCAAAAGAAAGAAAGAAAGAAAGAAAGAAAGAAAGAAAGAAAGAAAGAAAGAAAGGAAGGAAGGAAGGAAGGAAGGAAGGAAGGAAGGAAGGAAGGAAGGAAGAGAAAAAACCCTTTGGTTGGGTCTGATTCAACTGATAACTGCTTGCTGTGTGAGCATGAGGCTGTACACGCGATCTCTAAAAGTAGAAAGAGCCAGGTGAGGTGTTGCACACCTGCAGCCTCAGCTAGAGAGGCAGTGACAGAAGGGTCTCTGGGGTTTACTGGCCAGCTAACCTAGTCCACTTGATAAGTTACAGGCCAATGAGAAAAACTTGTCTGGAGTGTACTTCCCACTTTCTCTTCTATAAGGCTCAGTGTGACTGGCTTTATGTTGAAGTCTTTGATCCATTTGGACTTGAGTTTTGTGCATGGTGATAGATGAGGATCTATTTTCATTCTTCTACATGTTGTTATCCAGTTATGCCAACACCATTTACTGAGGATGGTTTCCTTTTTCTATTTTATATTTTTTGCTTCTTTGTCAAAAATCAGGTGTTTGTAGGTAAGTTGATTGATATCTGCCTGGGCCTTCTATTCGGTTCCATTGGTCCTCCTGTCTGTTTTTATGCCAATACCAGGCTGTTTCCAGTACTGTAGCTCTGTAGCAGAGTTTGAAGTCAGGGATTGTGATGCCTCCAGAAGTTCCTTTATTGTACAAGATTGTTTTGAGAAGTACACTTGAACTCATTGGCACATAAGACCACTTCCTAAATAGAACCCCAGTAGCACAGACACTGAGAGAGACTTTTAATAAATGGGACCTCCTGAAACTGAGAAGCTTCTGTAAAATAAAGGACATGGTCAACAAGACAAAATGGTAACCTGCAGAATGGAAAAAGATCTTCACCAACCCCACATTGGACAGAGGGCTGATTTCCAAAATATACAAATAACTCAAGAAATTGGTTATCAAAAGAACAATTATTCCAATAAAAAATGGGGTACAGATATAAATAGAGAACTCTCAACAGAGGAATCTAAAATGGCTGAAAGACACTTAAGGAAATGCTCAACATCCTTAACCATCAGAGAAATGCAAATCAAAACAACTCTGAGATTCCTTATTACACCTGTAAGAATGGCCAAGATCAAAAGCATTGATGACAACTTATGCTGGAGAGGGTGTGGGGAAAAGGGAACACTCCTGCATTGCTGATGGGAGTGCGAACTAGTACAGCCACTTTGAATTTCAGTATGGCGGTTTCTCAGAAAATTGGGAAACAACCTACCTCAAGTCTCAGCAATACCACTTTTGGGTATATACCCAAAGGATGTTCAATCATACTACAAAGACATGTGCTCAACTATGTTGATAGCAGCATTGTTTGTCATAGCCAGACCTGGAAACAATCTAAATGTTCCTCAGTCAAAGAATAGATGAGGAAAATGTGGTACATTTACACAATGAAGTACTACACAGCAGATTGAAATTTGTGGGCAAATGGATGGATCTAGAGAACATTATACTGAGTGAAGTAACCCAGACCCAGAAAGACAAATATCATGTGTACTCACTCATAAGTGGGTTTTAGACATAAACCAATAAACCAAAACAAAACAAAACAAAAAACCACCAGCCTATAATTCACAATCCCAGAGAACCTAGACAACAAAGAGGACTCTAAGAGGGACATACATGGATCTAATGTACCTGGGAAGTAGAAAAAGACAAGATCTCCTGAGTAAATTGGGATCATGGGGACCATGGGAGAGGATAGAAGGGGAGGGGAGAGGTAGGGAGGGGAGCAGAGAAAAACATATAGCTCAATAAAAACGATTTATAAAAAAAACACACAAAAAAATCCCTTGTCTTGAATAACAAAGTGGATGGCACCTATGATTACCTGTCAGCCTTTCTATGCATAAGGATACGGGTACATACCCTCACAGATACCCCCCGTCACACCAGTTCTTCTGTTGACAATTTTCTTTTCAACTTTTTTTGTTTACAATTTTCTTTACCCCCCATTCTGATTTTTTAAAAAGTATCTACCAGCCTTGTGCTTCAAGCAGGTGTAGGAAACACCCATCTCCCCCTCCTGAGAGCTGGAATTACAGGCATGCACTACCACGCCCTCCTGTGTGTAGGTGCTCAGAACTTAGGTTGTCACACCTGATAAAGGCAAGCTCTTTATCAACTGAGCCATCTTTCTGGACCCAAGGTCCCACTGCTTAAAGTTTCTACCCAAGTTCCTCCTAATAGCCCCAGAGGCTGGGGGCTGTTGGGAAATATTTATCCAAACCACAGCAATAAATGAGGGGTAACATTGTTAAGTGGTAGTCAAAGGGCCTGGTTGATGGGTATGTCATCTTGCCTACTACACTATTAGTTTTTACTCTCAATTTGATACAAAGAGGAATTATTTAATCAGATTGGCCTGTGGGCATATCTCTGTGGCATTTTCTTGATTACTGACTGCTGTGGGAAGGCTCAGCACACTATGGGTAACACCATCGTTAGGCAGGTGGTCCTGGACTGAGCATAGGACAGCTATCTGAGCATGAGTCATTCATTGCCAGCCAGAAAGTGAGCCAGTAGGCAACATTTCTCCATGGGTCCTGTTTTGAGTTCCTGCCACTACTCAAATTATTCCCTCAATAATAGGTTATAACCAGGAAATCATATACGTGAGTATATACCCTCACAATATATAATCAAAAAATCCCCTTCCTGTTTTCTGTTTTATCTCAGCAATAGCATTGTAACCAGAATACCTACATAGACAGTGCAATCTGTGGGCGTGCACACCACATCCCTCCAACACAGACGACACAGGCACTCTTCCAAGCCTCCTTCCTCTCTCTGACTATTTTATTAATGACTTGTCTCACCTCTGTGGTCAAATACCTAAAAAGAAGCAGCTTAAGTGAGAAAAGGTTTATTTGACTTATAGTTCAAGGGGATACAGTCCATCATGGTGGGGGAAGCCATGGTTCAGGAGCCGAAGGCAGCCGGTCACACTGCATCTGCAGTCCGAAAGCAGAAGGTAAGAAATGCTGGTGCCTATCTGGCTTTCCCCTTTGTATGCAGCCTGGGGGAATATGCTGCTCACATTCAGGGTGAATTCTCTCACGTCAGTTACCCCAGTTCAGAAATTCCCTTACAAACAGGCCCAGGAGTTTGTCTCCTAGGTGATTGTAGGCTTTGTCAAATTAATATTAACCACCACAGCCTTCAGGGGTGCCCTTCCTGTCTGTTTTCATCTGTCCCTGGTGGAAGCCATTGTGGGCTGGATTGTGTGCTATGCCCTGGAGAATCCTCACCAGAGGTGGCTCAGCTTTGGGAACCCTGAGAAGTACCTATCAGCACAGGCACAGCCAGAGTCTATTTTTAAGTGTGCCTACTTGGGATAAAATTAACTTTGTAATTTCACTGACAGTCTGCATTTCATGACAACCCAGGAAGCACTCTCAAATTTTACATTTTGGCTTTTTTTTTTATAATCCGCTTAAATATTTTTTAGATTTCCAGTTAAAATTTAAGATAAAATTGCTTTAGCCTAATTAAACATCATAAATACTTTGTGGTAAATATAAAAACCGAGCACCATAAAAAAAATGACTACAAGATAAAGAACATGATGTGCGCCACTGGATACATGTCACTGCTGCCGGATGAAACCTTACGTCCGGGTAAGGCAGTTCTTCCCAAGGACAGTTCCAAGAGATTGTTAGATGCAATAGCAGGTGGGGGGGCGGGGGGCGGGGAGAGTGGGCTCTGATGCAACTAACGTGGAGTGAAATGGTTGTCTTATAACTGGAGAGCTTGTCCGTTGGCCTGTTTGTTTGAGACAGCAGGTCATGTGTCTCAGAACTGGGATAGATGGACAGTTCAGCACAGTGACACCCGTGGCATGCTTCCTTTCTCTGTGGTTTGTTTAATGATTCTGTACTTTGTGACTGAATTCGTCTCAGAGCACATGCAATATGGCTGCCATTCTTGACTTTGTGCAGCATTTAATAGAGACTAGGATTTGAGTGTGTAGTCTGCTCAAGGCTTTAAAAAAATAAAAGTCGCCAGGCAGTGGTGGCGCATGCCTTTAATCCCAGCACTCGGGAGACAAAGGTAGTCGGATCTCTGTGAGTTCGAGACCAGCCTGGTCTACAGAGCTAGTTCCATGACAGGCTCCAAAGCCACAGAGAAACCCTGTCTTGAAAAACCAAAAAAAAAAAAAGTCAAGTGTCTTTCCTTATACCTTAACGCCCATTTTTCACCCATACCTCTTTAAAATTTTTAATTACATTATAAACTTATCTATTTATTTGGGGCTGGGGCAAGCACCATAGCTCACTTCTTTGGAAGTCAGAGGACACCTTACAGGGAATCAGTTCTCTCCTTCGGGATACAGAGATGAAACTGAGGTCACTGTTATGCCCAAATCCGTGGGTCCCCACAAAAGCCAACAAAGGAGACTGAGTCCCATATGTAAAAGCAAAGAGCCTTTATTTTAATCAAGTTTTGCAAACTCTGACTCTACACATGTCCAACGTATTGGAATAACCGAAGGGGCCTGAGCTCAATTAGAATTGGGTTTTTATAGTAGTAAGGTGGGGGTAAGGGGTCTCTGAGGTTCAGGACCCCTGATTGGCTTACATTTGTCTAGGGGTGTCCTGGTGAGGTGCTGGCAGGTGTTTCTACTTAAAGTACTTGGAATGCCAGGAATTTTCCTTGAATGGTCTGCTATGGGTCGGTAACCTCGGCCAGCCAGGCATTGTCTCAGGGTAAACTGTTGAGACTCTATAGACTCCATTTAAATTTATTGATGGCCAAAGTCCCAGGTGATAATGGTTGGAAGTAAAGAAACTTCCTTTGGATGACCTGCCCTGACTTAGCTTGTTATGACTGGCTCTTACAGTCACCAGGTTGGTTGGCAAATGCCCTGACTACTGAGCCATCTCTCTGGCCCTTGCCTGCGTCTCTCATTCCAGATGTTTTTCTACTGGAAATATGAAAACTCAGAGTTTTCTTTTACCCCATAGCTGCTTGAGGTGCTCTGTGGTGTGTGTGTGTGTGTGTGTGTGTGTGTGTGTGTGTGAGAGAGAGAGAGAGAGAGAGAGAGAGAGAGAGAGAGAGAGAGAGTTTGTGTGTGTTTGTGTGTGTGTAAGAAAGAAACAGAAACAGATATGGGAGCAGTTAGAGGGAAAGGCTTGCTTGGAAGGACTCTGAGTCACCTGACTACAAACCCAAGTTTCCTGTTTTAAAAACCAAGTAAACCCCAGGACCACTCCTCCTAACCAGGAATGCCCCCAGGTCTTGTGTATTGCAGCACACTTCAACCTAGCAGGATGCTCTAGAAGCCAGGGCAAACATCTGTGCTCATCTTGAATTGTCTGCTCAAGTTGACAGATTGCTTTCCTGTATTGGTGAGTATTAGTGGAAATTCCTAGAAACTCATCCTTGGGCACCTAAGGGCAAATGAGAGGTTGTGTCAGCTGTCCCCCTTCTTTCCTGGGGTCCCCTTTAAGGCTGTAGGTACTCCTACTGTTTTCCTTCACTAATGCTTTTGCCAGGTTGATTTTACCTCTTCCCATTCCTCTTTCTGAACTAGCAGGAGGAAGAGCCTCCTGCTCTAGAAGGTTTTCCCCTCCAACAAGTGTCTTTCTATTTTCGGTTCTAACTCCATTACCTCATGGTCACATGATAGCTATGTTCAAATTGTGTCTCTTGATCTTGAACTGCTACCCTGTAGTGCAAGTCTATCTGCTTTTGCCTTTGTTAGACATTATATTGGACTTGAGACGCTCTTGAGTCCCTGGAATGCTTTTACTGAGTGCTGAAGTTTCTAGAACTCCCAAGTTTATTCAGGATGGAATCTGGAGGGACTAAGAGCTGTATGAATCAAACGGGAATTCTTGGAGCCCAATCTAGAGATACCTCCTGGATTCCTGAGCTTATTTTAGCATATTCCAAATCAGTTAAGGAGCCCATGTCCTTGAGGTGACTCAGCAGACAAAGTCACTTGCTGCCAAAACTGACAACCCCAGTGTGATCCCCAGAACCTACATGGTTGAAGGAGAGAATCAGCTCGGCAAGCTGTCCTCCATACAAGTGCCCTGGCATGTAACCAAAACAAAAACTAAAAATATAAAACTGAAAATAAACACCAAGTTTGTCTAGAAGCCAATTTCAACTAATGTGTTTGCTGTTTTATTTGCTATTTATTCAGACTGAAGAATTAGCAGAGGAAAATTATAATTCCTGGAAATATGTATTTCCTCAAAAATGCAAATTAGGCAAAATGGCAATTATTAATAGACACTTTCTCCTTGCAAACCAATTGGCAATTGATGGCAGCATAGAAGACAAATCAGCTTGTAGCCATCTATTTCAAAATAAATCAAAGTTAGGTTTGGGGCCTAAAACCCAATATGGGTCCTGGGAATTGAATTTGGATCCTCAGCAAGAGCAGTGTAGTCTCTTAGCCACTGAGCCATCTCTCCAGGCTCCAGATTAAAGGATTTCAATTTGATTTTGAAAGTCAAGACCATTTCAGACTTGCATGAAACTAGATAGTTTGGCTTGAAAAGTATTAGGATTCTTAGTGGCTGGAGAGGAAGTACTATTGGTGGGGATGGAGGTGATGGAGATGGGTAGAAAAGAGGATGAGATGGATTAGGGCCAATCAGGAATAACAACTTCAGCCCCAGGAGACCTGACTCCCTCTTCTGAGCTCCATTTCACAAGTACATGCCATACACACACACACACACACACACACACACACACACACACACAAATAAACCTTTAAAATTTCATATATACCATAACTTCTCCTTCTATCAACTGCTCCAAGTTGGCCAAACACAGAACTGAAAAACACACACGTAGTGGATACTCTTGCTCAGAAGCACTGATCTCTCACTTTGGCCCATAAGGTCGCATCACTAAAGCAGGCTGAAAGCCTAGCACCTCTGTCTTCATCTTGTGTCTGGTTCCTTCACTTGAGGTCAGAATCCCACTTGACTCTGTACAGGCATGACAGACTAAGGGGTGTTTGACCATCTCATCCCCCCTTCAGGGCCAAAGACAGAGAAATAAGTCATTGTCCAAAACTTGCAGTCACCTTGGATTCCAGAAACCTTTCGGATGGAGGACCCTCAAGGTGGAGATAATTCTCAGTGATGGAGAGGCTATACCCAGGAGCAGTTCGTGTTGTAGAGAACAAATTGGTCCTCTTTGTGCTGATGTAACCATCCTGGCAAGAGAGGACATATTTTTGTTGCTGTTTTGGTTTGATTCGTTTATTTAATATTTATTTATTATGAATATAGTGTTCTGCCTGCATATATGACTGTACAACAGAACGGGGCACCAGATCTCATTATAGATGGTTGTAAGCCACATGTGGTTGCTGGAAACTGAACTCAGGACCTCTGGAAGAGCAGCCAGTGCTCTTAACCTCCGAGCCATCTCTCCAGCCAAGAGGACATATTCTAAAGAGAAACATATGTGCCCCTTTCTTTGGCTATTAGATCTTTGAAACAATGGACCCCAAGAAACTGGAATTAATGCAAGAAACTCATGCTGGGGGAGGGGACAGGCTGAAATGAAACACTGAAGTTAGCCAGAGGAAGAACTTAATTTCCAGGAAGAGATTTAGAACAGCTTCAAAAACTTGGCAGATCACCTGCAAGACAAGTGATGGATGGAACCAAGACAATGATGGATGGTTCAAGGGTGGGTAAGACCATTCCTCAATCAGGACTGCTTACTTACCTCTTGCCCTCCATGTAAACCTAAACATCATGTCAAGATCCTTAAAGACAGACTGGGGCATTGGGTCTCACTGGACCTTTTTGTTTGTTTCACTTCCCAGTGGTCACGTTGAATAAATCTCCTTTCTCTGCTTCGCCTTGTCTCTTTGATTGGCATATTGAGAATAGGTGGCTGAGCCTCACTTGTTAGAACTGCCAGAATCCAGGCTCTGACCCTAACAACTCTGGTAACAATGACAGCAATTAGTAGACTAACAATAAATCAGAGTACAGTGAAGGCCCAGAGCTGAGACAATGATGGGAGGGACCACAGCTTGACCGAGACTGTTTAATTATGCACCTGCTTGCTTCCTTCCTTGTTTCTTCCTGTTTAACCTAAGTCAATGTTAGTGCTGTGAAAGTGAACTTGGGAGAGAGTGCATCCCTCTATTCTTCCCAATGTGCTGATTAAAGACGAAATTGTTCTCTGCTTTTCACTATTACTCATCCCTTTAATTGGTGTGTTGAGATGGGTGGCAAAGCCTAGCTTGGGGTGGATGGTCCTTTTGTTCTGAAATTCAATTCTGGCTATGAGCAGACCTTGCTTTCTCTATTTCTTCTCTCTTCTCTTGCTTTCTCTACATGTGTGTGTTCCTGTGTATGTGTTCAGGTATGTGTGTGGTACATATGTGTGTGTGTATGGGTATGTGTAGAGATGAGAGGTTAGTGTCCCATATATTCCTCCATCTCTCTTCATCTTATTTTTTAATTATGTATTATTGTATGTATGCATGATGTGTTTGTGTATAGGCACTCATGTGCCAAGGTATACATACTGAGATTAGAGGACAAATTTGTAGAAATTTGTAGAAATTTGTGTGCATTCTGGGGATTGATCTCAGGTGGTCAGGTTTGTGTGGCAAATGCCTTTACCTAGTGAATCATCTTGCCAGCCCCTCCACCTTCGTTTTTGAGACAGTATCTTTCAGTAAACCTAGAGCTAGAGACTGGTAAGCAAGCCAAAGGAATCTTCCCAGCTCTGCCTCCCCAGGACCAGGTTTACACAAATACCACCCCATTCAACTTTAAATTAGGGCCTGGGGATCCAAGCTTGAGTCCTAGTGCTCAAGCAGCAAGCATTTTACCAAGCCATTTCCCACCCTTTCTCTGTCTCTTTTGAGATAGCCCATGCTGTTGTCAAACTTACCATGCCCTAGGCTGGGCTTTAACTCCTGGTGCTTCTGTCTGTACCCCCCAAAGAGATGTGATTACAGGCCATACTACCACACCCAGCTGCAGGCTTTCTTTGTGTGTGTGTGTGCACGCACACACATGCACACACACACATCTGGTTATTCATGATCATACAAAGGTTGAAAGAGGATGTTTCATGTCCTCTTTGGCTTCTCACTTTAATCTCTTGAAACAGGATCTTCCATAGAATCTGGAGCTCACTTCCCAGACAGGTTTATGGTCAGTCAGCCTTAGCGATGATTCTGCCTGTGCCCACCCTAGTGCTGGGGTTACAGGCACAGGTGACAATGCCCAGCTTTTTCTGTGGGTGCTAGGGATCCGAGCCCAGGTCCTTGTGCTTGTGCAGCGAGTGCTCTCACCCACTTAACCATCTCCCAGCCCGCAATGCTTTCTTAAGTACCATCCATCCACTTCGTCAGCCTATTGTCACAATTTTTGTTTTACAGTCCTCTGTAGAAATCCTGACTGATGCCACCCACGAAGCCCTGAGCATCACGAGTCCAGCACTTACTGACACAAAGAATCATATCCACCCGCTCCAAAGCTGCCATAGCAGAGGACTTGGGAGCGCCTTAGGAGAACAACACGGTAAGAAAGCATTCACTCAGCCATAGGGTGAAGGACCTGCTCCTCACCTGCCTGCCCTGTCACCCCGACTTCTGACAAAGGAATCCCCCAGGATGACATGTGGTCTAGGCATACCTGGCAACTGGCCTTAGATGAAGATCCTTGCTTCAGGCGCCAACACAAACAGAGGGCTCAAGGTTAAACGCTGCTATTTCCTGGGGAAATGTGCTGCCTAGGTTTGGTAAGGTGGTAAGAACTTCTAAGAGTCTACTGTATTTAGTCAATTATGAAATACCAGACTGTCAACCCACCCGGGAAAAGTTTAATCACTTTTTAAAAGAAAAAGCAGACTTTGTCCTGGGGCAGAGAGAGTGAGTAGTAAGTAAATAATTTATATTGGATTCCAAATTTCCTGGGCAGCTCCAGCACAAGACTCACGCACAACTCAAGTCAATAACTGTCAGATAACAGCACAATCAAAGGCCAGATGCGCCCGCGGGCGGGACGTCAGACTCGGGCATACCTGTAGCCCAAGCTGATAATCTTTCTCAGCAAAATGACTGCTTTCAAGCAATTTTGAGAGAGAGAGAGAGACAGAGAGAGAGACAGAGAGAGAGACAGAGAGTTTAGCCTCCTAACTGTAGTTCAGGATGACCTTGAACTTCTGATCTCTGTCCTCTATTTCCCAAGTTCTGGGATATAGATGTGTACTATCATGGCCAGTTTGTACAGGGCTGGGGATCAAACCCAGGGCTCTGTGCTTGCTAAACAAGCACTCTACTAAGTTATGTCCCTCGGTGAATTCTGACAATTATTTCACTTGGCTATGACTGTGAATGCCACACTCAAATGAAGGATCAGAAGGAATAGATGTGCGTGGAGAGGGTGGGACACATAAACAGAACTTTATGTGTATGTAACTTTGGGGAAAGCATCATTTAAAACTGCCAGTTATTAGGGCTATCAACTACCAAACTACCAGCTGTATATGGGAACCAGAGTCCCCCTTTTTTTTTTTTTTTTTTTTGGTTTTTCGAGACAGGGTTTCTCTGTAGCTTTGGAGCCTGTCCTGGAACTAGCTCTTGTACACCAGGCTGGTCTCGAACTCACAAAGATCCGCCTGCCTCTGCCTCCCAAGTGCTGGGATTAAAGGCATGTGCCACCACCGCCCGGCAGAACCAGAGTCTCTTAAGCAGGTGGTTTAAATCTGAATTTGCTTAGAGGTTACCAGTGGGACCAGTACCAGGTTTGTACAGAAGAGGGTGCATATGTAGAGGGCCTGGATTCTGCATGGTCAGATGTTGAAGGGTAATATGCTACTATTTCCCAGATTTTCCTCACAGGTACTGAGTCCTTCGGCAACACTGAAGCTCGGCCTTCTTCAGAGAAGCTGTTTCTGGGCCACTCTTCTCAGGCCCTCCTGTCTGCAATCCACCCTGCATACCTGGCCCTGTGCTGCAAGAATAGGTGGCTGGCTCTCAGGGTAAAGGCACCATACCCAAGTGAGGAAGCTGAGGGAGACTGAAATGGAGTAGTGTTGAGGTCAGGGAGTGAGGATCTGGAAGGCCTAGGATGATAAAATCAGGGACATAAAGTAGCCCTGGGTTCATAGAAGCAAGGGGAAATAGAGAAATGGAGAGAAGAGAGACTGAGATAGATAGCATGGGGCAATAAAAGGGAGGGGAAATGGAAGAGAAAAGGGAAAAGGAAGGGTGGGGGGAGACAAGCTGAGCACCAGCATTCATTGCTCTTTGCTTCCTGACTGTTGACACTAAAGAATCAGCCACCACACACCTCTCCTGACATGCCTTCCCTGCCGCGACGGACTGTACCTTCAGATAATGAGTCAAAATAGATCCTTCCTGCCTTAAAAAAAAAAAGGATGAAAGAGAAGTTTAACCTCCAAGGCAGTGGTATTAAGAGATGGAGGTTTAAGAGACAATTAACACCCGAGAGCACAGCTCTCATTAATGGGACTAAGGACCCTGCAGTAGAGCTGGGGGGATTTGTCTTTCATCCCTTTTGACTTCTGACTGGTGATGAGACAACCTTTGGACCCCCTCAGGATATGGCTGTGAGGTGCCATTTTGGAAGCAGAGTCAAGAGCCCTCCCAAGACACAAAAAGTATCAGTAACTTGACCTGGATATTTCAGCCTCCGGATCTATGAGAAATAAAAATTTCTGTTGCCTCAAGTATTTTGTTATGGCCAAGGCATCATATTACTCAAACACACCCTAATTTATCCAACCATTTCCCACTGAAATAAATTCAGAGTATGTAAATTGCTTTTCTATAACAAGCTATGTTTCCCATGGACATCTTGGAAGCTGTTAGTTTTTTGTGTTTCAGTTTTGTCCTAAGATTATAGCTGGTTGGTCAAGTTTTAGGCATTTTAAGTCTCACAATCATCAGGTGTGCCTGTGCAGGCCTGTAATCCTAGAACTGCCTCCAGGCAGACACAGAAGGACTCAGAGTTCAAGGCCATCCTTGGCTAGATAGAGAGTTCAAAGCCAGCCTGGGCTACGTGAGACACCAGCACAAACCAACTGACCAAGCAACCTACCAACCAACCAAAAAGGAAGCCAACTGCCTTCTGATTTCATTTTCTATTTCTGCAGTCACAGGCAGAGTGCAGTAACACACACCCACATGCTGGGCGACTGCCTGGCAGTTCCGTTGATCCTGCCCACAGTGTTGCTACTACCCTGTGTCTACAGATTGCCAGAAGTTTGGCTGGAAGAAGGGGCAACTATTCTGCAGCAAGGGAGGCAGGGGGCATGGCAGGTGTGAGGAGAAAGGACTAGCCGGCCTCACCTATCAAGTCCTTGTTTGAGCTTTGTTGGCATTCCATGACGACAGCAAGTCCCAGGGCTGAACCCAGACTCAGGAAGAAAAAGCATCTCAAAGTCACAAGGCCTAAAGTACTGATTCACAGAGAAGGAAAGAGTGAAGGGTATTAATGCTGTCTGTGGCAGTCTGCTTGATAATGGCTTATGTATTTGAATGCTTGGTCATCAGGGAGTGACACTACATGAGAGGGATTAGGAGCTGTGGTCTTGTTGGAGCAAGTGTGTCACTGTGGGGTGGAATTTGGGGTTTCAAATGCTCAACCCAGTCCCAGTGTTGTTCTCTTACTGATATCTGCAGATCTGGATGTAGAACTCTCAGCCACTTCTCCAGCACCACGTCTGTTTCCATGCTGCTGTGCTTTCTGCCGTGACGACAATGGACTAACTATAATCTATATGCCAGCCTCAATTAAGTGCTTTCTTTTATGAGTTGCCAAGGTCATGGTATCTCTTCAGAGCAATAGAACATTGACTACGACACTAATCAAACAATGTGAGCATGCTCACACAGTCTTCCAACATCAGTTAAGAGCATTAATTTCACTCAAAGTTTATCAACACTGGATAATAATAATTTCTCAAATATTTGCTAATGTGATAGGCAAAAAATCAAAACAATTGCCTTTATTTCTTAGACTAATTGTGACATATAAGTAACTTCCATATGTTTATTGATTACATCTTTTATTATAATTAGTAATGCAGATTGATTATACAGATTAATTGGTTCATGCTGACGTATGGTGCTTCAGTGGTGTCTACCCTCTTTTCCTAGTCCTCATCTACCAGTCCCTTGCTTTTCCTGAGACTAATTTATTTGTGTTTTTAGAGTTATATTTTTATATATTTGCCTTGTTTCCCTATTAGTTGTGCTGTTATTGTTGAAACAGGTTCTCATGTAGCCCAGGCTGCCCTCAAATCTGTTATGTAGTCAAAGATAACCTTGAACTTTTGATCTTCCCACCCCCAATTCCTGAGTATGGGGATTACAG
>JAQHUG010000030.1:7580599-7655844 GCA_028555095.1 Dicrostonyx torquatus
CATGGTCTTATGTTACCCAGTACCTTTGAGGCAATTGGGAAATATCTCTGTCACAGGCTGGTTCCAAAACAATGAGAGGTGTCTTTGCCATGTGCAGGTTCTGAAAGAGGGAAAGTGCAAAGGGCCGTACCTGGATAGTGGAGTCATGGGGGCAGGGTGGCCCCAGGCTGCCCCACCTCCCTGAACAGTGAATTCTTGCCCTTGCCTAAGGCACTGCACTCTCTGTTTGCCTGAAGGTCCAAGTTCTTCTGGCAGTTTCAGAGAAAGCTTAGCCGTGCTGGGTAAGTTCACCCTGGAGGCCACTGGACCTTGTACCTAGAGGGCCATGTGGTTGTGCAGGTGGGGGTCGTCACAGCAGCACTGTGCGCAGGCGAAGGATGTCACAGCCGCTGTCGCTGTCGCGGCTTACACAGTTCGGGTCTCCCTCACAGCCCATCTCTTCCCTGCTGGTATCGTTTGCTTCCTGAGGCAGGTGAGGTGATCAGGGCTTTACCTTCTCCACTGTCCTTTGGAGCAGTCTCTCAACCAGACCATCCCTGGCCCACCCGCAGTAAAAGATGTGTTACAAGTGAAGCAGGCCAGAGCCCTGGAAACAGAACTAGAGGCCTCAATGTGGATGGGAGAGGAGAGGAGGGGCACATCTGGGTGGGGCTGAATGGAGCAGACTGGAGCCAGCATGCCGCACACAGATGAAAAACAGCGGGCGGCCGCAGGGCGGTTCCCATCCTGTTTGTACTAGAGGGCGCTGCCTGGATGAAAGGAAAAGATGTGACAGGTGCACCATTAATTAAAAGCCAGTGACCCTTCCCCTTGGACAGCTTGGGGCCCGACTTGGCTCTGCTCAGGCCAGGGCAGCTCCAAGCCAGGCCAGGTGAGAACACTCCCCAAGCCAGGCCAGGTGAGAACACTCCCTGAACTCGAACAAAACAAAATCTGAAGTGAGAGCACCCTGATTAAACACACACACATAAAAAAACAAAAACAAAAACCCAACAACTTTGGGTGGTGGTAGTGGTGGCAGCGGTGGTGTGGTGTAGGTGTGTGTTTACGGGCATATGCATGCCATGGTAGGGTGTGTGTGTGTGTGTGTGTGTGTGTGTGTGTGTGTGTGTGTGTGTAGTCTGTGTTCTCTGCTTCCCATCTCGTCACAGGAGTGCTAGGATTACAAGCATTGCACTTGGCTTTACGTGAGCAATAGGGATCCGAACTCAGGTCCTCGTGCTTGCTCAACAATTACTTTACCCACTGAGCCATCTTCCCAGCCCAGGATCACCCTCTTGGATCGGCATCCTCTCCAAAAAAGATTTGACAAACTAGAGAGACTGAACTGGTAAAATGTAACTTCTGGGTTTAGGTAACTCTAGCCTGCACAAGACTGGGGGAGATTAGGTAAAAATTAAAAAGAACCGTGGGGTGTGTGTTGAGGGGTAGTCATCCTGCGATTGGCATAAATCCATCTTGTTATATTTTCTGGTTACACCTGCAACTCCTGAAATCAGTCTCTAATACTCAAGCCTTCATTCAACAAATGTTCACACAGCATCTACCGTGTGTCTAGGAGCTTGACTGATCAAGCCCCACCCTGGTCACAAACAAAAAATTCATGGTGGCCAGAAGCCTCATGAGAAAACAAAGCCAGGGAGGGGATTGAGGATGTGGGGTCAAAAGGCACCAACTGGGGGCAGGGCTGCCCAGGGTCTGCAAAGGGACAAAATGAACATGTGTCTAAGCTGAGGGAGCAGTCAAAAATGGGAGAGACTTGGGCCAGGATTTCCAGAGCCTTTCTGAACCTCCTGGAATATTCTGAAAACTTCAAATTTGTTATGAAATTCACAGGCATTACTGGACCGTTAGAGCAAGGAACTAGAGTGGTTGTTTGTGTTCTGAAGTAACTAGCCCCCTGACCATTCCAGGGGTACACATGTGAGACAGGAGCCCGCTGGACATAAGGGTGACTGGGACCAAGGGGAGAGAAGCTGGACAGATGTATGGAAGATGAACATGTCTGGGTGCCTATGCTCAGGGAGGTAGGAAGGAGTCCTTAGACTTCAAAACAGCTCGAGGGTGGGGTACACACACACAAGCTCTCAGGAATTCTTTAGTGGCAAAAACCTGTCGGCCATCCCTGAATTTTATGTTTTCTCCGTGTGGTGACTTAACTAATTGTGAGCCCCAAGTTAAGCGTGTTTGAAAGTAGAACAGGGAGCCGGGCGGTGGTGGCGCACGCCTTTAATCTCAGCACTCGGGAGGCAGAGGCAGGTGGATCTCTGTGAGTTCGAGACCAGCCTGGTCTACAAGAGCTAGTTCCAGGACAGGCTCCAAAGCTACAGAGAAACCCTGTCTCGAAAAACCAAAAAAAAAAAGAAAAAAGAAAGAAAGTAGAACAGGGATTTTCAGCCACCGTGTGTGTTTAAAATACCTAGATGTTAAGGAGAGATTTAAAGAGAAGAATGGGGAGCTAGGGAGCTGGTTCAGCGGGTAAGATGCTTGTGATATAAACATAAAGACCTTAGTTTGAGGTGGCTGGAGAGATGGCCCAGTGGTTAAGAGCACTGGCTGTTCTTCTAGAGGACCTGGGTTCAATTTTCAGCACCCATATGGCAGCTCACAACTGTCTGTAACTCCAGTTCCAGGGGATCCGACACCCTCATACAGACATACATGCAGGCAAAACACCAATGCAAATTAAATAAAGATTAACAAAAAAGACCTTAGTTTGATCCCCAGCACCCCACATATAAAAGCCAGGGGAAGCAGTGTTGTGTGTGTACAATCCCAGAACTGGGAGGCGGGGAAAAGGGGGCAGGTCCTTATAGCTCATTGGCCAGTTAGTTTAGCAGGTTCTGAGAACCTAGGTTTAGTGAGAGCCTGTCTCAAATAAGGTGGGGTGTGAGTGAAGGGGACACTGATGTTAGGCTCCAGCCTACAGATGCACACAAAAGAAAAGAAGAAGGACTGGCTGGGGTGGACCTGCTCTTTAGAAAGAGTAGGACCAGATATGGTGATCTATGTCTATAATCCCAGCACTTGGGAGGCTGAGACAAGAAGAACGAAAGTTTGGGGTCAGCCTGTGCTACATAAAAAGACCATGTCGCAAAAGAGGAAGGGGAGAAGGATTAGAAGGAGGAGGGCCAGCCTAGCTGGGACCAGTGCACCTAAGATGGTCTGTGATTGTGCATGGCTGCAGACCTTGCTAGCATGCAGAATCTGGGTTAGTAGCTTTGCTGAGACTGACTGACATTCTGCATTGTCTGTAACACCTGAGGATAGCCATGCTGGGTCAGTGGGTCAAACTCTGAGCAGCAAGTCCCTAAGCCATAAGAGGTGTGCTCAGGGGGGCTGGAGAGATGGCTCAGTGTTTAAGAGCACTAGCTGCTCTTCCAGAAGTCATGAGTTCAATTCCCAGCAACCACATGGTGGCTTACAACCATCTGTAATGAGATCTGGTGCCCTCTCCTAGCCTGTGGGCATACATGGAGGCAGAATGTTGTAAACATAATAAATAAATAAATCTTTAAATAAAATAAAGAGTTGTTCTGCTCAGAATGAGGCTAGGGAGTACATACAGCGGAGTAAGGAGGCTGAAAAAAACTGTAATCTTGTAACATTATTTTCCTTCACCTTGCTCTCATGCCCTGGGGCATTTGCACTAATTCCAACTCTAATGGGAGTTTGGAAATAGAATTTGTTAACAGATATGGTCTTTCTGAAATCATTTCCTGGGGGTTGAAACCTGAACTCTGCCCCCACATGGGTAGGTGGGGAGTGTGGACCAGAGCTGAGAAGATGTGGACATGACACTCTGCTGCCCCTGCATGGGATGGGAATGTGGACCAGAGCTGAGCAGATGTGGACATGACACTCTGCTGCCCCTGCATGAGATGGGGAGTGTGGTCCAGAACTGAGCAGATGTGGACATGACACTCTGCTGCCCTTGCATGGGATGGGGAGTGTGGACCAGAGCTGAGCAGATGTGGACATGACACTCTGCTGCCCCTGCATGGGATGGGGAGTGTGGTCCAGAACTGAGCAGATGTGAACCTCTGCATGGGAAGGTGGGAATGTGGACCAGAGCTGAGCAGATGTGAACCCCTGCATAGGAGGATTGGGGATGTTGTCTAGAACTGAGCAGATGTGAACCCCTGCATGTGAGGATGGGGATATTGTCTAGAGCTGAGCAGATGTGAACTCCTGCATGGGAAGATGGGGATGTGGTCTAGAGCTGAGCAGGTGTGCACCTGACACAGTGCAAAGGATGAGTACAATGCAAGCTGTCATCTTATTTCTTAACTCTGACATCTTAAAATTTGTGAGGCAGAGTCTTGAATACAGCCCAGACTATCCCCCACCTCCACTCCATGGAGTGCTAAGATTACAGGAGATGTGTAAACATAGCTGGCTCCAGCATCTCACTTGAAACCAACCGATTTTCCACATTGCTGAGACAAATCCATAGAGAGGAACAGTTGTTCCCTGTGCACCTAATGAAGACAAGCAAGTTTCAGAGGCAGAAGCTATTAGAGCTCTGTCTACGTGGCAATTTCCAGGCCAATCTACCTAGAAGGGAGGGAGGGAGGAGGGAGGAAGGGAGGGAAAGAGGAAGGAAGGAAAAAACAAACAGTAAGCTGTTTCAAAGTCTTTTGATCCTTTTCCTTTCAATTCACAAAAGAATCAATCGAAAGAGCATGACCATTGCTCTGGAAGGTGACTCTCTCAGTACCTCTGAGATGAAGGTTAAAACATCCACAGTCACTCAGTGGACCTAGCCGGTAGGCAGAACCACAGATGTCATGCTGTCCCGGGCTCCCGTGTACTTAGAAGCTTGTCTTGCACGAAATCCTAGCACCTGTCTAGGGATACCTCATCCTACATGAAGACATTTCTTCTCCAATAAGCAGCATGACTTTATAGAATGCTTGTGGAAATACCATTTTCCAATTGGCTTTCACTCCACAGTTCTGTGGTTAAAGTATTCTCTAGGGGACTGGAGTGATGGCTTAGTCGTCTTGTCTGTTCTTCCAGAGGACCCAGGTTCAATTCCCAGCACCCAACGTGGTGATCTGACTTTCTCCTGGCCTCCTCTGGCATTTTATGCATGTGATGCACGGACACACCTGTAAACAAAGCAAAGCATCCACCCAGACATAAAATAGTAATATTAGAAGCATTTTTTAAAAAGTATTCTCCAAGCTGGGCGATGGTGGCACACGCCTTTAATCCCAGCACTCGGGAGGCAGAGGCAGGCGGATCTCTGTGAGTTCAAGACCAGCCTGGTCTACAAGAGCTAGTTCCAGGACTGGCTCCAAAGCTGCAGAGAAACCCTGTCTCGAAAAACCAAAAAAAAAAAAAAAAGAAAGAAAGTATTCTCCAAATAGATTCAGCTAAAAATTTTGTCAGCAAAGCTGATTTTGAGAGATGTTGAGAAAGTATCATTAAGAAACCTTTGGACACACTCCATTTGGACACACTCCAGCCTCTTCCATCCATCTTGGATACCAGCCACTGCTACTTTCCTCTAGGCAGTGTTCATTACCTACCACTGAAGTCCTAATGTGCAAACTCGGTGGTCCTCCTAAAGGACTAATGCCCAATGTAGTTGGGACGCAATACCAGGATTTGCCAGTGGGTGCTGCTGTCCAACACCGGATGGAGTGGCTGGGGTTAAGGTTTGAATGGAGTACTGGCTCTGTAGTTTTCTGAAAGTTCAGCAGAATACAAGCATCTTTCAGGGGTGCTGCCAATCACAAACATTTGTTTTTCATGCTTTCTAGAAAAATGTAACTTTGGCAAGTTCCAGAAATTTAATCTGTGACAATATTCTCATGTTTTTATAATCTATCCACCCACACAACCTGTATAATAGAGGTTCCTCCATGTAAGAGACACTGAGTGCATCTCTGGGCATGCAATAGTCTATAAAGAAACCCAAGAGCTCTTTCTAATAGCCGGGTTCCAGTCTTGTAGTCTTTGGTCTGCAAAGATAGTGTGATCATTTGAATGAAAATGATCCCCCTAGGCTCTTATGTTTAAATGCTTGGTCACCAGTTAGTGGAACTGTTTGAGAAGGATTGGAAAGATTAGGAGCTGTGGCCTTGTTGGAGGAAGTGTGTCACTGGGGGGTTGGCTTTGAGGTTTCAAAGGCCTATGCCAGGCCCAATCTCTTCTCTTCTCTTCTCTCCTCTCCTCTCTTCTCCTCTCTTCTCTTTTCTCCCCTCCTCCCCTCCCCTCACTTCCCCTCCTCTTCTCTCCTCTTCCACTCTCTCTCCCTCTGCAATTGTAGATCGTGTGTAAAAGCTCTCAGCTACTGCTTCAGCACCATGCCTGTCTGCTTTCTACCATGATGATAACGAACTAAGCGTTTGAAACTGTAAGCAGGCCCCAGCTACATGCTTTCCTTTGTAAGAGTTGCCCTGATCATGGTGTCTCTCATGGCAACAGACTAGTACCTAAGGCAGGTGTTTTCTGATGACAGATGCCTCTTAATATGTACACTTGTGTGATCTCTCCATGAGCTTGGACAGCCTTGGACTCACTCAGAACAAACAGGCTGTATGGAACTGACGCCTGCTGGCTGCTCAGACAGGTCAGGGCATCCCTGAAGGCTCTGGTTCGCTCAGCGGAAGTGGTGTGCTGAGGAAGGCAGCTGCTTGGCACCGTGGCAGGGCTCACTAGTGTGGGCCTGTAACCCCAATCACCCCAGAGGTTAAAGAACTGTAAGGGGTTGGGGAGATGGCTCAGAGGTTAAGAGCACTGACTGCTCTTCCAGAGGTCCTGAGTTCAATTCCCAGCAACCACATGGTGACTCACAGTCATCTATAATGAGATCTGGTGCCCTCTTCTGGCATGCAAGCATACATGGAAGGAATGTTGTATACATAATAAATAAATCTTTTTTTAAAAGAGAGAGAGAGAACTGCAAGTATGTGGCCAGTCAGGACTAGAGAATTAGTTCAAGGTCAGTCTGGCTACCTTAGTAAGGTCCCTGCCTCCAAACAGAATCAAAATAAGATACAATATAAAAATCAGCTGGGAGTAGTGGCACATGTCTGTAACTTCAAAAATCAAGAGGCAGCGGTAGAAGGCTCTTACCTCTGATGAAATCAGACCACCTGGGCTTCAGAGTAAGCCCTGTCTCCACAACAACAACAAAAACCCAGTAACCAAACAAGATAATTGTATAGTAACTAACAACAACAATAATAATCAAAGGAGACTGGGAGTGTAATAACTTAGTGCTAGAGCACATTCCTAGCACGTGTCAGGTCCTGGGTTCAATCCCTAGTAATAAAAAAGAGGAACAGAAGCTGCTTGTCTCCTCAGGCCCATTGTATTTTACTCCGTTAATTGTTTGCTTATTTGTGCGTGTGCATGCAGGCATATGTGTGTGCACATATGTATGCATGCATGTGGAGGCCATAGGTTGGCACTAGGTGCCTTCCTCAATCACTCTCCACTTTATTTTTCGAGACAGGGTCTCTCACTAGAGCTCACTCACAAGAAACTGTAAGGATTGGTTGGTCAGTGACCTACAGCGATGCCTCTGCTCAAATCAGCACTGCTGATTATACACATATGTATACTGGGGTTATACACATATGCCACCACGCTCAGCTTTTCATGTGGGTGCTGGGGACCCAGACTCAGGTCCTCATGTTTACACAGCAGACATTGTACTGACTGAGCCATCCCATCTCCCTCCCCCGACCCCGCCTCTCTGCATGCAATTTAATTCCAATGAAGCAGAGGGCAAGCCTACATCCTGGGCCTGAGGTCTTACCATATATCTCTGCATCCAGAAAGGCTTGTCTGTACTCTGTGAAATCAAAGCAGAACAGGCTGTATGGAGCTCTACCCTGATCTCCTTGGGCACAGCTCACAGCAGACCTGGCCTCGGGGGAGGCAGCTCAGAGCTCTTGGGTTATTTATAAGTTAGGTTCCGTGCCGCTCAGCTAAGCAATCTAAGCTCGCCTTTAAGGCCTGGCAGTCAGCCAGGGATGCACTCAGCCTGCCCTGCATACCCAGCCGTGATTGCAGTGGTGAGAGAAGCCAGGGAACCTTCTCTCCTTTTGAAGAAACGGTTTTCCTTTGGCACTGCTGTCAAACTGTGCCCGGCACTCCTGTGCCTGAAAATCTGGGACACAAAGAAATGCTTCAGTGGGAAATCCTGCAAGCCAACAGCTTCTGTCTACTAACTAATGGCTCGCATGCTCATAGCACCTGGCAGTTTCCAAGTTCTATTCAAAGCTGATGAGGGTTATTTCCACCCCTGCCCCCCTCTACTCCTCCTCTCCCTCCCCCTCCCCTCCTTCCCTTCTCCCCCTCTCCCCCCCCCCCCCTGCTTACCCCTCCACCTCCTCTTTTTCTTCTTCTTAGTCCAGGTTGGCCTCAAGTTCTGTACATCCTCAGGGATGACCTCTTATCTGGACCCACCCTGGAGGAAATGAGGAGTAAGAAGCTGAGCTGGGTGATGGCTCAGCAGGTAAGAACGAGCACCTGTTGCTCATGCAGACGATCCTGGTGTGACTCCTTGTACCCACATGGTGGCTTCATATCATCTGTAACTCTAGTTCCAGAAGATCTGAAGTCTGCTTCTGACCCTTGACCTACATGACCAGGCATGTACATAATGAACATATACATGCAGGTAAAGCCATCAAACACATAAAATAGAAATAAATCTGAAGCTTTCCTTAAAAAGAAAAGAAAAAAGAAAAGAAAAGAAAAAGGAAAAAACAAAGCAAAACTGTAGGGAGGGTTGGGAAGACGACTTCTCATGCAAGCATGAGGACCAGAATTCCATCCCCAAACCCGGTGAAACGCTGGGCCCTGGGCAACGCTTCTGATTCCAGTGCTGGGAGGCAGAGGCAAACAGATCCCCGGGGCTCTATGGCCAGCCCATCTGGCCTACTCAGTGAGTCCCAGACTAGACCCGGTCTCAGAAAAGGATGGCTTGCTCTTCAGGAATGACACCAGAGGCCATCTTCTGGCCTCTCCACATACATGCGTGTGCACCATGAGCCCCACGCCCACTATGGGGCCATTTTGTTCTGGGACCGGGACTTCCACCTGAGAGAGCTCTAAGGAGAGGAGAAAGCAGGTGAGGGGCCCCTGCTCATATTTGGCTCAGCCACTCAAAATCCCCCACCCTGTTTCCCCTGCTCCCACTCTCACACGGGGCGGGGGAGGGGGGAAGCAGCTCATCCATTCCCACGTAAAGGCAGAGAGGGCTTGATCTTCAGCTGCAGTCCAGCGTCAATCCAGGGGGTTAGTGTCAAAGGCTTTTCCCAAGCCTCAGGCAAGAAGGAGGGATGAGTCATGCCTTCCTACTCAGGAGAAGGAACCAAATGCCTCCTTCACCACTGAGTCAGGGCTCGGAAGTGCCATTTTTAGAAGTCTCCGGAGGCTCAGAGCTGGTGAATCAGAATACCCAGTACTGAGCTACACTTCAGAGAAGCCTGAAATCCAGGAGGCGGAGCCTGGTGTATGGAGCACACACAATTAGACAGGCACTGCCTACACAGACCCCTGGGCCTGCAGACCGCCTTCCAGGAGGGTTAGCCCTGCTTCTATGAAATTAAAGTGTACTGCACTCCCTGGAAAGTATTCAGGAAGCAGGGCTCAGGCTACAGTGGGAGGGACATAATGTGACATTGCCTCAAGTTGTCACCACACTGCCTGTTCAGTGTATCTCAGGGTGCTTTGAAAACGACAGCAACTGCTCACACTGGCTTGCACCAGCTATGAGCATGCGAGCCATTAGTTAGCATTCCTAGGAGACATAGAATACACAGCTAAGTCTCACAAGGGGCTGGGTGGAGGAATGGTTAGCCTGCTCTTCTCTCTTTCTCTCTCTCTTTCACTGTGTGTGTGTCGTGTGTGTGTGTGTGTGTGTGCGCGCACACGCATCTTTCTTTCTCTATGTCTCTCTTAGCATCTCTTTTGAGCACATAACCAATCATGGTCACTTGTACCCAGTCCAAGGGTTAAGGCTAGAAAAGTTCTGGGGTGGGGTGGTGGGGTGTTGTGTTTGCCTGATTACACAGAAGCATGGTGCCTGCATGTCTGAAGAGGTGACCCTAGAGAGAGACCGGCAGATTCTGGAGAGGGGCTCAGAATAAAGGAATGTGCCAAAGGGAGTGATTGCTGAACCAAAGCCCCGTCAACCCCTTCTGGAATCTGTAATTCCCCTTAGGGCTTGAGGCAGAAGGGCCTGACTGCCTCTACAACATAAGATACTCAATGATCTTTCCCTGGGTCCCCATCCCGGCTCTTTTAAATTATTAATTACTGAGACAGAATTTCATGTAGCCTGGTCTTGAACTCTCTATGCTGCCGAGGGTGGATTTGAGCTTCTGATCCTCCTGCCTCTGCTTCCCATGTGTCAGAATTGCAAGGGTGACTACTGTGCCTGGTTTAGGCAATGCTGGGGATGAACTCCAGGGTTCTGTGCAAGCTACCCCTGCGTTCTACCTGCTCATCCAAATCCCTAGCCCCTATGCTACCCCTGCGTTCTACCTGCTCATCCAGATCCCTAGCCCCTATGCTACCCCTGCGTTCTACCTGCTCATCCAGATCCCTAGCCCCTATGCTACCCCTGCGTTCTACCTGCTCATCCAGATCCCTAGCCCCTATGCTACCCCTGTGTTCTACCTGCTCATCCAGATCCCTAGCCCCTATGCTACCCCTGCGTTCTACCTGCTCATCCAGATCCCTAGCCCCTATGCTACCCCTGCGTTCTACCTGCTTACCCCCATCCCTAGCCCCTGTGTGGGCTTTTAAACCTGTCCTTACATCCTTTTCAAAGACCTTGCCTGTAGGTTATATTTCCCCATCTGCAGAGAGGTCAAGTGACACACTGTTAAGATGGCAGTGCCTGGATCTGGGGAGTGAGTGGCCTATGTGTGCTGTGTAGTGTGTGGCTTCTCAGGGCCTGCTGGGTGACCTATGGCTTGTCAACCAAGTATCCAAAACTTCCCTATCCTC
Source organism: Dicrostonyx torquatus (assembly GCA_028555095.1). NCBI lineage: Eukaryota > Metazoa > Chordata > Mammalia > Rodentia > Cricetidae > Dicrostonyx > Dicrostonyx torquatus. The sequence continues at coordinate 7,591,583 of JAQHUG010000030.1, forward strand.
CGTGGAGTGAACAGCGCCACTGACTCCAACTCTCACTCCAGCCTGTGGCCATCCTGAATGAGGAGTTGCCTGACCACCTGGGCCTGCTGTAACTACCTGGGCTGTAGTTACAGCAGGTGTAGGGCCCTAGAGTAAAGGGAGATGATTGTCCCTCCAGCCACCTGTGGGCAAATAGTCTCTACTTTGCCTGAACTCACGTGTTCAGCTATGAGTATGGCCTTGGGACCAAAGGGTATGATGTCAACATTGGCTTATGTGCAACAATGAGGCAAGGGGATTCTGCTCTGCAACTGGGCTAGGACCAACCAAGGCTAACGAAGGAAGCACTCACAACTGGGCCAGGTGTCATGGATGTGAGAGAGAGCATGGTACAAAAAAGGGACGCACCTTCTTCCTAAAAATAACAACAGCATCAACAAAAATGCACACTCAGAAAATGCCCCATTTCTGAATAAACACCCTAAAAAATTAAAAGCTTGTTGAAAAAAGGGCCACTTGTTCATCTTGGCTGCCCAGAACCAAAATAACCACACAAAACATCAAAACATCAAAAGCTGGGGCTCCAAAGATACCTGTTACCCCTGTTCATAACAGCGTATTCACAGCAGCCAAGAGATGGAGGCTGGCCAAGCATCCATAAGACTAACCACAATGGGTGGGGCACACACAATGGAGTGTTATTCATCTTTAAAGATAGCAAGGAGAGGTAGGAGAAATGGCTTATCAGGTTAAGAGCTCTTGACATACAAGCACAAGGAACCGAGTTCAAAGCCCAAGAACCCATGTTAAAAGCTGGGTATGTGACACATGATTCTATAACCCCAGTGCTGGAGAGGGACAGAGGTAGGAGGATTGATGGGTTTTGCTGGCTGTCAGCCTAACTCCAGGTTCAGAGAGAGCCTGCCTCAGGGGGATAAGTCAGAGAGCAGTAGCGCAGGGCATCCTATGTCCTTCTCTGGCTTCCATGTATGTAAGGGCACATACACATACATCACATATACATGCATACAAATACACACAGACCACATATACATGCAAATAAACAAATAGAAAATTAAAGATTTAAAAAATAGGAAAATGATAGCCTATGCTGTAATGTGGATGAACCTTTAGACATTTGCTGAAAACAATATCATACCAAGTCAGCTGTACAAAGGCCAATGCTGTGTGAATCCCTCATGAGAAGTCCCTAGAGTAGCCAAATACACAGAGACAGGAAGTAGGGCGGAGGTTGCCAGGGGCGAGGAAGGAGGTGTTAGCGGTTCACAGAGGCAGAACTCCAGTTTGGGAAGACAAATTGTCCTGCAGTAGCACGGTAATGTTGGCTGCACAGCCGGGTAGCTGGGCTCTCTCACCCTAAAGGTACGTGGTCAAGTCAGGAAACGGGGAGAGTGAGAGGGAGAGGAAAGGAAGTGGAGAAGGGAGAGGGAGGGAGGGAAGGAGAGACCTCATGTACCCTTCTCTTTATACAGTCCCCATTATTTTCTGAATCCTGGGGTGGGGTGTTCAGCCATCAGTGGGCACGTCCCTCTCTATGCATGCGCTCTCTTTTGGTGACCCTTGGATTGCATGGAAGTCTTGACATGTGGACATGGTCCAGTAGAGCCCTGTGCTATCTGAGTGGCAGGCCCACCCCAGTATTAGGGAGGTAGACTCAGCAGGATCTGGAGTTCAAATTTATCCTCAGCTACACATGGAACCCAAGACACTGTTTCAGCACGAAAACAGATACACAAGACTGGGGACTCTTGAGCTACAGGGTGGCCTTGAGTGAGGACTTGACAGTTTGTTCAACTGGGATACATTCATGCCAGAAAGTGATAAGAGCCTGGGGGGGGTCCCTCTCTGCGTCAGCGATTCTCAGTCTTCCCCATGCTGCAACCCTGAAATACAGTTCCTTATGCTGTGATGATCCCCCAACCATAAAATTGTTTTCACTGTTACTTCATAACTGTAACTTTGCTATTTGGGGGGATGGAGGTTTGTCAAAGGGGTCGAGACCCACAGGTTGGGAACCACTGCTCTAGCGCAAACCTCACAAAGGGACCAGGGCACAATGAGCCTGACGGCTCCCTCTGGCTCGGCACTCAGTCAGAGCCCACAGTGACAGACACGTCAGTGAGATGAGCTGCCTTGCCTTCCTCTGTGACCAGGCCTTGTGGCTCCATATAAGTCCCCTCCACTGACACCCGAGACCAGATGAAGTTCAAAAATCCCAAGGGGCTTTCTTGCCAACTCCAGTTGTACCGGAAAAATCAAGACTAAGCTGGTCGACGAGTCCCTTCATCTCTCAGTCACCTGAGGACCTTGTTGGGGAGGGTATGTGGCTGGTGTGGTCCTCGTGAAGCACAAGGCAGGATCTGCCAGCAGAACACAGGACAAGTGTGTAATATGCATGTATGTTAATAGGAGGGAACCAACTCACGCCCTACTCCCACATCATGAGCTCAGCATCCCCTGGGGCTGAGCCACCTGTGTCCTAGCAAGCGGGTCTTTCGTGCCCGTCTTCCATGTCGAGAGAAGCCATGTCCTCATGGGGCATTCTTGCCATTCTCTCGCCGCCTGGCTCCTGTCTTTGTTTCTGCTGGCTTCCTGAATCTCGGGAGCGGCTTTCCCAGCCGTGCTGAGGAGAGAAGGATTTTCATTTGTTGCGTGCTGCTGCAGCATCAGGGAGCAAAACCCTCCGGCTTCACTACCCTCGCTGCTGCTTCCGTTCACCCCTGTAAATTAATCTCCAATCATCTCAAGCATGCAATTGTTCGCTTCCTGAGCCGGGGTGCATTCCTCCTCAGAGGCAAAGCGTGCGTTTGAGGAGCGGAGAACAACTTAATTATGACGAGGTACAAAGCAGCCTCATTTTAAAAAGTATGTTGGTGCTGATCGCTTTTCTCCTCATTCTATATTATTTACTCGGCTGATTAGCTTTAACGAGCACCTGGAGAGTCATTCCGAAGAACGTTAAAGAATTCATGGCCCAGTAAATGGGAAAAGGAATCTGTCGGCACCGGAGAAAGATTGAGCTCAGGTGGCCCCACTCCACGAAACACACCTGACGCACGTCTCATGTGCACAGAACTCCGCACGGGTGTGTGTGGAAAAGCTGTGTGTGTCCAACAACCAAGGCCAGCCCATGGAGTTTTTGAGCCGCTGCTCCCAGGCCTGGTATGTTGGCAAGTGTGGCAAGTAGTACTGATTGTCAATTTGGCAAGACCTAGAATCAACTCTGGCCACATCATGGGAGTTTCTAGACTGGGTCAGCTGAGGTGTAAATTCCCGCCCTAACTGTGGCTGAGGCCCCGGTCCATGGGTTGAGTAAAAAGGAGACAGTAAGGGACTGGCTCAGTGGTTAAGAGCACTGCCTGCTCTTCCAAAGGTCCCGAGTTCAATTCCCAGCAACCACATGGTGGCTCACAACTATCTGTAATGAGATCTGGTGCCCTTTTGAGGAAAAGACCTGGTTAGTCGTCCTCATCAACTTAGACCATGAAACCCAATATGGACGAGTTCAACAGAACTGCCTTATATGGACTGCCTATGCATGTTTCAGCATTGCCAGGGCATAAATTTGAATTGAATTGTTTTGAGCCAAGCTTCACCATTTTTCTCTGCCTCCTGACTGTGGCATGAGCCACTTCAATTTCTCCCACCAAGCCGCCCTTTCCACCATTGTGGACAGGACCCGGAAACTCTGAGCCATAATACATCCATTCTTCCTAAGTAGCTTTTGTTACACTGAACTTGGGCGTGTGAGGACGGAGCATAGACTCTCTTTGTTGGCTCCCCCAATAAATATATGCTAGCAACATTCTTGTTAGAAAGTCTTCAGGAGTTTATCCCCCAGTGACATGCCAGTGCAGAGCTGAGACAAGCCAGGGAAGGTGAGGGAGAACTGAGATACGTGTCTTCAGAACCAAAGACTACCATCCCGTTGTCTGCATCTGCAAGGCTCCAGCACTTTCTGGCTCCACATGTGGGTCCCAGTGCCACACAAGCCATTCAACTAACATGTAGTCCTTGGCCAGCCCTCCTGCCTCCAGGAGTTGCTAAGAGGAGATGCTTAAGGAGGGGATCCACAGTTGACAGAGCCTGGGGACATAACAGGAAGGAGGGGCAAATGTCACGCAGGGAAGCTGCCCCAAACTTGTCACGATCCGTTCCTCAGACTCTGGAGGACTTAGATTACAGCCATAAGCCACCATGTTCGTGGAGTCTCCCTCCATCCACAGAAAGGTTTCTGCCCTACTAGAATAAACTATGTGCCCCACATGGGATTCCTTCTAGAATCTCTCTCTGAGCCCCAAGGCTAAGCTGCTCTCAGCAGAAAAGGGCTACATCTAGGCCTGTGAACCTGTGTCTAATAGCAACCGACACTGGGCAGTCAAAGGGACCCAGTTCAGAAGCCAATGGAGGCTGGAGAGATGGCTCAGAGGTTAAGAGCACTGCCTGTTCTTCCAGAGGTCCTGAGTTCAATTCCCAGCAACCACATGGTGGCTCCCAACCATCTATAGTTGGATCTGGTGCCCTCTTCTGGCCTGCCAGCACCAGAACACTGTATACAGAAGCCAATGGAACACAATTTTAATGAGGGGCTATGAGAAGGCAAATCACTGCTAGTGCACAAGCACGTATGCTTACATGCATGCACACATTAATGTATATATGCGTTGTGTCTGTGTGTGTGCACGTAGGTTAGTGTCTTAAATCCCATGCAGATCCCTCTGAGGAAGTGTGCTCTGCAGCAAGCATCTCTGCTGTGAACCTTGGAGCACACAAATCAGTCAAAGCTCTTGGACTACCTGGACATCAGGATCCATCATTCTGAGAGTCTCCAAGACTCTGTTCTTGCTGCTTAAAATACTGAAGTAGGCACCGACTCACAAAGCCATTGAAATATGCCTGTTCTTGACCCTTTGGGCAGTATTACCAACTAGTTTATCATCTGAGAACCAAAGGCCTTCCCAGGTGGCTGATTAGGCAGGGCTGGGCCTGACTAGTAATGGTAGCCTCACCGTACCTGATGGATCCCGCTGTAGATAGACTCTGAGAAGTATTGAACTAGCTCTGGAGAGGCAATGGCAATGAGGGATAGGCTAATGTGGGTGGCCTGAACTGCCACCTGAGGCCATATGATGTCCTGGCCTGTGCAGTCTGGATCCGTGGCCTTACTGCAGCTGGGGTCCGTGTTGATGTTGGTGACCTGTGTTGCCACCAAAGGCCATGTGGATGCCTGAGGTCTAGACTACCACCTAAAGCCATGTTGATGTCCCATGACTATGCTGAACAGGTCCTACCCCTCACTGGCCCTGGGAGAGCTGGCCCCACCACTCAGGAGGAAGTTGACCTTGCCCTTTGCTGGCATTGGTAGGGTGATGGTGTGAGCATCAGAGAGCTGGTCCTGATGGTGGGGGCCGAGGAGAACTGACCCCTATGGTGGAAGGCTGGACCCAGTGGCATGGGTGCAAGAATGCTGACCCTGCCCCTTACCTGAGGGGAGCATCCTGGTAGCAGCTACCACCCAGACCAGATCCAGGGTTTTGAGTTGGCCCACCCCAACATATGCCCCATTTAGGAGCTGCTGGAGCACATGAGGGCCAGTTCTGCAGAACCCTGGCTGCAGGATCTCTATGGCTGGGGCAATGGCAGGACAGCTGAGAGGAGTTTCGGTGAGGGTCCATTATTAATAGTGTAGCCGACGCCGCAGGCACTGAACCAGGGCAACAGCTCATTGCAATGAACGTTTGCAAGTAAAGCTGTTGGGGCAACAGCTCCCAATATTGCTAAGACGATAGAGAATATGTGATAGAGAGGTGGGCAAGATGGAGGAGAGAAGTGGGGGTTTTGTTGCTATTCTGATTTTTAATTATTTTCTTTTTTTAATATTTATTTATTATGTATACAATAGTCTGTCTGTGTGTATGCCTACAGGCCAGAAGAGGGCACCAGACCTCATTACAGATGGTTGTGAGCCACCATGTGGTTGCTGGGAATTGAACTCAGGACCTTTGGAAGAACAGGCAATGCTCTTAACCTCTGAGCCATCTCTCCAGCCCCTTTAATTATTTTCTTTTCTTTTCTTTTCTTTTTTGGTGGAGAGGCTACAAGGGTGGGGGTTGGACATGGAAGGACTGGGAGATGAGAGCGATTGAGGTGAATGATGTGTAATTCCCAAAGAATCGATAAAAAAATTACATGAAGAAAAAGGTGTGTGAGGTGAGAAGCGTCCTCTGCTGATGGCCTCAAGGATCACAGAGCTTCTGGGACACAGAAATGTGGCCCCACCAGGACCAACAGGAGACTCCCTGCTAGCGGGCCCAACACCCAAAGTTGTAAAGTGTGCCCAGTTAGTTGAGATCCACTGAGTTGCAGGCAGATCTGTAATAAGGTGAGGCTATGGAGAGCTGCTGGCCCCAGAATCAGGCGCCTTGAGAGAGCACACATCTCCCTGCCCAGTGCTGGATCTCCGAGCCTGTGTGTGCTCACAATAGGTGCGGGCATCAGAGCAGATTCGATGGGATTCCACCTCGTCACATTAGACGATGCTGCTCCCTGGCATTACAGCTGCAGGATCATCTTTACAGAAGACTTCTCCAAGTCAGCTCAGCAGAGACCTGGGGATGAACACTCCAGGTGATTTCGGTCTGGGCAAAAGGCCAAAAGCCCCAGGTGCAGGTTCTAACTGCACAGCGCTCATCCTGTTTAGAAGACAGTGACAGCTCTGCTCTCAGGCTATAGGTGCGCAACTGTGGTCCCTAAGCCCTTGACATCCTGCCATGCAGCTGCTGAGGTCAGCCTCTTCCCCCCAATTCAATGAGCCATCCCATATTAAGTTATAAGCAACAGGTCCTGGGGTCCTTGCTAGAAAATGGACCAGCTGCTCTCCAGTGAGGTCAGTAACAGCCGAGAGTGAACAGAGAAGGACTGAGTCCTGCTCCATGGAGCTAGCAGAGCTGGGCAGCAGGGTAGCCCTGTGAAAAGGAGGAATGACTTCAGGACTTGGCCACCCATAGGCATAGCAAGAATCATAGATTTCTGTATCTTTTTTGTTTGTTTTATAATTTTATTTTTAGTTTATTTGCACTGCCTGCATGTATGTCTATATTAGGGTACCAGATCTTGAATTTATGGACAGTTATTAGCTGCCTTGTGGGTGCTGGGAATTGAACCTGGGTCCTCTGGAAGAGCAGTCAGTGCTCTTAACCACTGAGCTATCTCTTCAGCTACCCTGGATTTATGTATCTTATATAGAATCACAAACTGATTGTGAAACCCTTTTGCTGAAGACTACACACACACACACACACACACACACACACACACACATCTCATTGAACATGGGGAAGTTGAGCTGGTGCTTGCTTAGAGCCTTCATCCCTACCGACTAGAGCTCATGGTACTGGAAGGTACTCTGTATGCTACCAGAGAAGAAAGGTAAACACCAACCCAGCTACAAACCCTACAGTGCTGACCTGCCTGTGATGTGCTGGTGCGATAGTGACACAAATGTCATGGGAGGAACCAATGACTATCTGATTGTATTTAAGGCCCACTCCATGAGACAGAACCCACGTCTGGAGCTGTTCAGGTGAACAAGAATTGAGGGCTAGACAGACCATGAACCTAGGGGGAAAGTAAATACTACTGCTAAAGGAATGTAGCAATAAAATGACTCCTAAGGACATTCTGCTTACCCAGAGATCATGTCCTGCTCAGCCATCATCAGAGAAGCTTCCTCTGCAGCAGATGGAAACTAATACAGAGACTCAAAACTGGACAATGCAGAGGGAGACCTTGGAGCCCTCAGTCCTAAGGGATGTCTTCCTACTACCCCTCCGGTCAGGGCTCAGAGAACCCTAAAGAAGAGGAGGCAGGACGATTCCAAGAACTGGAGGGGATGACACCCACAAGATTTTTTAGACACAGCAGGACCCGTGCATGGACACTGTGGCAGCATGCACAGGACCTGCCTAGGTCCAGCCAGATAGCATCCCAGCGCTGAGAGGGATGTGGGCAGGAGCTCCCATCCCTGACCAAGAAAGGCTCTCCAGCCGACAGCCATTTGCAGAGGAAAAACTAGCTTTCTCCAATGGCGTCTCACTGGGTATGCATACCACACTTAAGGACAGGCCCCATGCCCATGGCTAGCTAGAAAAGATTCAGAGGTATAATTTTTTTGTTCCATATTGCTTTGTTTAGATTTTTTTTTAGTCTTTTGCTTGTACATTTTGGTTTCCAATTTTGTGTTTTTTATGGATTTTGTTTGTGTGTGTGGTTCTTGTGCTTTTTCTTGGTTTTGCCTATTGTTTTCTAAAGAGAGAAAGAAAGGTGTGTGGTTGGATGAATGGAGAGGTGGGGAGGATCTGGGAGAAGATAAGGCAGGGAAAACCATGATTAGACTATATTGCATGAAAACAAGTTATTTTCCATTAAAAAAAATTCTATATATGGATATACAGATTCACATGTGCGGTCAGTCGGGTTTCCCACAGCCTCTAAAGCAGCCTCACCAGGTCTCCTCTACAAGCGCCAGATGGAAGAAGACAAGGATGAATCTGCCTCAGGAGCACACTTGAATTTCTATGCCTTTTAAACAAGAACACAAAAGAGATTGTCCTACCTTCTCCAATCCTGGAAACAAAGGGACCTGCCTTGAGCCCTTTAGGGTGAGGATCAGGCGCCACCTTGTGGTGACACTGAACAATTACCATGTGGACCATTAGAAAGGAAGGCCTTTCAGGGGTCCCAGGTCTCTGCAGCCCCCAGAGGTTTCAATCATTTCCAGTGTTGGAAAAAAAACCTAAAAGAATACAAACTTCCCTGGGCTGATGCAGGAGGAGGGATATAATTCCGCGGGCAGTGTGCTTGCCTAGCCTGCATGAAGCAATAGGACCAAGTCCAGCACCACATAGACATTGCATGGTGCCCTAAGCCTACAACCCCAGCACTCAGGATCTGGAGGCAGGAGGATTTGAAGTACAAGGTCATTTTCAATTAGTGAGTTAGAGGCCAGGCCAGTTTGGGAGATGTAAGACCCTGCCCTTGCTCCCCGCCCCAAGAAAAACAAACAAAAACCTACCACCCACCAATGTTAAGCAAAACAAAGCAAAAACCAAACCTGTTTGATACTGATGCAAGCTGGCATCTGTGTGTTTTAGCCTGCTGAAATGGAGGAAATATTCTGAGATCAATTTCATCAGTTTCTTATGTTTGATTCTGGTTACTGTGATGATACAGTCCATGATGGGGGCGGGAGGCAGCTGGTCACCCTGCACCCATAGTTAGGAAACAGTGAACAAAAGGGAGGCTTAAACCTCCAGGCCTGCCCCCAGGAACCTACTTCCTCCAGGGAGCTTCCACCTCCTAAAGACTCCCAAACCACCACCAGCTGGGAACTAAGTGTTCAAATAGATGAGTCTGAAGAATTCCATATTCAAATCGCAACACCATGGCTGCCTCACATGCTAGGAGAAGATGGTTAATAATAAGAAGATGGTTATCATGGCTGATAACTTTGGGAAATCAGGTCAAAAGCAAGTTAACAGGGAGATATGTCTAAATTATGAAAAGTAACTTAAACAGAGTAAACAAAGTGACAAACAGAACAGGCCCTTCTGGCCTGCCAGCCTCTGTGAAGGGCCACTGCCACACAGAGTGAGGGTATTTGAACTAAGGAGTTGGCAGTTCAGAGGCTTTGCTATGGAGCAATTTGGTGAGTTTGAGGAAGAGGAAGTGACAGTGTGAATGCAGAAGGGCTAAGTGGTCGGAGATGGAGTCAGATGTGGGTGGCGGACAACTCCCACCTGCCTATGCTAGGGCCCGAGGAGCTGAAGCCAGCGGATGACACAGAACTCAGACTGCAAGGGGGATCCTTGGGCTGTTGGGAGGAGCAGGGAACTGGAGACCATTTAAAGGCATTTTGTGAGAGACTGCTGAACACAGGTGAAACATCTGAGTGTTTTCTGGAAGTCTCGTGATTAGCTTGCCCAAGGCAGAGCGGAAATGGCTCAGGATGCTCAGGTTTTTGAGTGAGTGATTAAGGATATCAGAGTAAATAATGCGTTGGGAGCAGAAGGAATAGAGGGAGGGCCCTACTTTGGGAGTATTATGTCAGGTGTATGCTGAATCCAAACAGGCATGCCAAGTAAGAAGCTCAACACCACCAGTCTGGCAGCTGGAGGGCTGGTGAGATGGGGACATATTCTGGACACTCCAGTACAGTCCTAGTTTGGGTTTCTATTGCTGTGATGAAACAGCATGACCAAAAAGCAAGTTGGGGAGGAAAGGGTTAATTTGGCTCACACTTCAGCATTGATGTTCATTACTGAAGGAAGTCAGGACCGGAACTCAAACAGGGCAGGATCCTGGAGGCAGGAGCTGATGCAGACCACGAAGGAGGGTCCTGCTTACTGACTTGCTCAGACTGTTTTTTTTTTTAAGTTTTTTGAGACAGGGTTTCTCTGTAGCTTTGGAGTCTATCCTGGAACTAGCTCTTGTAGACCAGGCTGGTCTCGAACTCACAGAGTTCTCTGCCTCCCGAGTGCTGGGATTAAAGGCGTGCACCACCACAGCCCGCACCGGCCCGGCAAGACTTGTTTTCTTATAGAACTCAGGACCACCAGCCAGGGATGGCACCACCCACCATGAGTTGGGCCTGCCCCCACTAATCACTAATTAAGAAAATGCCTTACAGCTGGACCTTATGGAGGCATTTTCTCAATTGAGGTTCCCTCCTTTCATATAATTTTAGTTTGTGTGTCAAGATGACATGACCAGACATCACAGTTGCCCTTCCTTTTTTTTTCTTTTTTATAAGACTAGCTTTTATTTTTTAAAATAATTTATTCTATGTGCATTGGCGTTTTATGTGCATGCGTGTCCATGTGAAGGTATCAGATCCCATGGAATTGCATTGTCAGACAGTTGTGAGCTGCCATGTGGTTGCTGAGAATTGAACTCAGGACCTCTGGAAGAGCAGCCAGTGATCTTAAGCCACTGAGCCATCTCTCCAGCCTCTTGCCCTTTTTTCTTAATGTGCTCAAAGCCCCTACTGGCCCTAAGTGGTCCAAAAGTCCATTTTCCTCGACAGCAGGGATCAGTCCCAACTCTCACCAACGAACTAGATGAGCAGTCAGCTGGCAACTCTTCTTTAGCTCAAAAGAACATGGAAAAGGCTGTCCTCCCTCTAGATGGTGGCATGCGTACTCATCCTACCTCAAGCTGCTGCAGGGTTTTTGCCGCCTGCAGAAGCTGACCTGATGGTGGCATGTCAGAGGCGTGGAGAGCATGTGTCCTTGAGGACATCACTGGTCTCTTCCTTCTTCAGAGACACAAGGTATTGCTGCCCACACAGGTGCAGGCTGAGATTTTTCAGGTTGGGGCATTCATGATTATGGAATGATAAGCCCTGTGATTGAGTATAATCACAGGTATGAGCCTGGGAAGATTACCTAGTAAGACAGTGCAGACACAGAGGATCCTCTAACGAATAGACTTGAGGGATGGGGAGAGTCCAGCAGTGGACAGTGGAGGAAGGGAGGTGAATGTTAAAACTGAGAAAGTCTGAGGACTCAGGGCACCAAGATGTTTCTGTCCTTTGTCCTTGGGTGTGATCCTCAATACTTATGTTCTATGGGAAAACTTGGGAGAGTAGGACCCATCCACTCATCTCTTCTGAGAAGCCTAGTTACAGATTGTTTGGCCTGGGTAAGATGTCTACACCTGCCAGTGGATCATAATCAACTCCGTCAAATAGGTACTGGGTGAGAACGGTTTCATTAAGCAAAGGCCTTGGGAGTGCCATACCCTGAGACAGACAAGTAAAATGCATTCAACCTTTGGAGGTGGACAGTCCCAGGGGGCCTGTTAACATGCGTACATGAAGACTCTAAAGTCAACCATGTCTTCTGCACTAGATTGGCTCAGGGTTCTGTGATGTCAGAGTCTTCTTTGAGTTCTATTAAATACTATGCCCTGACTTCAAGATGGCTTTTCCTAGTCTCTGCCATTCTAATCTTAAACTTAGTTCGGGAGACAGATCTTTCCAAAGCTCCTCCATGTCTTGTGATGTCCCTGACAGGTGGTTATAGGCTCACCCTAAAGCAACCAGAGTAGCCAGAGGAATGCAGAGTGTAGCTTGTGAATGAGCATTCTGAGGACAGTGGACAGCTGGTCAGTGAACCTGAGTAACAATGCTGGGGTGTGAGGTAAGGAACTGGGGTGTGTGTGTGTGTGTGTGTGTGTGTGTGTGTTGGGAGAGGGGTTTCAAATGCTTACCATGACTTCTCAACAGCCCCAGGTAACTTGATGGGCTGCATTCATGAGTCCTAGGTATATAACACGCAGAAATGCAAGAAAAACAAAAACAAAAACCCAAAACAGACTATGGCCTGGGGAGATGGGGAGATGGCTCAGCAGGTAAGGGAACTTGCCGCCAAACCTGACTGCTGAGTTTAATCTCTGGGACTCAACTGGTGGAAACAGAGAATTGGCTTCTGAAAGTTGTCCTCTTCCTTCTGTGCCCACTTCCCAAATAAATAAATGTAAAATAATAACGATAATGATGATTATAGTATTAAATGAAAAAAACAACAGGAAGCAGAAAGCAAATGGGAGACCAAAAATGACAATCACTGTAATTACAAATGTGCTATGTACAGCAGGCAAAAGACAGGAAATGGCAGGATAGAATTAACACAGTCCAGTTACATCCTGTCTACAAGCAACTCCAAATATGATGGTACAGGTGGGTTAAAAATAAAAAAGGAAACAGTGTGCCATATAAACTGGGGGGGGGGGGAGAAATTGTTGAATTAGTATCAAATAAAGCAAATTCAGAGCAAAGGAAATTTCCAGGGGTCCAGGAGGGGGATCCTTTCACAACACAGGGGTGGATCCAGCAAACCTAAACACATGCACATCAGACAACAGAGCTTCAAAAAACTGTAAAGCAAAAGCCTACCTATGCTGCAAAGAGAAAATAGCAAACACGGGGACAGGCACATCTGTTACTACAGCCATTACTCCACCTACAGCGAGAGACAGAACCCTCTTACCCCAGAGGATACAACCTTTACAACCGCCCTCACACACTTCCAAGAGGACCGAAAGCATCGTGTCCTCTGGCCATAATGGAATCATTTTAACACTCTGAAACAGGAAGATAACAGGACAATCCCCAGCTAGGTGGAAGCTGAATAACACATTCCTAAATAACACACAGTACAAAGGGGACACCAAACACATACAGAACTGGGGTGCAACTGGAAGGAAGCTACAGCTTACATTAGAAAACAAGCCCCTGAGCCAATAACCCCAAACCCTGAGCTAGGAAGAGGAGTGAAATGAACCCAAAGCGAACAGAAGAGGAAATGAAGACAAGTTTCCCCACTGCAGCCACTTCCATGGGGCTGCCTGCTCCTTTCCCGGCGACTCCACGGCCATAGCACTGGGAAATTTAATCTATAAGCTGTGGACCTGGAAGGGACCCTTTCTTCTCTGAGTTCCCTTTCTATAGCCCCTGGCGAAGCAGGAAAAGCCCATAGCCTTTACTCTTAAGTAAGCTCATAGTCTACCTGGCTCAGGAACTGCTTGGGTCCAGTCAGCTGTCTACGGTGCCCACTTTTTTTTTTTTTAAGTTTAAGTCTAATATTATAATTGTCTAAACTAAATCCTCTAGCATGACAGAGAGGTAGAAAATATTTGATACCTCCCAGAACCGCTACTCGTTTAGCCTGGTTTATGGACACATGGCCATCTAGAATAAAGGTGACATTTTCAGCCTTACGGTGCTACTTCTATCAGCTGTGTTCTCCAGCGATTTGGGAAAGGATCTTAAAGATACAGAGAAAGCGAGAATGAGCTAGTTAATTTCAAACTTCTCCATGTATGCACATTAAACAAGGTTTGGTCCTGAGCCATGAAGAGAGCATCCTGGGTCTCTGGCTTAACTAGCAGACCACCAGAACCACTCAGCCAAGCCTAGCAGGCAGTCCATGGGGCTGTGATAACCCCGCAAATTACTGAGCTTTGTCAAGGGTAAAGCTTCATTACAAGGCACAGCAAACCAAGTCACACACCATTTCTTTCTAAATTTCTGAGGCCAGGGCTATACAGGCAAGAATATATAATCAGCACACACTAAGGGTAAGTACTAAGTACCTTCCTACTATGTTGCACACAGCATTCAGACAACAGGAAGTAGGACAGAGCACCTCATGGATGGAAAACTGCCTTCGGGGACACCTACCTGAACAGGGTGACGGGGTGAGCTGCACAACAGAAACTCTTGGGAATAGGTCAGTTAAAGGGCATGGTGTCACGGAAACAGAAAGAGCGAGCTTAGGTGGACTGAGGCGCATGTAAGTGGTCATGTGAGGGAATAAAGGGCATCACAAACTTGGAGAAATAACTCACTGTTGAGAACCCTGGAAGCTCTGTGGTGGCTCATGCTGAATCCCAGCGCTCGCTCTGAGTTCCAGACCACCCAGGTCTACACAGCTAGTTTCAGGTCAGTCTCAAAACAAACAAACAAAGAAGATACACTGGGCCGGCCGGGCGGTGGTGGCGCACGCCTTTAATCCCAGCACTCGGGAGGCAGAGGCAGGCGGATCTCTGCGAGTTTGAGACCAGCTTGGTCTACAAGAGCTAGTTCCAGGACAAGCCCCAAAGCCACAAAGAAACCCTGTCTCGAAAAAAAACCAAAAAAAAAAAAAAAAACCCACAAAAAAAAAAAAAAAAAAAAAAAAAAAAAAAAAAAAAAAAAAAAAAAAAAAAAGTGGCGCTAGAGAGATGACTCAGGAGTTAGGAGCACTTGCTGCTTTTCCAGAGGACCTGGGTTCTGCTCCTTGCACTAACTAACAGGCTGTGGGTTAGCTGGAAGACTTTGAAACCTCAATTACATTTGGACCCTGTTTATGATTCTTAAGCAGAGTGATGGGAATATAGAGGGAAGCAAACAAACAAATCTTTTTTTTTTAAAAAAGATGTATTCTTGAAGAAAACTTTAATTTTAAAGAATCAAAAGAAAAATTGAACAGTGCCTAAATCTTTTATTTTTCATAACCTACATTTTTCAAATTAGACAGTTTTACACTGAATGACACAAAAGGAAACTTAAATTACCAATAGTTTACATGTAAGCTTGATTCCAGTCTTAATGAAAAGAAGAACAGAAACAGAAACCCTCAGGCAAGCTTCCACGTTACACTCCCGTTCTGGGACTCGCAGCTGTTAGCGCTCCTGGAATCTTCGATTGTCTGTTGCTTTCGGTATAACAGGCTACAAAGCACACAAACCCACAACTATAGCTCACTGAAGGGACACAAAGACATGTATGCACCATCAGTCGCCTGCTGTGACACACTGAACCAGTTTTTCAATATCAACTGCAGAAACCCTATTAATGTAAGACTTTTTTTTCCTTTTTTTTTTAATTTTTATTTTTGCCACCTACCAGTGGCAACCAGTGATGCAATGACAGGAAGATCCACAGAGACACCATGACACTGACTACTGAGAGAGGGATCACTTGAAATCCAGGTCTGGTAAAATGGGGCCAGATTTCTATTTCATATTTCCATATGATAATTAAGTATCATCACACAATTTTACAAGTTAAAAATGTCATTGTGACTGGTATCTCTGATTCTACACCTTGAGATACTGAAAGGAATGAGTAAACATAAAAAATCGATTATGAAAACCACGTATCACGCTTGCTGTGTGTGACATGGCAAGAGTCTGCATGCACCCGACAGTTTCCTATTGTGGTAACTCCATTGTTTTCTGAGAGGAGACCTCAGCGATCAGGAAGCCTCTGCTTTGACATTACACAGATATTTGGCATATCGCCTTTGCTTCCTGAAAAAGAGTGCTATTAAAAAAAAAAAAATCACATCTGAGCAAGGCTTTAGTTCCTGGTGCCAGGCTGTCACTGGCTAAGCAGTGATTATAGTGTCCCAACCTCGTGCACATGCCCCCTGCCCTAGCATGCGGCCACTGAGCCTTACACTTCCAGCCAGCACACAGCAAGCACCTACAGCTGGCTCTGCCACACACGCTTCCTGCTGCAGTGCTCAGCCTTGGGGAAAGGACTTCTCATTAAAAATCAAGGATCCTCTGCGAGAGCACCCTCGGGAATAAGGGAAGCTGATCTTAATCTGGTCCCTCTTCCAGTAAAGCTGTGATGTGAAGGACCTGGGGCCTCAGGTTTGCCTTTCCAGATAGACAGGATCTGCTAGTGTGGGTTCAAGAGGCTGGTTGTTTCTTCTTCTTCTTCTTCTTTTTTGTCAGTGATCTGACATCTACAAGGAAATTCATCCTATGTTCCTTTCACAGGCATTTTTGAAACAGCACTGCGTATACTCCTATGTAACTGAATGACAGTTGCTCTGAAGGAAATGGTCACATGCATCAGGCATCTTTGCCTCTAGCAGGATAAATCATTTAGCAAAGTATGATTTAATTAGTACATTTCTGTTTTTTACTTTCATCGAAGATCCTGCCAGTCTCTGCTCTCCATACTCTCCCCTTCCAAACCTTTAAACATCAGATATGATCAGTATGCACTGACATACCTTTAAAGAGTATGAAAACATCCAAAGGCTTTTAATAAGACTTTCCATTTCCCTTTTGCAGCAAAGAGGCAAAATCAGTTCAACACACATCAGTATAAGGGGAAAAGAAAAACCTTAACAAATTAAAATAATACTCAAACCACAACATTTAGTTTATCTACATCCAGCTCAACAGTAACATTTATAATATATCAATAATTTTTATCAGATTCTTCTTTGTAGGGTACCTTTCTCATATGCTCTGATTATTTACACTGTACAGGCAGAGCACACTCCCAAGTGCACAGACTTAACACAGTAGCGACTATTTGCACTTACAGGATTTTTCAACAGTCTGAAAAAAAGATCACTTGTTGAAGCTCTGTAAGGTATGTTACAAAAACCACTGGAGTTCTTGTACAACAGTATGCGTACTCAGCAAAACCACCACCAGGAGATCAATCCGCACAGCAACTGAGTAACCGATCCACTCCCACCAACCCAGGGGCCGGTCTCCGTGAGCTCTAAGCTGTCTTATACAAAAGTTAAGGCAAAGTCATTTTCAAGTTTAAATAAAATTCAAGTCTTTAAATATTGGATGGAAATCATTTTTTTCCTTAAAAAAAGAAAAAAGAAAAAAAAAACCAAAACAACCTTCAGTCTTATTAAATAGCATTTTGTGGAATAAGCTGTATGGTTACACTTAGCAGGAAATATTTTAATGTCTGCTGCTTAGAATACTTAAAGAAAAATTTTAGGCATTTTAAAACAAAATAATTTATCTGTAACTTTATTATAAACTCACTAACTTTACTGCACCCTTGTTCTTCACAAGTGCAGCACTTCTTAGAAAGAATCAACAAGACCCTCGTCTTGGAGGTCAAAAGAGCAAGGATTCTGTCCTCCACCAGTCAGAGGGGAGACCACAAACACCACTCTCTCACGGCTAGGTACTTCTAAATTCATGTGCCGATGCAGAGGTACAGGAAGACATCCACACACAGCTGGTTAGGACCTGACTCTCCAGCGAGAATGTGTGGGGGAACACAAACAGAGAAGACACTGGAGGCTGGGAGCCAGGCAGCCTGCTCGCAGGGACCAAAACATCATGGTACAACTTCATGGTATGATGTCAGTGGGCAACAGAGATTCTAGTTTCATCTAGGTGCTATTCACAATGTGCTTTGAATTTATTTTACATAATAGCCACTTGGAATTGGAGTGAGAAGCTGGTTACTTGCTCGCAGGACATCAAAACTCAAAGGTTCAGGTCTTTCTAGGGTGCTCTTTGCAGGTTCATTCTGCCCACTAGGCCAAAAAGAACTGTATATACATATGTATCTTTTTAAAGCTAAAATTTCCTGTTAACTAACGGTTTAGATGAAAACACAGCTCCTGTGCCAGTATGTCAGTGCCCTGACATTGCCAGTCCCTTGCTCTGTGAGGCCAAGGCTGCCCCTGCTTGCGCCATCAGCCCTCATCCATCTGTTGGGGACACCCTACCCATTTGCACTTGCAGACCAGTTGTTTTTTTTTTTTTTTTTTTAAAAAAAATGAAGTAGCATAGTTCCCTTAATTTAGAAAAACTCATATATAGCTTGCATTCAGAGCCACGTGGAGGCTTAATAAAAAATATCCATTTGTTAGGATAAATACATTTTCTATCCTGAAAAACAGACTTCTGCGTCACCTCCAGTTAAGCACCAACCTAAAATAAGGTTTATATTATATAATTAAATCCTGAAAAATAGATTCTTTTTTTAAGAGGGGAAATCCAACTCACAGAAGGAAAATAACTTGCAGGCATCCCATGGGCCTCACAGACACTGCAAGCTCCTAACCAG
The DNA here is from genome assembly GCA_028555095.1 of Dicrostonyx torquatus. Lineage (NCBI taxonomy): Eukaryota > Metazoa > Chordata > Mammalia > Rodentia > Cricetidae > Dicrostonyx > Dicrostonyx torquatus. Next base: position 7,609,977 of record JAQHUG010000030.1, read on the forward strand.
CGGCTCATTCCGTACTGAGTGGGAGAGCTTCGTTTTTGCGGTGAATACAGCTCTTCCAGACCCTCCCAGGCATCCAGCTTTCACTGAGGAGACTTTGGGGGAGTGTTCTGTTCCCTGTTCAGACGCTTTCCGGCAGCTGGAGGTGAAGGTCGGCGCCCAGGCTGCCTCCTCTGATCTTTGGGGGCCCCAGGAGTGGACTTGAGGGCAGGGGGTTCTCTGTATCTCTCCACAGGTTCAGCAAGCTTCTTCTCCTCCTTCCCACAGGTGACAGTGTTTGGCTTTTGTTCTTTTGGGGGTTGTAATGGGGAAGAAGGAGGCTCTTTACTCGTTCTCTGACAAATCTCTGCATAACTGGGCTTCCGCAATTCCTGGAAACACAAAATGTGGGATTATGGATACAAAATAGCAGGGATGGTAGCTCCTTCAGAGGTGAGCAACATAAAATCAAATTTTAGTTTTTAGTAAAATTCCATCTTCATGGGTATTTTTACTTTTAAAACGTTCACAAAATCATGTCCTTGGCAGCTATAGTGACCACCATCAAAGCTCTTGCCACTAGGGATGTGGACAAGTGTATAGGATCAAGAATTCTCACTATGATAAAGCAAATTGTGGTAGTTTGAATGTAATTGGACCCCATTCATAGGGAGTGGCACTATTAGGAGGTCTAACCTTGTTGGAGGAAGTGTGTCACTGTGGGAACAGGCTCTGAGGTCTCCTATGCTCAAACTTTGCATAGATCAGTTCACTTCCTGTTAACCTTCAGATCAACATGTAGGACTGACTCTTAGCTCCTTTTCCAGCACCAGTCTGCCTGTACACTGCCATGTCCTGCCATGGTGATAATAGACTGAACCTCTGAACTGTAAGCCACCCAGTTAAATGCTTTCCTTTATCAAAGTTGCCGTGGTCATGATGTCTTCTTCATAGCAACAGAAACCCTAGCTAAGACACAGCTGTCAGTCCAGTTCTAGGACTTGATGACTGTGTCAGTGTGGGGCTGGAGTCTGCAGAGTCTGAAATTACTCCGGAAGGGAGAAGGTGACTGAAGAGGAATAATAACAGGAGTCTGAACCATGAATGGATTTCCTTGAGTTATGTTAGATTTTGACTTTTTATTTGTTTGTTTAGGTTCTATAATGCTAATTAAAAGAAAATACTTTGAAAACATACATTCATTTTTCTAAGCTAATCATGTTTTTTTGGAAAAAGAGTTTGGTTTTCTTAAACTAAAAAACCACAGATGCTTTTGGTTAAAATAAAACAAATCACTCCTTTTCCTTTCAGTGCACTTTCCCTATCAAGATACACAGAGCTGCCTGTCTACAATGGCCAACAGACACAAAGGCCCAGCAAGGAAATGGTGAGCAAACTCTGCCCCCAGCATGAGGCCTCTAGACATTTTTTGAGAAATATGGTGGCCTAAGAGGTTCAAGGAGGGAAAATACGCACAAACCCCGCTTCCCTTGACCCAAGATGGGACATCTGCAAGTGCTCTGCTTGGTAAAAGAGAAGGAAAGTGATTGCTACTAAGAAGAATTTTATGGAGAATGGTAGGCTGGCTGAGCTTATTGGATCAAATCCGCATTCATAGGGGTTAGCTTTTTCTGTGTACGTGTTTAGGTGTGGGAGTCAAAATGCCATGGAGATTAGAATTATAGATAGGGTGATGTTAGTAAATAAAATAAGAAGTATATTAATTACTTTCTTCTACGTTCAGGCTAGAGCTAACTGATTGGAAGTCATATGTACTAATTATACTAAGAAATTATGATCCTCATCAATAAATGGACACATACAAGAATAGTCAGACAACATCTACGAAATGTCAGTATCATGCTGCTGCTTCGAATCCAAAGTGGTGTTTTGATGTAAAATGAAATTTTAATTGTCGAAGGAGGCAGATAATGAGGAAGGTAGAGCCAATGATTACGTGGAGGCCATGGAAGCCTGTTGCTATAAAGAATGTTGATCCGTAAATTCTGTCTGAGATAGAGAAGGAGGTTTTGAAATATTCTGAGGCTTGCAAGATGGTAAAGTAGATTCCTAGGAGGATTGTGATAAGGAGGGCTTGGTTTATGTTGTTGCGTTTGCCTTCTATTAGGCTATGATGGGCTCAAGTGATTGAAACTCCAGATGCTAGGAGAACTGATGTATTTAATAGTGGAACTTCTAGTGGATTGAGTGGGGTGATTCCTGTTGGTGGTCAGCAGCTACCTAGGTCATGAGTTGGAACTAGGCTTGAATGATAGAAGGCCCAGAAGAAACCAGCGAAGAATACTTCAGAGATAATAAATAGGATTATTCCGTAGCGTAGGCCTTTTTGAGGGAATGAGCTGTGATGGTGTGACAGGGTGGTCCTGCGAGTTGTATTCATTCATTTATTGAAGTAGTATCTTATGTAGTGCAGGCTAGCCAGAGTACGTGAGATGGGCTTTAAATCTTGATCCCCCGGCTTACACTTCCTGAGATGTAGTCTTATTGGATAGCCCTAGCTGGTCTAGCCCTTGTGGAAATCTGATCTTCCTGCTTCTGCCTCCCAAGTCTTGGGATTACAGGTGTGTGCCTTCAGACCTAATGCAATTTTAACTTAAACTTAAAGACTTACCTTAACACCAAGCTGAGAAGATGCAAATCTGTATAAGAGATACTAGATCATCAAGGACAGAGACTACTAGATCTGAGGACTCGCTGCCTCACTATGTATCCCTGGCTGGCTGCAACTTGCTATGTAAACCAGGGGCATCAGACTTGCAGTCACCGTCCTGCTCTGTCTCCCAAGCATTGGAACTAGCGGTCTGAGCCACCACACTTGGCAGAAACACTGGGATGTAAACAGGGCAAGAGGATACCAAGTTGCTCTTTTCAGTCATTCTGTTTAACTACTTTTCATACTTACGACATACACAGTAAATGCAGAAATGATTGAACTCCACACAGGACATACACAGAATGCCTGAGTGCTGTGTAAGGCAGGCGAAGAACTTACTGTTGCTGCTCCATTCACTTGCACTGATTTGCACGCGGTTGTAGTAGGGGTAGAAGGGAGTCTGTCCACACTATGGGAGTCCCTCTGCTTTTCTGCCACCTTGGGATCCCTGTGAAAATGCCAGCTGGTTTAACAATCACATGTAACATAACAGGTCACCCACTTGTATACACAGAGGCTGGTAGAACACTAATACTTACTCAGGTGAACGGACGGGAGAAGGGGAACGGTCAAACGCTGCTGCCACAGCACAGGGCGCTGCTACGGAAGGCTCTCTGGGGACCACTACAGGAACAGTGTTTGTGCTTGCATCTGCACTGAGGTTCTGAAAAATCATTAAGCAACAGTTTATGAGTTGTCAGATCTTTGCCTAAGGAGTTAAGAGTCTAACCATTAAAACCATGGCGATCTCTAACCCATCTGGAGAGCCTCCTTCCCAACTCCTGACTGACTGATACTGAATGGTGTCTTCACCCTTTAAGCCAACAGAACCAGTGGTATCCCACCAACAAACTGCCAAGCCCTAACAGAAAGACACAGGAGAAGAAGCCCCCAACAAACATAGCAACTACATTTTGAGATTGTTATCTGCTGGACAGCACTCAGCCTTCTTGCTCTCAGCAAATGCATGGTAATTATCCGTAAGCTTGTCTTCTTAAGTGCACAGTTTCCAAACATACCTTACTCATCTGACACGTCAGGGCTCCCCATAGCAGGGACAAAATTACCAAAACAGTACACTATGATTCACTCCTGTCACTAGTACAAAACAAAGACTGACACAGATATCCACACCTACATAAATCTGAGTGCCTGGTGGTAGGCTGAACATACATACCCACAGGAGTTCTTACTTGAACTACAAACCACCCATGGAAGCAGGTGTACAAACCTGATTTACCCAACTTAACAGGCAAGGTCACTAAGCTAAGACCTGAGAGAATGAGAAATTATTCCATCAACGACTTGCTCAGTACAGCCATAATTCATACGAGTTTACTCATGGTGTGCCATTAACCAAGTACACGATTTTAGGGTAAGTAAATAATTGGTTTTAAGTTTAAATATAAAAAGGTAAAATTTACTAACTGCCTTTCTTTTCAAAGTAGATCAGTTCAAAGGTAAAATAAAGTAGCTGGAAGTGTAGCTTGGGGAGAATGGCATAGTTTAGACCCCTGTGTGGAAGTTAACCAGAGACTGAGATTCTGCTGAGTTGAGGACCAGAGGTTCTTATGAAAGGAACCTAGCTTACTGAAACACAGGGCAGCCAATGACTTCCTATTTGTAACAGCATGCTCAGATTTCAACATATGTTCAACTCTGCCTCTATTTAAACACAGACACATACGACACACTTTACTAAGAGTCACAATCCTACGTCAAGTCCTAGTACATTCTTGCAGTACCATCCCTGGCAGCAGTGTAGACTGCGTAACTCGGCCAGAACCAAGTACAGCCTTTCAGAAAGCAGTAATTCTTTCCTTAAGAAAGGCTTTGCACAGAAACTCAAGTACATTCAAAGTAGCGACTGCCTGTGAAGCTGGGGAGGCCTGCCAGGATCCTTTTACCGATCATTCAAGAAGACCAAAACTTGAAAACAAGACTTCATAACCGTTGGAATGCAGAATTCTCTGTTTTATAGGGCAATTAGATATTACTAATGTGGATGACAAGATCTGTAATTTCTAAGACAGCCCAATTCTAACATGTGACACTTACTAGATAATATAGAATCTTGGAAAACATAGTTTCCATGGCTAAAAAGAGCAGCAATTACCACCTGTCAACAGGAAAAGGACCAAACTCTTTACCTGACCTTAGTCTCAAGATACTGCATGTAGCAAAGTCATCCGCCCTAACTACTGTGGCGTGGTGCCCCGGTACCTCAGGGCAGATGTATGATCTGATGTACAGCCACAGCTGACAGCTGCAGGAGGAGTACCTGGACTACTCCACAAGTCCACCCCTACCCCAGCACTTAGTCACACTTTAGTAACTAGGCAGAAAGTCATTTCTCTGCATATCCCATAGTCTTTAAATACTGATGCTGGCAGGGGAACAAACCCCACTTCCAACCTGTTTAGCTAACTAAGTGTATTGCAGGAACCCCGGAAAGGAATTTCTCTGACTTCAGTAGTTTAGCTAAGACTAGCAGTGATGACTACCGCAGTGAACAACCTTGTGGTAACCTAGAGTTTACCTGAGATCACCAGACGACAAAGTGACTCTAAGCTTCTTGCTACTTATACTATGTATATTTCCAAAAGCTATCTTATTTCTGGTCTAATTCAGATTCTTGTGTCTCATTCTGTGTTTTGTGAAACAAAGAGCTTTAAACATCGACAACAAAAATTAATCTAAGCATCTGTACAGCACAGGTCCACAGTAGCCTCAGCAGACGGCATGAGAAGGGCGACTTGACCCTGGCTCCAGCACCAAGTGACCAACGCAAATCACCCAAACCTCATACCTCCCTCAATTTTCTCCTTTTAATGTGTGTGAAGAGCCTGAGCCAGGTCCCTGCACAAAGTCAGTGCTCAGAAAACGTCAGCACATGTTACAGCTGTGACACATAGCTTACTCTTTCTTTAGGAGATCCTATGATCAAGCTGGAAAGCCTGTTTTCAAACAAGTCCTCTGCCTTCAAATTGCCTGCAGCTCCGGGTAACGGGGGGAAGTTGGACAGACCCAGTTCGAAGCTCGGTGATGGAGGCTTTGGTGGTGTTGGAGACTGAGTCTGACTGCTCTGCAACACAATGACACCCCGGAAAGTCACACAGTGTGGAGACAAGGGCAGCACAAAAGCACAACAAAGGCTCTCCCAGCTCTCATCTGTGAGAAACATCTATAAAGGTTGCATGAGTCATTTCTAGGTTCACCTAACTGAAATTTAGGCCAATAGGATAAAATGTGAGTAGAGTCCAGGGAAAAGGAATGTGAGAGTTCAAATGCAAGCAGTGCGCCACTGAGAATTCAGGGGTAAAGATGCCTGCTGCCAGGCCTGAGGACCTAAGTTTAATCCCCTGGGACCCACATGGTGGGAAGAAAAAAACCCACTCCCAGAAGTTGTTCTTTGACCTTTATATATACACACACTCTCTTTCACACACACTCACTCACACACACGTAATATTAAAACATTCAAATGTAAGCAGGTTAAAAATGAAATTTATCTAAGGTGACAAATTCAGACTAAGCTGGAAATCTTTCAGCTGAAGTTTGCCTGGTTTGTGCCCTCACAACTGCTCTCACAGTAGCTTTCTTGGTAATCAGACCAAATGGGATCTTACAGAGCTTCCTTAAAGTAATAGCCCTTTCCACATTTAATAACGGTGCCCAAATGCAAAAGGAGTAACCCCAGGAAGTCAGATAAGATAGAGACAGACTGTTTCCTGTCAAGAAAAAGGTGATCATTCTCAACTAAAGGAAAAGAACCCACATCCCAAGGTACAAACGAAGCCTCTGCTCACAGTGCCACAAAGGGAGACAAGCTTATTCTAGTCTGGCTTCTGCACTTCACACTTCTGAAGCTATAAAAGCAGTGTGGTAAGAAGCCTCCTATAAGCCAAGGTTTTAGCATCTACTCTGAATCTTAGATGTTTCCCAGTGGATTGGCGGGAGGTCCTGCTTAAAATCCCACTATAATAATCCACACAACAGTCACGTGTAGACTGTATTGTACTATGTATAAAAGTGAGGTCTTATCTGCACCTGTTCGCAACATTGTCACAATTCTTCCTTCTTTAGGATCAGTACCTTAAAGACATCACATAAAAGTTTTATGCAATGTTCCTCCTTCTATCTTAGCTTTAATCCATTGAATTAACTCTCGTGCTTGCTTACTATTAGATTTAAATGTCTTGTAAAAATAAGCATTTGGAGCTAGAGATGGTTCAGTGAACAAGGTTGCTTGCTCTGTGAACAAAAGGACCCAGTTCAAATTCCTAGCACTCAAGTAAAAAAATAAACACGGCAATGTGTCTGGAACCCCAGCATTGATGAGTAGGGACAGGATGATCAAAAGAGCTCACTGGCAGCCAGCCTACCTCAAACAGTGGGCTTCAGTGCTGTAAGAGATGATAAGCTGCAGGCTGATGAGACACCTGAAGTCTCTTTCTAGCTCTTATGTTATCTAAGTGTATGGGTTCACATGAGTGCACACAGGCAGACACAAAGACGACACACACACACTACTTTATGTACTTACTGTAAACTTCTCTTCTCTTTTCTTCCGATAACCAAAGGAATTTTTCCTAGAAGTAGAAAGCAAAAAGACCATCATTTTTCCCCTTACTTAGAAAATTTGCCAAGCTTATGTTTGTTCACATATTCAGAACAGTATGCACCAATTCAGTCAGTCCTTAATATTTTTAATCTTTCAAGAATAAACTGATTCTAAAAGTCAACTTTAAAAGGACAATCAAAACCCAGGCTTCAAGGTACATGCCCACAAGCTCTAGTATTGGGGTGGCTGAGGCAGGAAGATGTTGAGTGTATGGTCAGCCTGCATTAGATCATATAACAAGATGGTTTTACTGTCTTAAACAAAAGTATTAACAACAAAAATTCAAATGTTGAGAGTAAATCATTAAGTTAGATATTCAGACAGATAATAGAAAAATAATTATTGTAAAGCTTATCTATTGGCTACTTAGAATTTTAAAGATTTGAATGTTTAAATGGCCCTTCAGCTGGAATGATAAAATATATATACAAAATCTGATATCAAATTATAGGTGAGCAATTTGAAGCATGAGTAAAAAACTATGATTATCCCTTACTGAAAAAGCCATATAAAAACCTCTAAACCGGTTGGTCCGAGAGTAGTTGTGTTTACAACTAATTGATCACAGTCAGTTACAGATTTCTTTGTTCCTTCTCCACTCCTACTGCTTCACTTGACCAACACACACAAAACAACAACAAAAACAAAAAAAAAAAACCCTCTAAACATTGAGAGGTCCCTAAATACAGGCTTGCCTTCCTTATCAACAGCAGCCAGACCTGGGGCAGCAAGGCTGGGGGACTGTGCCTTGCAGCACTAACTACAGTGAGCACAGAACCAGTATTTACAACGTCCTGGATGGGTCTATCTGGTCTAACAAGCCATACATGAATCTCAACATGAAATTTCATTTGTGTTTATAATTTCTATCATTTTAACTGAAGAGACTCCCCAAAAGCTATGCATTATATAAACTTAAAATGATTCTGAACATTATTAATTACTTTATTTGTAGAAAATACAAATAAAAAAATGCTTTGGCTTAAAGTGTTCCTTTAGAAGAAGAGGTCTGAGGGAGGCTCCATAGAGCCTCTGGTTTGTAGCCTCTACGGTACAATCTTTTTTGAATCTGGGGGAGCCAGGCTGTCTCTGGTAGAAAACTGACTCTCCTGCTGAGCTAGCCTAGTGGGGGTTAAACCCCCTAAGCACAGAGGAAGAATTGGGCCATAAAGGCGGGCATGAACAGCAACCTTCAACCTTTTGGAACAGGCCCCTCAGTCATATAATGACCAGGTCTCTGGGCACATGGATGAGAGGTGACAACTTCTGGTATGGCACAGGCACTGTGAGCGTAAGACACCAGGCAGGCTCCACTCCAGGTGTCTGTCCATCAATACCAACACCATCTGACAACAGTGTCTCCCTGTCAGCGGAGCCCACAGAATGCATGACTGCCCCGATAGCACCTCGACAGCCACTAGGAGCCTACGGGTGCAATAATCCTATGTAGTGATAAGATGTCCTGGAACATGATATCAGTGCCCCTCCCTCGACTGCAGAGTGAAGACAGCCAAAGGACTGCTGCTCAGTGTATGATCTGTTGTAGCAGAGACATGGTTTTAGCACCAAACAGTTTGCATCTGGGATACTGGGAACTCACGTTTTGGACCCCACACAGGGTCCAAACAACACAAAGTTAAGATCGCTACCTGGCATTTGGGGCTTTTCACTATACTGACCTTGGCATGCAGAAAAGTAGCAAATACATGACTGAAGCCTTGAAGGTTCTACAGCAACCTCTTAGTGCTTCAGACCAACAAAGTTAATGGCAAACAGACCCTCAAGGAAAAGCAGTGGAAGAGGAAATGTGAACTCTGCCAAAGATCAGGTCCTTCAGGAAGAAGGAACTAGATCGCCCCTCCTGTTTCTAAATAGGCTTTCTGGACACAGGCCATGTGCTGCAGAGAGAGGAAGCTACACACCAATCCTGGTTTCATCAGTCCATGGTTCAGAAACAAGGACTGAAAGCTATACACATTCATGGTTCAACAAGTGCACACTCCTATGTTAGCTAAGTGAGGTGCCCCAAGTCCTTACTTTAGTCTTTACTGCAAGTCCTTACACAGATTAAGTGGAAACATGACTCCTTTGTTGAGAAGACAGTGAGAGTCTCCATTAGAACAAAGCCTGGTCTTCCTGGTAAGATGATCCTGTTCCAATGGCTTCCTGGAAGCCTAGACACTGCTGGGAGACTGACTGACAGTGACTATGTCACCAAAGAGAGGCTGGTTAATAAGACACTATCTTGTCTCAGTCCTACCTTTTTATTTCACTTTTTAAATTGGCTGGGATTCTGTAAACTATTTTCCTCTGACAGGAGGCTTTGTTAAGCTTTTATTAACAAGGGTTAAAAGAACATATGAACTTATCCTTCAGCTTACACTCTCTTTACACTGCGCCTGTTGAACCCAGGAGGTCTCTGGGCCAGGCTCCCTACTCTAAAGATTAAGCTTTTAAGAATCTAAACATGACTCTTGGGTTTGTAGTTGATTCCTGATGTCACTAACCCTGTGTTATTCAATGCTCCCCCTTTGAGTTCTCAATTTCCAATAACCGATTTGGTATAAAATTGGCTGGTGTAAGGTCTACTAAGCCATGGTGCCTGTAGCCTGTCTCAGAATCTACCATAGCTCCAAAGATGTTGGCGCCATCTGAAACAGGAACTGCTGCTTCGAAATTCTTCAAATTAAACTTTCCAAATGCACTAAAAGCAAAGAGAAACTCTCCCTCCTTTTCTACTGTTGTCATTCAGGGTTACTATCTTTTACAAGTGGCAGCCCCAGTCAAGCAAACATTTCCACGATACTGAAATGAATTATACAGTGGCTTACAAGTGTCTAAGTGAAGAGTCATATGCCTTTCTCTTTAAAATCTTTTAATTTTAAATCTCTTTAAAATTAAGCTGAGTGGAGAAGACATGTCAGAGCAGAGAGAAGCTGAACCCACCACAGCAGTCAGTGAATACATGAATGACAAGAGAGCCAGCTGAGCTTCCTGCTGGTAGAGAGGATGCTCCAGTCACCCTCACTGAAGATCAAACAGGCCACAGTATTCTCAGAGACTGGGTCCAATGGATAGTAGGTTCCCTCTTTTTAATGCTGTGAGGGTTAAGAGAGGCAAGGAAGCTGCAGATGCTGACAGAGGTTGGCACATGACAGGAAGGAAAGTACCTTCGTTACACCTAAGCACAAGTGAAGTAGCAGGCACTGAGGTAGAGGCTGCCACGAGGTAACCAGGAGACCCAGCTACCACCACCCATGAGAGTGATTTACCTAAGTTAATAGTTTCCCATTGAAAGAAGAAACGATCTAGAACTTAACAACCACAGAGAAGTCAATGCCTACAATGGACTGGCTGATGCACCAGGGACTAATGTAGCCAGTGACTATTACGACATGGTGACTTGAGTATTTTAAGAAAGTACTGAAAATGTGTTATTCAAAGTAAAAGATTCCTTTCAGATTACTATTATTTTGCTACTAATGCATCTGGCCATTAAAGAGCTCCATAACAAGATTAATAACATGTTCATAATAACTAACACAATAAGCATTCTGTAGTCATAGGTCAAAATAATATTTTCAACTTTTAGGTCTTACTATTTAAGAAATACATTTCATAGGAGCTAGGGAGATAGTCATCAAATTGAAAACTTGAGTTTGAGCCTCAGGACCCACATTTTTAAAAGCCAGCACTGAGACTAGGGAGATGTTCACTTTTTAAACTGCCTGTAATGAACACATGAGGACCTGAGTTTGGATCTCTAGAACACATAAAAGCCAAGTGCAGTGGCTGCATCTCTAAGTCCAGTCCACACGGAGAACAACAGGTGTAGATCCTGGAACTTCACAGGCCAGCAAAGTCTGCCAAATTATCAACTCCAGGTTGAAAAGACCTTGCTTCAAAAAACAAGGTAGGGAGAAGACGACTGGCATTGTCTCTGGCCTTGACACAAGCATCATCCAAACATCACAGGCTCTCAAAAATAAAAATGCCAAGTAGATATGCTTACAGTATTGGCATTGTGGTATTCAGTAAAGGGGAACACCAGAGTCAATCAGCCTGGCCTAATGGTGAGCTCCAGTTCAATGACAGACACTGTTTTCAAAATGAAGGTACACGGGACTTGAGAAGTTGATAAACGTAATATATGTAGCCTGTTTATCCTACTAATAAGAGAGGAAACTACATTTCATGGACAACATTTCGTAGTGACCCTTCTGGAAAGAACCCACCACTTCAGGTGCTGTTAAAATGCTGTGATCAACGGAAAAAGGTCAAGACAGCAACATTTTGGGCTTCAGTGAGCCTCAACAGTTTTCTCACTGTGACCTTCAATGGCTGAGGAGCTGTTTTGTATATAAGTGAAAAGATAGTTTCTTGAGATAGTGGTGTGTATGGACAACAAGAGGCTGAGACTATAACTGGGTGATTAGGCAACAGCAGGGGGTGAGAGGTTTGGCTCCCAATATACAAATTCTGTGAGTAAAATAAAAGCAGTATATGCTTTGTAAAGCAAAGAAAAAAGGCACTAGTGTCTTCTTCTTGGGCATTGCACACTGATCCCAACCATTAACATCCCAAGTCACTCAGCACACTAAAACAAAAAACTGTGTGGCTCACTTTGCTGTGACACCTGCTTTAATGTGGTAGCCTAGACCCAAACCTGCTGTATCTCAAAGGTGTGCTTTTGTTCTGTATGTACCAAGAAAGAGGAATCAACATTCTGAGTTCCAATTAGTCACTAATCATGCTATGTATGGAAAACTTAGTACTCCCACCTCCCCCAATTTAAACTTTCCAAAGTAGGTTAAAGGAGAAAACCTAGATAGGCTGAGGTTCTTGGCAGCACTTGTGAGAGGGCAATCCCGACAGGCTTTACCGCATTAGCAGCTGGCCTAGTCAACACTGGGTAGCGTGCAAACTCTGAGTCCCACCTGTGTCTTTTCTAATCTCACCTTTGTGGAGGAAATATAAATGGCAGAAGACAAGAAAGCAAGCAAGAAAGAAGGAAGTGCATTGGAGGTCCCAGGGAGAAGGAAGTGGAAGCACAGTAGTTCACATTCACAGCGTATGGAAAGAACCCTAGCTAACAAGAAGCACCAAGACTCTAGGAACTATCTGCCCAAGCATGGAAATGATGTGACCAAAGGCACCGCTTCACAACAGCAGCTTTTGTTTATGACTAAGTTTAGTAAAAATAGAATTTAAATGCTCGTTTGCCTGGCTACCAAACTCTTGTATCTGCTGACTCTATCCCATTGCCAGCTCAATCCTATTTTATTTTTATTTTTGTGGAACACCAGGCATTGAACTAAGACCTTGTTTGTGCTAGGTAAGCACTCTACAGTGAGCTACAAGCTTGGCCCTCCTCACTACCAGCTGTAGAGATAGTAAGGCTAGGAATCAGTGGGACACACCTTGGAGGCTACCTCTGTCAAGGGCAGCGACCTAAAGAGCCAGGGCAGCCAAGGTGAGACTGCAGGCAGGAGCAGAGATTAGACACTGTACAGCCCGTACATGCCAAGTGCAGTGTTATGAAAGAAAATGTTATGCTTTTAAGACAAAACAAAACACTGAAGTCTCTGCTCTAAAATCCACTACCCTGAGGAATTGAGAGAAGCCTTTGATGTTTACAGCCTTCTATTTGATTTTTCTGAAGTGTATTAGGATATGATTATAAAACATCTAAATTAAAATGTGAAATATTAGTAGTTCATGATAGGTACGTATATTTGCTTGACAAAATATACGAGTAACTTACCTTCCTCTGCCTAAACCAGGAGAGGATTCAAGACTACTTGGCTCCACACGCCCAGTTCCAATCTCTCTCTTGGCATAAGCTGAAGGGTTTTGTATTCGTGTTCTAGTTTGCCCTGCTTGCCTCGTCTGTGGACTCCGGACACCATTAATTAATCGATCTGCAGTGAAGTTAAATATTGAAGGACTTTCTAGCAGCCCAGGCCCTCTCTCTGTACTAGGAATCGCATGGCGCAGATGAGATTTACTAGGATTCCTGCAATGAGATGTTTGTATACGCTGAGTTATAAAGCAATCACGGAGTATAGAATGAGCATGCTAATGTGAAATATGTATGTCAAGATCTGCTTCCTACTTAGTAAACACATGGTAAAAGTTGCCCCCAAAGCCAGAATCTGTTCCTTACTACTAGCAGCCAGCTTTGGGGCTGAGTCTTTCTATACAATTATATATTATATAATCTATATGATTACAGTTTTAAGTTTCAGGAAATTTCATCTCTCATGAGCATTACTAGTGGTTACATATCCCTCATTACAGATAACCTGGAACAGTGAAAATTAAGCTCGCGAGCATTGGAAACATCCTTGGAACTTACCTGCTTCTAGGAGGATATTGTCTGAGTGATGTCAGAGGAGACGCTGCAGGTTTGAAGGTCGGAGATGTAAACCCATTTATAAATCCAGTACTTGGAAATGGAGTTACCTGAATTCATTAACAAAAAACAGGCATGTAAAAACATGAGACACGAGACACTTCAATTGGATTTACAATTGTATCTTGGGTAAATCAGATCATGTCTTCCTCTTGCCAGAGGCGTGAATTCCATGCTATGCTTAAAAATAACTGCAGAGTAAGAAAAACAAGATTATTACAAAATGCAATGCCTGCTGAGCATTCAAGCCAGAGCTAGTGCTAAATATTTTCTCCCTATCATCTTAGGTAATCCTTACAGTAATCAAATGAGAACACCAAAGGACAGAACCTTGCCCCAAATCACATGGGAGTCCTGAATACAGGCATAGCTGATGATGCTTAAACTAAGTTAACTAGGGCTACTACCACCAGTCTGGCAAGACGTGATGATCCTTTATTCTGAATAACCTTAACACAATTCAAAGAGCTCAAAGTTAGAAGTTCTCACACACTTATTGCTTCTAACCATGCAGATGCCACTCCACAGCCTTTGGCAGGGATTTCTTTTCTCTCCCTCTTTCTCTCTTTAGGGTGTACTTTCGTGCAAGACTTGCTGTAAACAGCATCCTATTTTTAGACTAAATTTTTTCCCCAAGTAATTAAAGTGGCACAGAACATAAAAATATAATAATATAAAGTTCACAAGAAAATAACAGGTTATTTAAATAAAGTTTAAATAACTTTTAAACTTTTAAAAGTTTAAAAGCTTAAGTGTGGGATTTTAAGTACCATGCAACAGTTTTTAAAATTTTGACACATAAAAATAGGGTAAAACTCAGTGTGGAGGGCTCAGTGGCCCCAGTGCACACATAGGTATCACCACTTGACTTCAACAGAGGGATCCCTCCTGAGAGGTGTCCTCTGTCCTCTAGAGTTGACCTGTCCTGGCATGTATGTAGCTGGACATGCATGCATGGAGTACATACACACACACTTTAAAGGTGAAGGAGAGACCAACTCCACACTCTTGCTGTTGCACATGGGCATAGAATAATCATAATAACAACAGTAATAACAAGATGGAAGGGTGAGATCACTAACTTTTTGGCCTCTGGGGGCATGTGGTTTCAAATATTCTCCAAACAAATGGCATTATTTCCAAGACACTTAGTTGCTTGGGCCTTCCAGTCTCTATGAATGTTCACTAACGTGAAAGTAAGTACAGGTTCCTACACAGTTGAGAACTTGTGAAGAGAAAAGGGTGGGAGACCCAAGCAGTTCTCTTCAGCACTAACTGGAAAGCAGAAGTTCTATTTAAAATGGACATTGGAGCTAGCGTATCATTCCCTGATTACAAAATTTAAGTAACAAACGAAAACATTTAACAGTTGTCAAGGAAGATCCACTCCCTAACAAACTCCACAGTCCATGAAAATTACAGTGCTTAAAAAAATATTTCCCAGTTACACAAAAGACAGGGGGATTAACATCTCGAATATTTGAAGAAATCTAAAATTAAACACCAAACCCCAAATCATCCAGCTAATAAATGGACTAATGAACTGAAGTGAACTCTCAGCAGCCTAAGCTACCAGGGAAATGCAAAAACAGATTCTTACCCTGGCCAGAAGGGCTACCACCAAGATATGAATGAAGACAAATGCCAGGAAGTGAGGACAGGAAGAAAAGGGAGCTCTAACTGACTGTAAGTGGGAATACAGATGGAAATCGGTATGAAAGGCTCTCAATAAACTTAGAATACCACATGACACAGCTGTATCACTCTTGGATGTTACATATCTATGTTTATTGCTGCTCTACTCATAATAGTCACGAAACAGAACTATCCTATAAGTGAGCAAGCCAAACTTAAGACAGAAACTGTGCTTCCTTTAATGTTT
This sequence comes from Dicrostonyx torquatus, assembly GCA_028555095.1. Lineage (NCBI taxonomy): Eukaryota > Metazoa > Chordata > Mammalia > Rodentia > Cricetidae > Dicrostonyx > Dicrostonyx torquatus. The sequence continues at coordinate 7,625,548 of JAQHUG010000030.1, forward strand.
GGGGATTGGGATAGCAGGTAGGTGTGGGGCAGAGACATGAAACTAGAAGGCAGCTCATGAGAGGAGGAAGAGACTTAACAGGCCAACACAGAGCAGGTGAGAGGATCTGAGGGCAGGAAGGACACCAGCCAGAGAGGAGAAAGTGGTGGTGGTAGGGACAGTAGAGAAGAGAGATTAATGACAACAAAGTATAATAATACACAGGCCCCAAAATGCAGTAATAAGTAAGTTGGCTAACTTAAAAGTTAAGGGGAAAAAAAATACAACTCACTAGAAAAGCCACTTAATTCAGACCAAAGTTTTGGAGACTTCAAATCTGGTAAAACCAGCCAGCTGATGGTTGCCCTCACCTTTAATCCCAGCAGAGGCAGGTATATATCTGAGCTCAAAACCAGCCTGGTCTACACAGTGAGTTCCAAGATAGCCATGGCTATATAGAGAACCTGCCTTAAAAAACAAAAACAAAACTGGCAAAACCAAAAGATTAGTTTACATTTAGAATTTTACATAATACCTATCTTAGAAAAGGGCCTGGATAGGAAGGCCTGAATGTAAAACAGCAGTGGCTGACCGAGGACCCCAAGACAGTATGACAGAGGGTGACAGAGTGACCCACTGTAGCGTCACGTGGGGAAGAGCACTAGCAGGAGGAGCTAACGGATGGACAGAGTTCCTCTCCAGATCTCTTCTGATGCTCCTGGGAAAAGGAACACCACAGCCAAGGGTCCATGTTCATACACAGCATACTACTGGAAAAGCATCTTTCCTTCTCATCAGAACTCACTCAGTGACAGGCATATCTTCCCTTCTTCTATCAGCCTGTGTATCTGTGTATTCTCATCCATGTACACTATGTACTCAATCAGAAATGCCTTGGCTTCCTTCACCTCTTCTTCCCCTCCTTTCCATGCTGATCCCTCCCTCTAGACTAGAATTTCTTCTATATTCACATCTTTAAAGAAATAAACCTTTATATTCCACATGTATGAGAGAAAACACATGGTATTTGTCTGAATCTAGCATTACTTTGCTTAATGTGATGATCAATCCATTTCTTGCAAATAATGTGATTTTATTCTTAATAATATTCCATTGTATGTGTATATCTATATACATACATACACACACCCCTTACCTACTCACTCATTGACAGGCACCTAAGGGTATTCCCAAACCCTTGTGCATAATGCCATAACAAAGATAAATTTGCAGCTATCTTTGTCTGTAGACTTTTTTATATTTATTTATTATGTATACAATATTCTCTCTGTGTATGCCTGCAGGCCAGAAGAGGGCACCAGACCCCATTAGAGATGGTTGTGAGCCACCATGTGGTTGCTGGGAATTGAACTCAGGACCTTTGGAAGAGCAGGCAATGCTCTTAACCTCTGAGCCATCTCTCCAGCCCTTGTCTGTAGATTTTTATTCCACTGGATGTATGCCACTGGTAATATAACTAGATTCTATGACAGTTCAACTTTTTTTTTCTTTGCAGAATCTACATACTGATTTCCATAGTGGCTACAGTAATTTACATTCCCAGCAACTGTGTACGAGGAATCCTTTTTCCCAGCATTCTCACCAGTAGTAGATCAGCATGCCATTATCTTCTTTAAGATAGAATCTCAATGTAGTTTTTAATTGCATTTATTTTATGGCTAAGAAAGTTGAGCAATTTTTCATACATATATATATATATAAAATATATATATATATATATAATATGGTCATACGCTATATTTCTTCTTGAAATTTGTACTGTTGTGAAAGACATATCTATACTTGAGGGTTTATGTGCCACAGCACACATATGAAGGCCAGAGATCTTCGTAAAGCCAGGTATCTTCTTCTAAATGGCATGCATTTAGAGGCTCAAACTTGTGCTGCCTGCCTGGCTTGTGCATGTAATTTGCCAATTACTTATTTGTTCTTCTGGTGTTTAATTTTTTAGCTCTTCATGTATCTGGGAATTAAGCCTTTGTTGGATGAATATGGTAAGGTTTTCTCCCAGTACAGACTGTCTTTACCATGGGAATTGCTTCTTTGCTGTGTAGAAGCTTTTAAATGTGACAGAACCCTGTTTGTCTCTCTCTCTCTGTTGTGTTCTGAGTCACTGGAGTCCTACACTTAGACAGTTTTTCCTTATGTCTCCCATGTATTTTCCTCTGGTCATTTCAAAATTTGAGATAGACATAATTTTGAATTTTAGTATTAATATACCAAACATTTTTTTACGACAGTGGTTCTAGACCTGGGGAGGAGAGTGATACTGGTCTCACTGAGAACTCCTTTCTAACTCTGCCTGTCCTGCACACAGCTACAGAACTACCTTAAAAAAAATGGAGTATGGGGGCTGGAGAGATGGCTCAGTGGTTAAGAGCATTGCCTGCTCTTCCAAAGGTCCTGAGTTCAATTCCCAGCAACCACATGGTGGCTCACAACCATCTCTAATGGGGTCTGGTGCCCTCTTCTGGCCTGCAGACATACACACAGACAGAATATTGTATACATTAAAAAAAAAAAAAGACCATGATGATTTAAAAAAAAAAAAAAATGGAGTATGTTCTCACTTCTTAACTCAAACGTTCTAGATTACTTCCTACAAGATTCAGGTAGAAGTCCATGTGTCTAGAGACTCTCATAAGGGCAACTTACCACCTGTGCCCCCCGGTTATGTGCTCTACTCAGAAATAAAAGTTGATGTGTAGAGACCTGGCTATTTTTGCACACACACGCTATCCTCAGAGCTTCCTTTCTTTGACCCTTCCCTTAAGTCTACATGAACATGAAAACCAGGTTACGTGACAACACAATGCTCTTCAGTCCTTGCTCTAGGTTTAAAGCCTCTTTCTGACTGTATCTGCTTTTGCAGTAGCAGCTCCTGAGCATACTCATTTTTTCACATTTATCCTCATATTTCAGGACCCGCATTTTCAGCGGCTTTTCCATACTGCCGCTGCTTGCCTGCCAGTGAACAGTATTATCTCTGCGTGACAGGGGACTGGCACCCAGCCAGCTGATCCTGAGACCCTCCACTTGTTCTCTGATCTGGTCCACAGCCACATCCTGGACACGAACTCTCCCAAAGCTAATACCCTGATTTCTGCATTCTAACAACTATCTCCTATGCATCCTACTCTTTTAACTTCTATTACATCAAAATCTCTTACACAAACCTACAGACCTTTCTCACCTGAACCTCTCACTTTCAAGGAATTTTACCACACAAAGTTAATTTTCTTGTGTCTTACCTCACTAAATCAATGATTCCAAACCAACTTTCTTAGCATCCATAGAGCAAAGGTGGAGAAAAATGACTGTATGTATTATAAACTTATGAATTCCAAACCCAGACCTTAACAAAGGCCCAAAATTAATCATGTTACCTAACCCTAAGGTAGGTGTGAGAACGAGAATGGTTTTGTGAGACAGACAGCACTGAAATACCTCTTCCTCCATGACAGAACTCCTCGTGTCACGTCCTCAGGACAATAGTTAGACTCCAGTGGTAGAGCCTTTACAGCACTGTGTCTCAGAGAAGGAAAAATGACAGGAGGGAGGAAGGCAAGGATCACAGTATCAACGTTTCTCACTGCACAAGACTCTATCTTTATTGCCTAATTAAATTTAAAATCTATATCATAATCCCAATGTCTGGATACTAAGCAAACTGTAGGCACCTGGTTCTCTTACTAGATTAGGATTTTAAACTTTCAAAGTGCCTAGTACAAAATCTAAAATGTGAATCTCTGATACGTAAATTAAAAAAATGAAAGAAAAAGGCTTACCAAGGGTGGATCGAGATAACTATGTGTTGCTGACCACGTCTGGGGGGCGATCAGGCCGTACAGAGGGAACTGCTGCTGGGGACTGTACACTGGAGGTAAGTAAAACGACGTAGCGTAACGCTGCTGTGTGTAAAGGTTCATGTCCAGAGGTCGAAATCCATTCTTTGGCAAAAAAGTGTTTATCGCTATTGCCTTTGCTTTTATCCGTGCCTGTTTGAAGACATTTAGGTTCCAATTATAACATGTAAAAATACTAATCAGATAAAAAAAAAAAATAGAAGAAGCTATAAGCAATGGTATTACTTACCCTAATTGGCTTTCCTTGAAAAGTTCTGACTTCTTCTCGAAGGTATTTGTAAGCCTAGAGGTAAGATCATCCAAAAGACCATTTTGTCAACTTTGTAACTTAACTTTACAGCTCAAATAATCATATGTATGATTGACTACAGCTGACAGGATCCAAAACGGTGTCTGATTCCTGATACCTTTGCAGACACCGGTCCCAAAAATATCCTTATTATGGTACTTGCACCCCAAATTTTTAAATATTTAAATATAATTTTATAAGTATTAATAAATATCATATGAGCCTCCCCAAGCAACAAGCTAAGACTCCTGATCTAGAAACAAAAAAGGAAGGCTGCTTCCCTCACATTAATTCCAATTTGAAACTGGGATTATGTAGTATAGGAAAGGAAGTGCTTGAACGGAAAGAAAAAGACTAAAATATTAGAGCCATTATTACTATGTAGCTCCATGCTCATCTGCAAATTAAATCTTTATCAAGCTCCGACTTCATGCAGAGGCTCCTGTTTCTCTTGTGCTCACTTCTCCGATTCCCCAGGTAGGCTTCAAGGCTGCACCACAGTGCTTCTTCCCTTCTGGCCTTTCAGGTTTTTCTGTATTTTTTTTTTCTTCTAACTCTGATCATACTGCTTAACATTCATGCTTGCTAGTACATTTTCCCTAAATCAGACACCTCCTCTAAGAGCACAAAACTTCTCAATACCTTTAAAAGCACCTTGCTACACAATGGATGCCCCTCACAGGTCAGGGTTAGGTTAAAATTTTCCCACTTTGCAAACAAAATTTTTCTCTTCTCAGATCTGAGACCAGATCTGATTTCCTGAGACTCTTTCCTCACATACACTAAAGAAGTAATGTGAAATGCTTTCGGTAGTGCCACAGAAATACACCCGTGGGTTCCGAGAAGCTCAGCGTCCTAACTTCTGCTATGTGCTCACTAATGGTAAACTATGTATTTCAAAGGCTGGCAGAGGATGCACTTACCTGCTGTGCATCAGCTTCTGTTTCAAAGGTAATAAACCAATTATCATTATAGGCAAATTCACAGTTTATAAATTTTGGTAAATTATCTCCTTTAAATAGTGCTTCTACTTCCTATAGGAAACAAAGAAAGTTAGAAATTAGTCCTCGCTACTCTTGGTCCTCATCAAATTAGGTGGAAAACTTATTCCCATGCTATGCTGCAGCTATGAGGAAGCTCTAGCTCTCTTTCAGAAACACCGCAGGGAGCACCCACAGGATCACATGCCACAGAGGAAGTCATTACTGACAGCTTTCCCTACTCACAAGAAACTGGAATTAATATGAACAGTAAGGGCTGGGAATGTAGCTGGCTTGGTAGCATGCCTTGCCTAGCACACAAGAAGTCCTGGGTTTGATCCCAGGACTGAACATTGTGGTACACATCTGTAATTCTAACACTCAAGGTGCAAGCAGAACAATCAAGTTCAGGGTCATCCTAACATTGAGAGTTCAGGGCTATTTGGGATATATGAATCCTTATCAGAAGAGGACAGAAGAGGGAGAGGGAAGGAAGGGATGGGGGAGAAAGAAAAGTGCTTTATCAGTAGGCTGATAAACACACAATTTTATTTTAAAAGATAGCTTGAAAAACAAAAATGTTAGCTGAACTTTTGTTTCTGGCCAAGTTGAACTAGATTTACAGTCCCGAATAACATAAGTAAAAAGTGGAAAGATAAACATGTGCTATAAGGCTTTTTAGACACCTGTCATTAACAGGCTAGGAGCCTTCCCTGAGAGAACATGAATAGAGTGGGCCAACAGTGCCCAGCCTAGGGTTTCCAGGTCGCAGGATGGGCAAGTCTCCAGAGCTTTGTGGAGGATTCTCTCTAGGCCACTGGCCAGAAACTAAACAACTAAACTGGCCAGGCAGAATAACCCTATAGCCAACTCACTGGGCAGCCAGAATGGCAAACCATAACTCAGAGAACAGAGAGCAAGTGAACAAGAGTGTGCATCATATGAAAGCTGCTCTGAGCCACTTTACAAATGTACAGAAAGCAAAGTGGTACCACGTAATTTCTTGCCTGTGTTTTGGAGCTGGAAACCTTGCTGTTTGGCTCAGAATAGCCTTGACTGCTGGGCTTAAATAACCCTTCCTTCCTTAGACTTGAGTAGCTGGGACTACATGTGCATACCACACCAAGGATCTTAACTGCATCTCAGAATATTTATTGGAATTCAAAACTGTTCAGTACCTAGTAAAGTAATAATCACATAGAAAAATAGAAAAGATTGGGCTATAATGAGAAAGATCAATCAGATTAACCTCAAAATAAAACAAATGGCAATGTTAATAGATAAGGACAGCAAAACAGTTACTGAAAGTCCATTTTAGAGGCCCAGAAATGAGAATGATAAACAGGGACACAGAATGATAAATTTCAAAGCTATGCCATGAGACTATCTATAACCAAACTGCTCAAAGATACAATCTTCCAAGAACCAGAGAAAAAGACATATAATGGGGAGGAACAAAGGAAAAGGCTGGCAGATTTTTTTCAGCAGAAACAATGCAGATTAGAAGAGAACAAGGTGTTTAAAATATAGGAATCAAAAAAACTCCAATCTTGAAACATAACCAAGCCAAAACAAAACAAAACAAAAGAAAAAAAACAAAAAAGAAAAAGAAAACAAAACCCCATAAAACAAAAACTCCAAAAACCAAAATCAAAAAAACCAAACCAAAACAAATACCCTTTAATGAGCTCCAAATTAGGATCCTCTCAAACACACTAAAGTTGAAAAAAGTTTTTCAGTACCAATATGTGTACTGAAAGTGTGTACCATAAGCTATCTCAAATAAATCAGGCAAATGACAAAATGGAACCTGACAGAAAAGTTAGAGATAGGATTGCCCAACCTTCAGACATTGCAACAAAGCAACAGCATCAACCAGGTTCAAAAATCAAACACATACATAAAAAAACTCATCCTGTTAAGTTTACGGTTTTGTGTTAGATGGCATCCTAGTTACCACACACTGCATGCAGGTGGTGGGCTGCAGGCCAGACATGCCTGAAAGCACTATAGATGGCAAATATCAGGGCCAATCATGGTGGCACAAACCTACAATACTAGCATTCAGGTGGAAGGCAGATCATGAGTTAAAGGCCTTTATAATGAGACTATATAATGAGACCTTGCCTCTAAATAACCAAACTAAACCAATCACCCAACCAAAAAGAGTTATACCTATGGAGACAAAACAAACAAAATCCCAAGCCCAAACAAACAAGAACAGCAAAAAACAGAAACAAACAAAACAAACTAAAAAATGATAAAGAGCTACATAATATACTCTTCCCACCCATTACTCTTATTTCTTAACGAATACATATCTAAACCCATTCAGTTTTCAATTTAGAGCTCCTGAAATATACAAACCCTGTTAGTTTTTTAAATTTAAATATATAGAGGAATCCTGAGACCAAAAGGCATGACAGTTATTCTTCCTACAAGTGAATCACACTGTAGTTATTAGTGAATACATCCTGGGAAAAGGTTGTTTCTGTGAGTAATTTTTCTTAAATAATCCCTTTCAAAAACATGAAATACACACGTCAACAGATGCCAACAACAACAACATCTCAGGACAATGTCAAGTACCACAAGTAAAGGGGTGACTTACTTCCACAGGGGTAGATTCAGATATTTCACGCAATATTACTATGCACCGGTTTTGATTTGGCCTTACTTTCTCTCCTTTCTCATCCACTTGGACTAAAGGTAAAGCTGTGAAGAGAAAAATAAATAAATGGTAAAAACACACACATTACATGATACTCCAACAGTATGTGAGCGCTCAGAGAAACCTGTACACATGGCAAATTATTAAAATGTTCAAAACCAACACAAACTAACAAACCGTTTAAACCCATCTAGAATGTTGAATTTTCAGAATGAAGGAACATGTAAATCTACAAGATCCTGCAAGAGCTACCAAATATACACACAAAGAGGTGATTTGTAGATCAAACAGATCAAATACTAAAAGTACTAGCCATAGGGTTAATGGTTTTCTCCTTCCTACAGTAAAATCTGACAGCTTTGGTCAAATACCTAAGAATAACCCAATAAATAGACTAGTGTAGTAGAGTAGACAGATAGAGCGAAGTTGCTGGTTTTTTAAACTAGATTGGATGGACTCAAACCTAGCTACACTGCTCAAGTCTATATTCTAAATGGCAATACTAGAAAGTAAACTACTGCCTTAGGAAATGTCATATAATTCCTACTGATAATTATGCTTAACAGTCTTTAGCTTTTTGTATAAAGAGAGAAAAACAATTTTTATTTGTTACTAGAAAATCCAATTAAAAGGTTGGCAAAATGGCTCAATCAAGTAAAGGTACTAGGTGTTCAAGCCCATTGACTTAAGATCAATCTCCAAAGCTCATTCCAAACTTTGTCATGATCTCCATGTACACAGTGGCATATACAAACAACCCCACACACAAATGATAAATTTTAAAAGACATGCAACAAAGCTCTAATGGAAGATATCGCTGTTTTAATAATACTGTTAAGTCCAATGCACACAAGAAAAATTGAGACAACTTTCTCATCAATGCATAGGGAAAGAACAACACAGACACAGCCACACAAAAATAGGCTACTTGGTGAGAGAAATAAGACTTTAATTCAGGCAGGGTAACGTCTAATCACCCAAACATTTGCAAGCAATACAGATGTGCTGGTCTATGTGGCACACTGCACAACATATTCTTTGTGAAGAAGCCACTGTATACAGCTATACCACATACACAGCAGTTCCAAGGAAAAGAACAGGAAAAATCGTTCACCTGGAATTTGTAGCTTGAGTACAGAAAATGAATTTTTATAATGAAAAACAGTTTGACTTAAAAGGAATGCGACACATCACAGCAAAGTCTGTACAGAGGCATCACAAGGCCAGCAGAGTGCTGGGAGGCCCACAGGTATCCTTCGCCTTACTGTTGTGATGTTTCACCCATGTACCCATGTGTCAAAACTAACTGGCTACCACCTTTAAATACAGAATTTTAAGCCAATCACATCTAGGGTAAAGTTACTTTCTTTCTTTTAAGAAAAGAAGTAAACTAAAAAAGGTGCTGAAGTCCCCAAAATTAAGTAGGATACAAATAAAGCACAATTTTGATACAAAAGGTAACACTTTAGAGACTTGTATCCCTAAAGCTCCTATGAGCTTACTATAGAGTGTTTAAACACTCACATTATGTGTCAAATTTCCAAGAAACAGCTTCATTCACAATAGTTAAGGAAAAAAAAAATCACAACAATATTTCATCAAAATGTAAGTGCCACAAAGTATCTAAGGTACCCATAAGTCTATCTGATGGTTTCTAATAAGACAGAAAATGTGAAGACAACAATCTTTTCACTTTAAATCGGCATCTACTTACATCTTAGCACTTCAACAATCAAATCCACATCAGTACTCAGTTTCTTGATGTGGTCAAGGTTAGCTACCGTTGTAATTGGCACATACTGATCACTATCCATCTGGGAGATAAGATACATGTCGCTAGCGAGATTCTCCCTGTTGAAAGAAAGCAAACTCTTTTAACTTCTATTTCTTTAAAAGAAGTTTCACCAGAGGTATGAATGTGTGGGACAGGTTTGGGGTGAGAGCTGAGTCTAAACTCCATCTGATACTTGCTCATTTGATGCAATCAAAAGTAGCCAGTGATTTAATTCTTATAAAATGCAGTTATAGCCAGGCATGGTGGCACATACTTTTAATCCCAGCACTTGGGAGGCAGGCTAGGTGAATCTCTCTCTTAATTGGAAATCGGCCTTGTCTACAGAGCAAGTTCCAGGGCAGCCAGAGCAACACAGAGAAACTCTATCACAAGAACCAAAGTAAAACAAAAAATTGCAGCTATAGCTCACCTTTGTACTAGACAGTATTTGAGCAATTTATTAAAAATGCACATTTTTTCCAATAAGGAAATCCAGCTAAAAGCCACAAGAAATATAAAAAGGTCAGGATGAAGTCAGTACCCCAAATGCACCATAAAGTCTGAACACATGTTAGAGTCACTGCAGACTGGCTGGCTCTGGCATCTAGGCAGCCATAGCTAAGAAGAAGGAAACAGGATCAGCACCGTCAGTCAGGGCAGAAGGTACAGCACACTACCAGCAATTAGGACAAGGTGTGTTATTTCCTGGCATTTGGGCCAAAGAAAACGTGTCCTGCAAATTCTCATGAAAAAGACTGTATGTAATGTAGCAGAAAATCTCAAAACACCACAAAACTAAAATACAGTAATGGGTTGCATAGGCCTTTTTACATTGTCTCCCAGTGAAGGTCAAACAGTCAGAGAGTATTCTATCAAAGAGAGTAACTCGCTTGAGAGGAAACTGCTTGTCTTTTGTCTCAGGTGATAACACTTACAGCTCCGGGAAGGCTACACCAAGGTTTATGAATGGCAGGGAGCTGGGCTTTGCACTCTGGCACTTATACCATTTGCTAAAACTTGGTATTGTACTAAGTCGTGACGAGAAGAAGGAAGAAAGGAGGCCCAGGCATTGTTCCTTCATCTTAAACAGGAACTCTTGTTTTTTTGGGACCTTCATGAGACATGGTGGTGTCCTCAGAGCTACAGGGAACTTCACTTGTGGCTAGTTACCTACCTTCTTACTCAAACTGTCTACAAACTGAAAGGTTCATCACTACCTTAAAGGTTCTACTACATTTTTCAACAACAAAATGTCATTTAAGGTAAACAAAACCAAACATATACCTAAATGTGGGCACTATATTTAAAAAAAAAAAAAAACCCAGCCCACTACAGCAGTATTTTGGCCATTTATCTGAAGGCCTTTATGGCGGACTGGTTTATGAAATATTGTTTATGCAGCAATCCATAGTGAAGTCTAGACAATCATCACCAAAATGGAGCTGAGGCAAAATCTTTGGCATCCCTGGCCTGAGGATCATCACCAGTTCTCTACAGCACTTCTGATGAATAAACATGCATGAAATTAGTTAGTTATAAACATACTACTATGAAAACTCACATTTGTGGCCATAACCAGTGTGTAATACAAGAGACATTAGGTATTAGAAAAATTACTAACAACCTTACCTGGATAAACAGAATTCCAATGTTTTTTTAAGCACTTCCCGAGGGTCTTCCTGGCTTTCTGGTTGAGACTCATTTCCTCCTACATAGAAGTAATGAACAACTCAGAAAAAAAAAAATAGCTTAAAAATTACCAAGCAGAGCCGGGTGGTGGTGGCGCACGCCTTTAATCCCAGCACTCGGGAGGCAGAGGCAGGCGGATCTCTGTGAGTTCGAGGCCAGCCTGGTCTGTAAGAGCTAGTTCTAGGAGAGGCTCCAAAGCTACAGAGAAACCCTGTCTCGAAAAACAAAAAACAAAAAACAAAAAAAATTTACCAAGCAGGTAATTCAGTACAGCATTCCTGCGGTTTTGCCTGTATATATGCACAGTAATGTGAAAAGTGCTATTTTACCTTCTAGAAAAAACTGTGAAAAACAAAACAAATGCACTTCTAAAACAAAAGTTAAGAAAACAATGATTAAATTTCATTAAAGTTTAGCAGCAATTTTGTCAACACAGGCTTCCTTGGTGTTTTGCTTTACTTCAAAAAGGATTTTTCAGGTAACAGACAAGAATACTGACTGACTCTAAATAACAGCAAAATATAAAGAATCAGAACAAAGAAATGATAAATACAAGCAAAACCTAACCATCCCAGATGGAAATAAATAAAAAGGAAGGGCTGCAGATTGTTGACACACTGACCATCTGGACTAAACTCTATGGGAGAATCCTCATGAGAAGACACCAAAGAAATCAGATTCTCAGACACAAAAGCTCTGTCTACATCCAAAGAAAACAGCTCAAGAAAGATGTCTGGTGGCTGTGTAGGTATTTATGTGTATGGGGTCACAGACATCAGCAGGAGAGGCAGTGGCCTCTGGCAGAGTGAAGTCAAGTTTGGGCTGAAGGCCCCTGCCACTCTTAGCACTCAGAATACCATGAACTACCCTTTAATATCACAGAGGAGGAGGGATTGGATAACTAAAGAGTGCTCGTACATAAGTCAGCCAAGTGAACACAAAAGACACTTGTATTCTAAAAGTCAAGGTTAAAGACCATGACAAAGCGACGACAAAGCAGGAGAACTCAGAACAGACAGTTCACAACAGTGTTATACTGAGCTTCCACAAAATCCATCTTCACTAGCAAAATGGAATTAAACTGCTAAAATAACCAAGAAACAAAATAAAGACCGTGAGACTTGGAAGTGAAAACATGACATGTCAATCCCTGACCTGGAGACTTGCCCTGGTTATCTCATTTAAATTTGTTTTCCATTCTCCAAATTGAAGAGATATTTTACTTGTTAAAGGAATTGTGAATTCAGTCTAAATGAAGCAAGGCCCCTGCTCTCAAGAGGCCAATATTCCATTGAGAGAGGCGGACAACGGACAGCTAAAGGAGCCACTGCCGGCACAATGGGACCGAAGAGACCCAGAGGAAAATAGCTTGGGCAAGGGGCCAAAGCAGCATGGTGCTGCCCCACATGGAAGGTGCTGTCTGAAGCTATGGAGGAAGTGGAAGTCAAGTTCTAGGCAGAAGCCCTGCCCTGAGAGGCAGAGGCAGAGAGTAAGGGGGCTGGTAAACTGAGGATTGAAGAAACTCAGTAAAAAGGAAGTCAAAGAATGGAGCTTGTATAAGCTAGACCAAGGAGGCTGTCTGAATTTTAATTTGAATGTGACTAGAAACCAATTTTGGAAAGACCACCGTAGTTCCACAGATAGACGGGTGAAGTCACAGCAGTATAATTAGAGGTTAACACAACCACTGAGGGTAGACCACCATTCAGGACTCAAACCACAGTGTAGTGAAGCCAAGTAAGGAAGACAAAAGGCCTGCCACTTAGCCCGGAGGCATTCCAACCTTCCTCTCTGAAGCAATAGGAAAAGCCAATGGCTACAGAGATGTATCTGATGGCCCATGATGACTACCATGGAAATGTGAAGTACTGTGGGAGGTAGAGGGGGCAAGAGAAAAAAATTATTTAGTGGTGTGAAGGAATCACCAACTAAAATTGACATAGTGGTTGGAGAGATAGTTTAGTTGGTATGTGCCAGTTGTGCAGGCCTATGAGGACTTGAGTTCACTCTCCCACACCCACAAAACTAAACTGAGTGTGATGGTACACATTTGTAATCCCAACACTGGCTGGGGTGGGGGTGGGGCAAAGACAGGCAAATTCTTGGAGCTTTCTACCAAACTACTCCAGCCTAATCCCCAGATCCCACTGAGAAACCTGGGATGACTCCTGAAGAACTACACTGGGGTTAGGCTTCTAGTCATATGTACATAATACACAAGCAAGACACACACACACACACACACACACACACACACACCCCACATATACTTGGACAGATACACAAAACAGACATTTTAAAAACCAGGGTGAGATATAGCTCATTGGTGGAGTGCTCCCAAGATTTTAGAGGCCTAAGGTTCAATCACCAGTACTACAAGAGAAAAAAAAAAAAAAAGCAAGGGAAAAAAACAAAACAAAAGATCTAGTCAGAATAAGGTTTTTAAAGAGCTGGATAAATGCAATTATCAAACTGTAAGGACAACTATGTGTAACCTTTTTGTTGAAATGATTGGATAAACTGTGCTTTGCTGGAATAATTCAGAGTAAAATAGCAGTGAGCCATATGAGGACAGAGAGGGACCACAAATGCATATTACTAAGCAGAAGAGGTCAAGCTGAAAAAAAGGCAACCCAGGGAATGATTTCCCTCTGGTACCCTGAAAAAGGTTACAAAGACAAACAAAACAAAACAAAAACAAAAACAATGACTGCCCAGGGCTGGGGAAGAGGAATTGATACAGAAAACACAACTGTCTGCTTTGACTGTGAGACTGTCCATGATATTACACACTGACAACAAATGTTGTTATGTGCTTGAAATGTAGAATACCAAAAAGCAAGCCTAATATAAATTATAAACCATGGGCTTTGGGTGATAACGAAGTTTCCACATAGGCTCATCAGTTGAAAACACAACACTCTGGGGAGTGATAGTGATGGGGTGAGAGGGACTACACAGTGTGTAGGCAAGCATATATGGAAACTCTGCTGGGTTTTCTGTTTCATTTTGATATGAATTAAAAACCACTCTTTAAGGGTGGTGGTGGCACGCACCTTTAATCTCAGCACTTGGGAGGCAGAGGCAGGTGGATTTCTGTGAGTTCGAGGCCAGCCTGGTCTACAGAGTGAATTCTAAGGACAGTCTCCAAAGGTACAGTGAAACCCTGTCTCAAAAAACCAAAACAAAAATAAACAACAAAAAACAAACCAAAACAATAATACTCTCTTACCAAAAAAAAAAAAAAGAGTAACATCTTTCCTAAAAACTATGGAGTCCCTGTACCCTAAATAGGACATCTACATCACCTCTTCCAAGGCTCAGGTAACATAGTTGAAGATGGAGGGTAGGAATATAATCATCAGGGTTTGGGGACGAATGCTGCCAGTGACATGCACATGACATGCACTGCATTGACCTCACTGCAGCTGTGGTGACAAAACTGAACCTGTTATCATTTCATTTCTATGAGTAGGGGAGGAAAACCCATGCAGCTATCCCCACTGTTAACAGGTGCTGGGAGTAGAGGGACTATTTTCTTTGGAAATACAGCCACTAATTAGAGCTACCAATGTCCCAGTGACAAGCATCAACTCATGTTCAGGAAGTTAGCCTAATTATTAAACCCAGCAGGTAAGACTCAGTTTGTTTTTTCTTTCTCTTTTCTTTCCTTCTTCTTCTTCTTCTTCTTCTTCTTTTTTTTTTGAGGCACAAATAGTCTTTATTGGGCTCACACAAGGAGTCCGTGGGTCTTGAGGACCTCTGTGAACTTGCAGATTTTATTCTCCACGTTCTTTTCTGCCTGTTTCCTTAGCCTCAAGAGCTGCTTCTTCGTCCGATAGTGAATCTTGGCCTTTTCCTTCAGTGGCTGTTACTGCCTGGTACTTCCACCCGACCTCATGAGCCAGACGCCCCAAGGTAAGCAAACTTCAAGGCGGCAGGGACCACCATCCGCTTTTTCTTGTCATAGGGTGGAGGGATCCCCCATCCAATACCTTGGGGCGTTCCAGAGCAGCCTGGCCTCGCTTGGTCTTGTGGGGCAGCATGCCTCGCACAGTGCGCCAAAAAATGCGGCTCGCGGCTCGGAAATGGTAGGGGCCTCAGAAGGGGTTGGTGTTCATCCGCTTTCGGAGAAAGGCCAGATACTTCAACTTGTTTCTTCTGTAGAAATTTCCCAAAATGTTGATTTGATGCCCTCACAGCGAACAAGGACCACCTTTCAGCCCAGCAGTACCTGCTTGGCCACAAAGGCTGCCAGGCGACCCAGAAGATGGCCTCTGCCGTCCAACACCAGAACCTGCCCCTCCACCATCTTCGGCAGCCGCCTGGGAAAGTTGTCTTTTATTTTTCTGTATAATTGCCCTGGCTGTCCTAGAACTCACTCTGTAGACCAGGCTGGCTTTGAACTCAGAGATCCACCTGCCTCTGCCTTCCGAGTGCTGGGATTAAAGACGTGTGCCATCACTGCCAGGCTAAGAATAACATCTTAAAAGAATAAAGATTCTTGAGACCATTAGTCATTATGGAAATTCAAACTTAATCACAGTGAGCTCTGCTAGCTTTGGAGAGCAGCTGACTGAGCTCCTGGGAAATCTGGGCCCACTGTAGTGGAGAGCAGCTTCACAGTTACCCTTCACAGTTCTCCCTCCTTACCCTTCCCTTCCTTTGGTTTCACTCCCCAGTTAGGGCGTTGAATCCATTGCATATGCTAGCATTTTACAGATGGACTCAGTTTTGTAGATCACACCCGACACAAATCTGCAGACAAGGAAGCGCTTTCCCATTACCTATAAGCGGTTCACATCAGCCTACACCCTGGCTTCCAAAGAGAATTGAAGTATTTCTGCTTTTCCTTCCAAAAATAGCTTTAGATACACCTTTTACAAAGAATAAGCTTTGTAGAATTTACACTTTCTAGATATAGTTTAACATATTATTTTATTTTTTGTATCTTTTGCATAATTTCTGTTCCCAGTTTGAGATATAAATACAGTCTAAACTTTAAATTATTTTTGGTCCTTTTGACTTTACTATTAGGCTCCCAACCTGTTATTTTCTTTTTTGAAATGCACTTTAAATATCCACCATTTTGCCATCAAACAATCAGCTTCAGCATCACTCCACTTTATTCCAGTGTTTTGTCATTTCCACGTCAGTAACCACTTAGTGGTGGGTTAACAAGGAGGAACTTATCAAATCAAATTGCTACATGCTGGTGAACCCTTGCTTATATGGAGGTTTAAATCACTTAAATTCAAGAAGGCTAATTCACATTTATCAGAAAGCAGCATGGTTTGACTTTTTTCTTTTATAAATTCTTACCTTATTCATTTGAGCAGAGTTTTTTTCACATTTAAAAAATTATTTTTATTTTATTTTTAATTGTTATCTTTTGATTGTTTGGGAATTTTATATCATGTACCCCAATCCCACTAATCTCCCAGTCCTATGTATCTGCCCTCCAACCTGAGGCACCCCCCTTAGAAAGTCAAAAAAGAGTAAGATAAATAATAATAGAAAAGAAAAAGAAAAATATTTCGCTCCTCCACCTTTTCCACCTCTTCATCCTAGTGACATTGGGAAGCTGTTGTGTATCACAGTACACCTTTCTGTCCAAACAGTTTTACTTGCAAATGCTCATTATGTCACTGGAGAGGTTCAAGGCCTCTGGCCTTGGTCCACCATCAATATTGGACCCCCACAGACATTCCTCTTGGATGTCTTGCTGTTGCCTGGAGTCACGGAGATCCTGCAGCTATGGTTCCACAGCATCCCTTCACACACTCCAGCAGTTCAAAGGGGTAGATATTGGGGTATGCCCTGGATGTGTGCCTGGGTGGCAGCTGAATTGGTTAGTCCAGGCCACTGGGACAGTTCCTCTAAGGCGAGGGGCAGAGCCAGATCTCCAGGACAGGGTGAGGGGGTAGGACAAGCTTTCCCAAGAGTGTATGGGAGCAGCTCTCCTATTAGGGGCGGGGCCAGCTTTCCCCTGCAAGATGATCATGGATTTAAAGCAGTAGGGTTTACCATAATTTAAGAGACCCGGTGTTTACAAAACACATTTCCCACCTAAGTGACAATGCTGAATTTTGTCATATCTGAGAGCCTTAAACTAAATGTAGTTTCTGTGGATCACTATGTTTCACTCAGCAGAAGCCCGCATCTTCCCATCTGCCAACTCCATTTCCTGATCTTCCCATCTGCTAACTCCATTTCCTGCTCACCAAGGTAAGGCTTCCCAATACTTTCAAATGCTGACAGAGAGTAAGGCAGACTGAGGAGACAGGACTTGATTTAAAACTTGAGACGGGGGCTGAGAAATGGCTCAGAGGTTAAGAGCACTGATTGCTCTTCCAGAGGATCAGGGTTCGACTCCCAGCACCCACATGACAGTTCACAGCTGTGACTCCAGTTCCAGAGGATCCAAAACCCTCAAACAGACATATATGAAGGCAAAAATACCAATCCATATAAAATAAATAAATTTAAAAAAATACTGCAATTACAAAGCAATTACACACTGCAACAATAAGAAACAAAAATAAGAAAGGAAAAAATGTAATCAACAGGTAACTCCAAGTTTCTTCCTTTCTTCATTGCACAGTTCAAATCTTCTGGCTTCTCAGACTCTATAGTGAAACTTCAATTGCCTTCATTTACCACTGTATTCTCTCTGCAACACTCAGCCCATCCAACCTGTCTAACCTTCCCCAGTCCAAACACTAACTCTCCATCTCTGTCCATCTGGACACTTCGCCCTGTAAAAACCCTTGTGCATCTCATAACTCAATGCCATTTGTCCCAGAAGCTAACTGATAATCTCCAGCACACTTTCATCTCCAGAGTCTCATTTCTGAATCCACCAGTTTCAAGGAACACCAAAAGGAGGCAATGAAAAATACATTGTTTAAAGAGAGAGTAAGAAACTAAAGTTTAAAAATTAAAATAAATGAAACCAAATCCATAAAGTAGGCTTACCTGTCTCATTACTTTCAGGCAGAGGCTCATATTCTGAATGCTCCAAAGCCAGAGTGCTCATGTCTGTCTGCTCCGCTTCTGGTAAGTCTGAGAGTGCCACATTCTCATGACTTTTGTCACCATCGCCATTGGCATCCAATCCTAGAATTGCAATTTTATCCCAAAAGGCCATGTTAGAAGAAAAACTTTCTCTTAAAACAAAGCTTACATTACTGACTACTCAAAGTTTTTTAATTGGATTGTAAAAGCTCCCAAGGCTTTAAGTCAGTGGTCTTCAACCTTCCTCATACCATGACCCTTTAATACAGTTCCTCATCTTGTGGTGTTCCCCAACCATAAAACTACTTCATTGCTACCACATAACTATAATTTTTGCTATTGTTTTGAATCCTAATGTAAATATCTGTGTTTTCCAATAATCTTAGGCGACCCCTGTGAAAAGGTTGAGGGCTGCTGCTCTAAATATTACCACCAACCAGGACACAAATGTGACTGGAGAAGACAGATTAAAATGTGAAGTAAGGCAAAGGCTTAAAAACAGGCTGCTCCAGGTTATAAGCAGGCTCCCTACTCACCCTGCTGGTCGCAGTCTGCAGGATGGCCAGGGGCCTCCTCCCACGCGGCATCCACACCAACAGCTGCACTACTTGCTTCCAAATGGAACATATGAGTTCCCCATACTTTTGCATTAGGGTTTAGCTCCGAAACTTTAGTTGTTGGGACCTAGAAAAGATTTTTTACACACACACATACACACACACACACACACACACATATATATATATCCTAAGTTCAACCAAATGCTGTTTTGTTAGTTTATAATTTAAAAAACCCATAAATTAATGTTAAGAGAATATAGGCTTAAAGGGCCAAGCCTAGCTAGCCACACACACCTTTGGGATGAAATGAGGCTCAAAAACAAAACAACAACAAAAAATGTAGTCAGCCACCCATACACAAGGCCGCTAGGCATTGCAAATAACAGACTCCTTCATCTCAACAAGCTCAGTCTCACAAATGTGTAACTGACTTCCCCTATGACCTAACACAAATCCCAATTTATAAATTTACAAATTCAATACAATGAAGATGGAAACATCTTAATTAGAAAGTTCCAAGCACATAAGCAAGAGATAGAAAAACCAAAGCTCCTCCTAACAGCCAAGGCTCCTGAGTTAGAGAAAGCTAGAACACCCACTAAGGCAGGAAACACCATACACTCTCAGCAGAGCTACTGGCTCCCATTCCTGAGAGAAGCCTCCTTATCACCTCGGTGCCTTCACAGCAACTCCCAGAGCGACTACAGGTGGCTGCAGGTGATGTTGACCCTTCTAGTCTAGGGCTCTCACCTGTGCTAACATCACTGGGGCTTGAGTCCAACATCCTACTGACAGCTGTGCAGTAATTTAATCTCTAGAAACATCACCTGACAGTATGGTGCTGGTCTCGCTTTCCAGAGTAAAGGAATCTTCCTTTCTTTTTTTTCTCTTTCTTTTCTTTCCTCTCCCCTCTTTTTCTTCCTTTCTTTCCTCTTTCTTATTTATTCATTTATTATTATTTTTTCTCTGCACAGTGTTTTCTGTGTAGTCCTGGCTGTCCTGGAACTCAATCTGTGGACCAGACTGTCTTTGATCTCAGGGATTTGCCTGCCTCTGCCTCCCAAGTGCTGGGATTAAAGGCGTGTGTCACCATCACCTGGCAGAATTTCATTTTTTGGTGGTGGATAATTGCATAAAAGTACTTGGTAGTGAAAGTGTAAAATCCAAAGTGAAGCTCTACAGGTTCAGAATGGCTATTCTAAACTGGAAGTTCACTGAGGTTTATAGACCTAGGTTCTGGTTAAAACTGCATGATGGCTTTTATTTGCAGGTACTTTGATTTAAAAAAACAAAGGAATTCAGATATTCATAATAAAAAATAATGTGATGAAGCTACTGGCTTAAGGCACTCAGCATGAAGCTTGGTTCCCATAGAGCACATGTTAAAGCATTAGCTCACTGGTTACAATGACAACAAGAGCATCTGATGCTTAGATGCTGGAGACTTCGAAGGTTTCCAGCTCAGATATCAGAGTACTCTTATAGGACCACCACCTCTTAGGTTTTGTTCAATTCAGACACAGCTGCTTACTGTTTCTAATACAGCATCACTTCTGTACTTCAGTCCAGTCTAGCATACCCTTTGATTTCCTTTCTGACTACCTGTATAGACACCTTTTAGATTAGGTCCAATTCTCTTCCCAGTACCTCAAATCACAAAATCAAGCTTTCCTATTCCAGTTTCACTCAATATATTAACAGACTCTCGTCACATGCACATGCTATATATTTTTTAAATTCCTAATACCAACTAATGTTAATCATTTCCATTTTTAGTACCTTTTGCAGCAGACTGGCATGAACAATATATATTCTGTAGTTTATAAAGACAGATTTCATGGCTTCCTGGCTGTAAAGTGCCCACAAGCAGCACCCAGAGTTATTACAGCATGGCATGGTTAGTTCCATGTGTCTCCACCTGGACTGGATCTGTGGTCTTAGGTGGCAAACACCAGACACACTTTGCTTACCAGTGTGTTGTTAATATCTAGCCGTATTTACAACATAGTAGAAAGGTACTTGGGAAATATACTGAATGAATACTTAACAAAGTAACAGCACAAGAAATTTACATTTTCCACAAAACGACATGGTTTTAGCTCACAAATGACTTGGCCCCTACTGTTAAGAAATTATTACATCTTAGATGCTAAAGTGATGGCTCAGTGGTTAAGCATATGCTACTCTTCCAGAAGATCCAGGTTTGATTCTCAGCAGTCACATAGCAGCTAACAACCGTGTGTGTGTGTGTGTGTGTGTGTGTGTGTGTGTGTATCTTCCGTTCCAAAGGATCTGACACTCTCTTCTGGCCTCCTTAGACACTACACTCACACGATACAGGCATACATTTAGGCAAAACACCTATGCACATAAAATAAACAAATCTTTAAGTGGGGGGACCTGGAGAATTGGTACAGTGGTTAAGAGCACATGTTGCTCTTGCAGAGGACCAGAGTTTGATTCTCAGCATCTATGTGGTAGCTCACAACCTCTTACTCCAGTCCCAGGGAAACCGAAGACGTCTTCCAACCTTCCCTAGCACCAGGTACACACATGGTACACAGATACATGGTACACAAAATATTCATGCACATAAAATAATAAAATAAAACAAATCAATCTAAATAAGAATTTGCCAGGTGGTGGTGGTGCACACCTATAATCCCAGACCTTGGGAGGCAAAGGCAAGTAAATCTCTGAGTTCAAGGCTAGGCTGATCTACAGAGCAAGTTTCAGGATGGCCAGGATGACACAGAGGAAAAAAAAAACACAGAGAACTTTAAAAAAGAAAGAAATCATTATTCCTTAAGCAGCTGCATTCAAACCAGCTATGAAGAATGCTACACAATTTTGAGTGGTTAACTAGGATTCAGCAATAACAACAGCAGGGATCTTACTGTATCCTGCATTCCTACTACAATCAGAACAAGCCTAACAGGCAAGTATCACCAGTATCCCCATTCACAAGAAAACTAAGACCAAGAAAAGTTAAATAATCTGCCAATGGTAAAGATGGTAGCTAGAAAATTGTGCTCTAATATAAGCAAACACAAAACATTCAAGGACTGACTTTTCAAAATAAAAATATTTTTATTAAAGACCAACCTGCTATTATTTACATGGTGTATGAAACTTGTAAAGGATTAAGAATCCTAGTTTCATCTGCCTGGCTCAATAAGCCAGAATTCACACACACACACTGAAAATTTGTGGGTTGGAAACAGTTATTAAAACCAGAAGCAAGCTGACCTTAGCTGCCACATTCTAAAGTGACTGTACATAAAAAGTCAGCACTGCTTCTCTCTGAAGGATAAGCCATCCCACCTGCGGGTTCTGATGTGCTGTACATTCAAAACACTATGCTTTACTTAAAAAAAGTACTGACTCACAAGTTTTTATTCTACAGATGTACAATAGAATGGTCTTGCCAACAGGATATTGAACAGAAACTAGGACTGTCAGAGAGGAAAACTAAACTAGGTGAGATAATGCAGTAAAGAGCTGGGAACACCTCAGGAAAGACTGTGTTCCTGCAGCTGCCCTGACTTCTGAGCCACAGTGCTACCTCTGCAGCCCTTTAACTGCAAAGCAGAGATACAGCAGCCCGATATAAAGTTACTTTTATAATATCTATAACAAGACTCTTAAAATAAGTTTTGAAGCTGGGTGGTGGTGGCGCACGCCTTTAATCCCAGCACTCGGGAGGCAGAGGCACATGGATCTTTGTGAGTTCGAGACCAGCCGGGTCTACAATAGCTAGTTCCAGCGCAGGCTCCAAAGCTACAGAGAAACCCTGTCTCGAAAAACCAAAAAAAAAAAAAAAAAAAAAGTTTTGAAAATTAAGGCAACACATTAAACACAGTAATACCAGGAATCAGTATACTGCTTAGACATAATCTCATAATTGAAAAGCCAATTTAAAACAGAAACATGCACCTTACATAAAGCCACAAGGCAAAAGACAGCACTCATCTGTACTCTGCATAAATGTACAAAGCAGTTAGCAATTGGTAGTCGTTACTAATTGTGCAGATTTAAATAAAAGATTCTTTGTATATTGTCTTAAAAGTTTAATTGTTTATAGAGTTTTGTCCTCTACAACTATTTAAGGAGAAAAACTACGGAATGTGAAGGCTAACTTTTCTGGTAACATTCCCAAATGTGGGTGCAAGAGCAATGTAAGCATGGAGAAAAGGCAGGCAAGACAAGACCAATGAGCAATTCCTTCAACTACATGACCTATTTAGTAGTCCCATTTTACAACTCTCTCCTTAGTGTTTGACTGAAATCTATCTCCTTCCTATTACCAACAGCTTTTCTTAATAATTCCATAAAAAAAATCACTACAAATAAACTACTGGCTGAATAAAGAAAAAAATCTATTTCGGGCCAGGCTTTTGTATCTATGAGTTTCATATCTACAGATTCAACAAGTCACAGATCAAAACTATTTGGGGGAACATCCTGTATTCCTACTAAACACATACAATCCTTTTCTTGCTATTTCCCTAAACAACACAGTATAACAATTATTTCCACAGCTCATACATGGTATCCAATATTTTAAGCATTCTAGAATGATATCAAGTATGCAGGAGAATGCATATAGATTATATGCAAATACAGTAGTATCTCACAAAAGGGACTTTTATCATTAATGATTTTGGTATCCATAAGCTCTTGGAACCAATCTCCTGCAGATACAAAGGGATAAGTATGTCTAACATTACTAACATTATTATATTACTAACACTTTGGTACATCTGTACAATGAGCAAGATTGATTTTCTGTTGTTGAATAATATAAGCAATCACTACAGAACTTCTAGAAAGGTGCTCAAGTTAGCTACCCAACATGAGTAGCAAAGCTTCTTCCAAACCACTGAGGTTGGTACACAGGTGGTTTTAACTGACATAAGCTTTTAGGGCAGTTACAAGTAGCAAATTTTCTGCCTTAACACAGTATAAAAAGAAGACACACTTGAAATGTATTTGTGTTCTGTAAGTGTAACATGTTGTCAGTGACTTCAAATACTTGCTGAAACTCCTCATGCTGTCCATCTGACAAGAACCCCTCTCAAAAAGGTAAGGGACACTAAGCAAAACAGTACCCGTAGGAAAAGGTCTGCACAATGCTGTGTGGGGTAATTAGTGGAGCATGCTTCAGCACCAACAGTTGACACACAAACTCTGGTTTAAATATACCAATTAATAATAGGCATTTCTCATTTGAAAAAGGTTAAATTGATGTTTCATGCATTCACAGTCTTACAAATGCATCCAGACTGCCTACAACCTAAATTAACTAATTTTCATAAACACAATCAAAAGGTAAAGACTGCCAGAGCACGACACAACAAACACCGACACAGCATACTTACTAACTGTCCACCTCTATTCTGCCATCCCCAAACAACACCATCCTCTGACACTGGCAGCGGATAAGGGGTCTGTTCCAATGAAAATGAAGTATTTCCTAAGTAAGGGAGCTTACTGTGCCGATTCTCACTAAATATTTGTGCATCTTCTGTCATGTTTTCTGTGGCTGTGTTAGCCCAGAGAAAGCCCACTTGATATCCACCACACCCACCTGCCAGTCCTTCCGAAAGTGCCTGACTTGCTAGCCCTGCCGTCGGGTAATAGGAAAATTTATTCAAACAACGAATATAAAACTCTTCTGGGATCCTGTGCCAATTCATTTCTGAGGAATTTTCAGATACATTTAGGATGTCCTGTGTAGGTGATGCGACATAGTCACCACTTGGCACTGCACATTCTTTACTGTCTGCTGGGATGGCAGGAATTGCCTGGACAGTATCACCAGGAATAGCTGCAGACACATCCACTTGTATACAGTCAACATCAAAATAAGAGGAATACCCCTCAGAAGTGTTGCATAGTGCCATCTTCTTATAAGTTACCTCAGAGTTTTTTGAAAAATGCATCTCTCCATTTAAAGTGGATTCTTTAAGAGTAGATTTGGCATTTCTTCTTTTTGTCCGACGTGGGCCTAAGCAGTCAATGCTGTTAGGATCAATACTATCCTTATCCAAACAAAGTCTCTCTTTCTCTTCTTTGCATGTTAGTTTTTGTTTGTTCAATTCTGATGCATTGTTACCAAAGGCACTAGAAACTTCTTTAACTGATTCAGACTTAATGAAATGAAGTTCTGGGCTTTTGTCCCTATTAACCCACTCCGTTTCATGGGACACTGGACTGTGGTTTAAAGGTGGTACAACAGTATGGTCTGGGTATTCATTCACTCCATCTGTTTTGAAACTATTTTCAATTTGATTAGTTTCACAATCAGGATCTGCTGCTACGTCGGAACCAACACAAGTTATTGCGCTTCCACTGAGCACAACTTTACATTTAGGAACACTTGTTTCCCATTGAAAGATTGTTTTAGCATCTGACTTGGCATTTTCTATGTCCTCCTCACTGATCTCTCTATAATTAGCCTTCTGTTGTTCCTTTTCAGTCTTTCCTAGTGCATAGGGCCCACTGGATTGGTTGTGTACTGCACCAACTAAGCTCTTCACATGTACTTCATCTCCTGTGTTATTATGGAGGGCTGTTTCCCTTGCTTCAGTGTCAGTACAGGTGAAAATGAAAGCAGGGGGTGTTTCTGGGCCCTGAAGAGGTCTGGAGTGATCATAAGACTTGTCACTTGGCATTCTTTGTGAAAGTCCAAGCTTCAGCAGATCTGTCTTCTGAACCACCCCTTCTGTGTCTGGTTCACATTCCACTTGAGTTAGATTACAGGTCTCTGTCTGAGCCTTTTCTGTCCTACTACCTACACAGAGGTCTGCTTGATACCAACATTTCAACTCCCTATTGCCAAGGCTCTCAGTCTCTAAAATGCTCATTCTGTCTTCATCTTGATAAGTGGAACCATTTTCAGAACACAAGAACATCTCACCTCTGTTTGCCAGTTGGATACTTCCAATTTCCAGACTGTTATCTCTCGGGTTCTGCTCCTTCATCTGTACTGGCTCCCGGTGGGGTACGGGATTAGAACCATCAGGTTTGCTCAAGGTAACTTCTCTGAGATTAGCATGAACTGGGAGATATTCATTGACTAAACTCCCTGAAACTAACCTTTTGGGACTTAAATTAATCTTATCTAGACCAAAGGAAAGGATCCTACCTGGACTGTTAACACTGATGTGAAAATAATCTTTGTCTTCTAGTAGCTTTTCAGAGTCATGCTCTCTCTCTATTTTAGAGTTTAAACTTTGGCCAGCACTAACTGTTATAGCCTCAGGTTCACCATTCCCATCAACATATGAAATGTCATTAAGTAAATTAACAAGTGAATCATCATCCACCTGACTTCCTACTCCTGCAGCACTGCTCTCTCTTTCTTCAGATACAGCACACGGACACTTTAATGAGTCACTGCCTATGTTAATATTTAATTCAGGGAGTAGGCCAGTATTATGTAATGTACTATGTTCTGTGTGATCTTTAGGGAATTTGGCATAAACTTTTGCCCTCAGAGACTCAGCTTGCAGGTCACTGATGTGTGCTTCATCAGATGGTTCACAGTCCACCAAAATAGCCAAACTACATTCACTTTTCTTGCTAAATGCTTCTTTTGTTTCACAGGGGCATAGGTTATCCTGGGCTAACCGTTCTTCATCCTGCAGCTTTAATTCTCCTGCCCTCTGTACAGTATTTGAGGCAGCACATTCTTCCCTGTTATCTAAGGGCCAATCCACTTGGAAAACTTCGTAAGTAACACCTGAATGACATTCTTCTGCAGCTGCTCCGTACATGGGAGTGTACAGCTCTTCTTCCATGTTCAAGGACTCCGGATCTATAGCACAAATACTGTAAAATGTGCTCTCCCTTGAATTCTTACAATGTTTGTCACCAACACAAAAAAGGTTTTTATTTTGCAACTCTCCAGCAGACACATCTACAGAGTTATTCTCATTAAAACTACTTATTTGAACATTTAGAACTTTTTCTTTGTCTATTAAAGAGTTTTTACAAGTGGCCAGGTAACACTGCAGATGGTCACTTACACAAGTTTCCTCCTGCTGATCAGAAGGCATGGGCACATGTGAGAAAGGCTGGTCATCTTCAGAACAAGCCTGTCGGTCACTACTCATACATAGTGGGTCACTGACAATCTCAGAATTCTCTTCAATAACAACAGTATCTAAATTCATGTCACCTTCATCTAAATTTTCAGACCCATGAAAGAACTCAAATGTGGGAGAGGAATTAGAATTCAGTGACTGCTTTGATCTATGATCCTGTCTGTGCCCAGACCTTGTAAAATCTCTAGTCCACACAGTGACACCAGCGGCTGCTCGGCTGGGTCCATTTTCAACATTGTGAAGCTCCTCACTTTCAAGGGTATCAAATAATGAAGATAAAGTTTTACTTATCTTGTTCTCCGGTTTCTTCTCTTCCACAGATTTTTGTAACAGGCCAATTTTCTCATTGTCACTATCACTACTTAATTCTTTGCTGAAGCAACAGCCCATATCGAAAGTTCAAAATACGCACATCACAATGCTTGTCCTTTCCTGAGCTTCTACAAATACGTCTCACACTAACTAGCTATCATTTCTGAAAAGAAGCCAACACAGTACCAAAAATAACTCCTTGCAGCAGTCACATGCTACTGTCACTCAAATCCAAATCCTAATGACAACAGAG
The DNA here is from genome assembly GCA_028555095.1 of Dicrostonyx torquatus. Lineage (NCBI taxonomy): Eukaryota > Metazoa > Chordata > Mammalia > Rodentia > Cricetidae > Dicrostonyx > Dicrostonyx torquatus. Next base: position 7,653,070 of record JAQHUG010000030.1, read on the forward strand.
TCCTGCCTGGCATTCATCAGACTCCTTGTGCTGAAATCCAAATAGCACATGGAATGTAAAGTCACAGAACAGTAGGGGAAACAGAAACATATATGTGGATAAATTTATTTCTAAAAACAACTCAAATTATCAGCACAGCCAGAAGAAATTTCAAAATTCTGGTCTTTTTTTTTTTTTTTTTTTCAAGTATTTCAGTATCTCCTGGATTTTATTTCATAAGACAGTAGTCACCAAAGAATTTCCTTTAAAGAAAAACAATACCAGGAACTTAAACACTCACAGTTACCAGTGTGCAAGGGGACACAGTAGGTCAGGGTGCTTGCTGTGCAAACCTAGTAACTTGAGTTCAATACCCAGATGGAACGAACATCTGACCTGCACATGTTTACGGTGAAACAGGTACTTGCACTCTTACACACACATATACACACACACACACAAAAATGAAAATTTTTTAAAAAACTTCTACATTTTACAGCTACTTAAAAGTTTAATCTTGCCAGGTGTACCGGCACACACCTTTAATCACAGCACTCAGGAGGCAAAGGTAGGAGGACCTTTGTAAGTCTAAGGCCAGTTGGTCGACAAAGTTACACAGAGAAACCCTGTCTCAAAAAACAAACAAAAAACCACACAAACACACACACAATATATATATATGTATATATATATATATATCTCCCAGAGGTATTATATACGCTAAAAATGTTTAACCTGTAAGATACTGTGCTAAAAGCAAACAGTTGTTATTTTTATTTTGTTTCTTTTTTTAGGTTTTTTTAAAACAGGGTTTCCCGGTAGCTATGAAACCAGTCCTGGAACTCACTCTGTAGACCAGCTGGCCTTGAACTCAGAGAGATCCACCTTCCTCTGCCTCCCAAGTGCTGAGATTAAAGGCATGCACCACCACTGCCCACCCAGCCTAGTTGTCATTTTTAAACAAACAAAAAAATTGGCTATTTTCAGACCATCAAGCTTTTTGACTGTGAGCCTACTATTCAGTATGTAGATAAGTAGTAATTAATCTAAACATTCACTCAGAAACAGTGTCATCAAAAGGCATAGTTGATGTTGATGGGTGGGGTGCGGTGCAGGAGGTTAAACCTTGCATAAGTCAAGCAACCACTCTACCACCAAGCTACATCCCAAGACAGTTCCTTTTTGGTTTACTTCTCTTATCTTGTTATCTTTAAGTAATCCCCCCCCCCCAGACGGGGTTTCTCTGTAGCTTTGGAGCCTGTCCTGGAACTAACTCTTGTAGACCAGGCTGGCCTGGTCCACCTGCCTCTGCTTCCCGAGTGCTGGGATTAAAGGCGTGCGCCACCACCGCCCGGCCTATCTTTAAGTAATTTTAAAGAATTATTTCTGATTGAGTCAGTAGATTGCTTAGTGAGTAAAGACAGTGGCTGCCAAGCCTGACAATCCAAGTTTGACCCCTGAGACTAACACTGTGAATGGAGAGAATTGACTCCCCCAATTTGTCCTCTGACCTCTACACACACACTATGACATGTGTACACATGTGTGTACACATATACACAGAAGGAATAATTAAATATAATGAAATGCTTAAAGATCATTCTGACATTGTTCAGGCTTTATTGAGTTGTCTATAAAGTTTAGTGCGTAAGAAGAATCAAGTTTCCATATTACAATTAGAAAAGACATGGCACTTCGCAGAAAAACAAGCAGTTCCACTAATATTGCTTGCCCTTACCCATCTCTCTCAAGCAGCATCTCTGCTCATTTATGCTGAAATGCAACAGAATCAACAACTGAAAAACTGAGGCCAAAGTAATTCCACTAGGAACACTGACTGGGGCAACTTGGCAGTAGGAGTTAGACCTTGAACTCAAGCTAGGATGATAATCATTGGCCACCACACCCAGTTTATACAGTACTGAGGCTCTCTCCTTACATGTGACGCAAATCTTCAATCTACAGAGCTATATAATCAGTCTATTTCCTTATTCTGTTATTATTTAGAATTTGACTAGCGTACTCTAAAAAATCAATTACAATTAGCTAAATTCAGATGAACTGAAAACACTGTCAAGAATACTTGAGAATAAATATATCTGACACTTCCACTGTGAAAAAGAGACAAAAATCAACACCTAACACATTCAAGGGCACATTGTCAAATGGGTCCTCCTTTTGACAAACCTAAACCTTTTTCTAATTCTAATTCTAATACATATTTGGGATAATGCCATATCTGTCAATCTTGACTATAGCTAGACAATCTGTGATAAATCTAGAAAACGAATTACCTGAGTCAAAGCTGGGATGGAACTTGTTTGAGAAGTGGTTTGCGATATAGGACCATTCATCTGTAAAATTGAAAACATAAAAAACTCCATCATTCTAACGTAAAGAAAACACTAATTTCGCTGGGCGGTGGTGGCGCACGCCTTTAATCCCAGCACTCGGGAGGCAGAGGCAGATGGATCTTTGTGAGTTCGAGACCAGCCTGGTCTACAAGAGTTAGTTCCAGTGCAGGCTCCAAAGCCACAGAGAAACCCTGTCTCAAAAAAACCAAAAAAAAAAAAAAAATTAATTTCAAACCATAGTAAGTAAGCAAAACCAAACCCACTGGGGGGAAAATGCATGTTTTTTTAAAATATATATTTTTATTTATTTATTATGCATACAGTATTCTATCTGTGTGTATGCCTGCAGGCCAGAAGAGGGCACCAGACCCCATTACAGATGGCTGTGAGCCACCATGTGGTTGCTGGGAATTGAACTCAGGACCTTTGGAAGAGCAGGCAA